>OY728155.1:1201551476-1202176476 GCA_963277665.1 Viscum album | reverse complement strand
CCACATTGAGACTTATTTCTCAACAAAAACTGTCCCAAGTATGCTCCCATATTCCCTACCTTAATAAATAGTCCTCCCTTGGGGAATAAATCCAACCACATATGTCTTTTTTCATAAACAAATATGTGTTACCCGAAAATGAGGTAACATTCTTCAACAATAAGATTCATTTTATTTCATTTTCAAATACTTCGTTACTTCTTATTAAATGATTATATAACAAAATTTTTATCATAAAAATAATTATATTTTTTTTTTATTAGAGTTTTACCTATATTTTCACACACATCTATCAATTGGGATACAAAATCATCATTCAGGTTTACGATGTACTACCACCTCATGAACTGATTTGATTAGTTCTTCCATTTACAACCATTTAGGGTTGGAATAATAATGTGTCTACATAATAAATATGTTATATTTTATTTTTACTCTCTCTATTTTTATGGAAAATTAATATTACACATACCTTTATGATCTCTATTGTTTGGAATAAAATAACAACGTTTGTGAAGGTATAGACTACCACCTCCTCAATGCGATTTGATTCGTTCATGGTATACAGGGAATGTACCAAGGATAATATTAATAAAAAATATGTAAAATATTTTATATAAAAATGATATAAGAATTATAATAGACTTATATATCATTTACGTTTCATTTAAAAAAAATAAAATTAGATGGACATAGCGTTCATGAGTATGTACATCCTATCATCACCATAAACCCTGCATTTCATTTCATGTCTACAGATTTTATTGAATATACAAAAATAAATATTTATTAAATATATATGATATTTCCATCAGTTTTTACATTATTTATATATTGACATCATTATATAATTAATAATAAAAAAAGTAACAAATAAAAATATACTTGAAAAACGAGGTTATTAACACACAAAATTGTGAAAATAAAGTAAGACTATTAACAAAGAGCTAAAGACATATAATAATTTGTTGATATATGAAATTATAAATATTATTTTGGTTATTTATAAGTGTTTTATATGATTAAAAACATTATATAATATTTTACCCATTTTCACCCAAAAGGAAACACAAGGTAGGTTATTTCGTCTCAATTTCATTTCATTGATGAAAATTGTTATGTTATACACCAAGATTATTTTATATGGTGTTTATACAAGAATTTTGAAAATATAAATGATTAATATTAACAGTTTCTTGAAATTGTATGTTTCATTTAATGTTATTTCATAATGGAAATTAGGATTCAAATGTTTCAAAGTGTATGGAACACTTTTTATGTATACTGATTATTTTCATTATGAACATTTTAATGACATTTCAATAATATTTTTATTATTAAATGGCATCAACCATTATTGTAACATATCCCCCATAGGGTAATTATTGATAAATCTGTATTTGTTATTTAATATGAATATTTAATAAGGAATATTAATTATTAGTTAAATCGATTACCCAATATGTGGAATACATTAGATCGGTAATGATGGGAGGGGCCTAACTTTATATAGCCTCTTAGTGAATTGACTGGTTCTCATGAGAGAAATATATCAGAAAAAATAAATGAGTTTCTATGTATGGTTTTCAATTTCCCAATGTATGGTCTTTCTAGTATAAATTTTCTTATGCCTCAAAGATGTCATGTAATGACCCGAACCTCTCTTGTCCATTACCTTTTGGAAATCTGGTGGTTGAGCTGTTTTGAGACACCAAGGTGACTCATCCCCAACACTTTTCCAAATTTCCAGTTTTGTGAACAATGTTTCTAGTTTTATGAATAGTGTCACCGTGTCACAGAAATCGTCCAACAGAAATGGTGTCACAGTCACAGCGTCACAGAAATGGTGTAATAGAAATAGTGTCACAGTAACGGTGTCACCAAAACAGTGTGACAGAAACGGTGTCATAGAAATTGTGTCACAGAAACGGTGTCACAAAAACTATGTCACAATCACCAAGTCATAGTCAAAGTGTCAGAGAAACAACATCACAAAAACTGTGTCATTTTCACGGTGTCACAAAAATAGAGTGATATAAATGGTGTCATAGAAACAGTGTCATAGGAACAATGTCATAGAAATGGTGTCACAATCATAGTGTCATAGTCACAATGTCAGAAAAATGGTGTCACAATCATTGTGTCACAGACACAGTGTCACATAAACTGGGTCAGAGCTCATGAGCAATTTTTCCAGAACTATTTCATATTTCCTTTTCCAAATTTCTAGATTTTTCCAGTTTCACTGATTTAATGTTTCCATTGATTTAAAATGAATTTAAGGCCTTGTTTTATTGTATTTAAGGCCGAATCAAATTCCAAAACTCCTATATTAATTTTCCAAACGCCCGGGATTCTTTTATTTAGTTAAACCATGTGGTTTAGTTTGATCCATTTTTAATGGAAAATACAGTGTATCTTAAACCGTTGCTCTGTTAAATCTTCTAAAGGGACGAGATATATTCCTCTATTGTTCTTTCTCCTTGTTCTCAGTTCTGAGAATCTCAAACTTTTCTTTCCTTCCAATAGTAGTTGTGCGGTCAAACATCCCCCCTTGGACTGGTTCCCCTTGAATTTATTTTTTCTATAAGTTCACCATCTATTTTTGGTTCAACCAAGTAGTATCTATCAATATTTGATATAAGGTATGATCTATCATCATTTTTTTGGGTACATATCCTTCTTTTTTTCCTATACATTTTTATGGAATGCTATCTCCATGTTCTTAATGGACTTTTATTGGGTGTTGGATTGTGTGGTGGTGTCAATGCATTGGCGGGTGGATGCAATCCTCCAAGTAAGGTGGTCATAATCTTTTTTTATTAGTCTATTCAATGAGCATCAAAACCCTTTTGAGGTAGGGTATTCATTTCTTCTATTATCTTTTACATGATACTATAGAGTTAGCATGTTTTAGCCTGTTAGATCTCATTTTAATTGACATATTAAATATTTGAACTGGATAAATATATTAATATTGATTGTATGTTATTGAATCTTATTTTTCTAGATAGTGCGATATCTAGGAATGATTATTTTTTCTTTTCTTTCTTCGTGGAAATTAGTAATGAACGTATAGGAAAAATTAATTGATAATTGTCTGGATAAAGATAAAGAGGCATGTAAATGAATTCGATTGTTATTGTTATAATTTTACATTAATCAAGTTGATGATGTAAGCATGTTTAATCAATTTTTGATAACTATGATAGATTTTTATTTAGGTAACCCATAGTTGGAACCTAAAAATAATAAATCAGTTAATTCCAGATAGATTATGTAACAAATTGTTTGATAAAAAGATAATGTATCATAGGGTTATGAGTTACTCTCTTATTTTTAAAGGCCAAGATACTTATCCTTGGATCTATGACAACTCATTATGTATGGAGGTAGAATGACATGTTTAAGTAGTAAGATACCAATTTATATGATTTTTTTATTTATTCTAGTTTGTGTGATATGGGCCTGGATGGGTGTTGTGATATGTGGGGGCATGGAGGCCCATTGGTTAGGGTAGTGATTGATGCTTAGAGTGTAAAGATGCATCCATTTATACATGTGGGTGTCAGGGAGGACACCAAAGATGATGAAGGGGGTTGGATGTGAATTTTTGGATACTTGGAGATTCCTGTTGGTTGTTTTTATTCTTTACTTTCCCCACTGCTAAAGGCAACTAGTTTTAATACACTCAATCCAAAAGGGGAAAAGACGTGTAGGTTAAGCCATAGACTTTATGTGTTTAGCTTCTTGAGGGAAGATGGGTCTACACTCTTTCTATAAGTGGAAAATACATGATGGATAGTTCACATACTAACCGGGTTGATCCCATTGTGTTTAGTATCATAGAATGTTTTTATAGATTTCCTGGAAATATGGGAAATTAATGATTTTAATAAATGATTGAATAAATAATGTTATCCCATGGGGTTTGAACTTGCTGGCACACAATGCTGAGGTTTCAATTTTAATGAAAAATGGACTTTTGGTGTGATACTAATGAATTATAATTTGAAAATTATTAATGGTTAATTAATGATTAAATTATTAATTAAAATAAATTTTAATTGTTAAAAAGGAAATGTTGTAATGTAAAACATCTATTTAAATGTCTGTGTGATTATAGGATTCCTAGTTTTAGAAGTCATAGTTGGGAGTCTAAGAGACGTTAACTGTAGTTGACTCTAAGACTAGGTTATGCCCATAGTGTGTTTGTGAGCTATGGTATATTATATACCTTTTGTGTTTCTCTACTATACTCCAGCCCGTTAGATAAGGAAACTTACACCACGTTTATTCTGAGCCCTGGGGGTGTTTTCTCCATCATTTCAGTGGGAGGATGGATGGCTGACTACCTCCTTTGTCCCCACTCTCTTCTCTTGGGTATTACTTCTACTGGTAGGCACAACCGTAATTTCTCCCCATATATGTGGGTAGATGGATTTAATTTATTGTGGTTGTTCACACAAATATATTATGGATATTGATTTTTATGGACAATAATAGGTGTAACATGTATAGGTTGTGATGGCTTGAGGATCCTTACTCGGTGTGCGAGGTGTAGTGGCTTGAGGTATAATGCCTGACGTATGATACAAATTATGCGAGCTGTGGTGGATCCTAAAATCTACCTAGTTACATTGCTTACATGGATGCGGTTTTTTTGTTGCATGAGGTTCATGTTTTGTAAATTCACCCAGGTGTCTGTGGGAAACCCTTTTTGGAGAAAAACTCTTAGGACATGCGATATTGGAAAAAAGTTGAAAAATATTGGGGAAGATATAGCGGAGTACCCTGGAAATTATTTATAATTTTATAATCTCTTATATATGATACTTGGTGAGAGTAGCCAAGGTGAGGCTGGGAACTTAGTATACCAGTTTAGTTGAGGAGTTAGTTTAACTTGTTGTTCATTGTGCTTTATCTTGATTTATTTACATTTCACTAGAGGCTCTATAGACGATCCTACTGAATATACTATTATAATCACCCTCTGTATATATAAATTGTCTTTTTAGGTAACTTGGATCAGGTTGGAGATCTAGCCAGTTTCTACTATCTTGGGGTTGCAGAAGCTGTTCGGGCTTGTGGTTACTGCTATTTTTACATTCCATTGGTACTTTTAGCTTTCCCATTGCAGTTGTAGTAGTTTTTTGTGAAATTACATATGTGTACTAGGGTTTTATTTTATATTGTATTCTAGGATGGAGTTGGTTGGTGTCGATATTATCTCCCTCTTTCGCAAGTGTTCTCTAAGAGGGTGATTCCTCTTATTTGTGTGTTTACTATACCCTCGGTCTAATCACCAACTCAAGGCTTACTAGAGGTGGGACTCAGGGGTCAGTACCTCTCCTCTCACATTTTCGGCCCAGGATGGGTACACCTTGTGGGGATGGGGTCATGAAAGAGTGGTACTTGAGTCTTATGATGAGGGATATGATTGGGTTTGGTTTTTGTCAGAGGTGAGGTTGTAGGGGTTGGTAGGGAATCAATTTTAATCAAGTTTACCAAGTGATGTAAACAGTAGAGACCAGAGGAGACATAAGCATTTTGGACCCCCCTGTGATTTGATGCACATACATTTATGTTTACAATTGCTACATAATTAGGTGATACTAGTTACAGGGTGAATACCTAGGAAAGGATCTTGCTTCATTATTCTTAGTGTCTGTGTTTGAATATGTAGAATTTGGGATAGGTTAACCTAAAATTAGTAAAAGAAACAAAAACAAAAAATAAAGGTTGAGTGTTCCATATTTCAGGTTTAGGAGCTCTAACTATTTGTTATTTTTCAATTATGGCCTAAGTCGATGTCATCTTTAGGTTTGTGTAGAATATGTCTAGTAGGCTATGCCAGCAGATCACAGTAGGGTAGATATTGATGATGACAACACTTATAGGAGGACACTCCGAGATTTTCAACACTACAGTTTGAAGAAGTACGAGTGATCTGTTTTAGATGTAGTCACAGTAGACTGGTTAGAGGAGGATTATATAGGCATCAGTTTGATCCATTCTTAAAAATAGAACTGGGTGTTTTTTGGTTTTGACGATGTTGCGTGGAGTAGTGTGGCAGTGGGGGTTCTTGTTCCTTGGGGATCGCAAGGAGTTGGAGATATAATGAGAGGAGTTCCGAGACATATTCAGAGTTGAGTTTCTTTCTTAGACCGCCAAGGAGTCCAGTTTCCAGGAGATTCTTACCCTTCAATAGGGGAGCTCTAGTGTGTGAGAGTTTGGTATCCATTTTCGGAACCTTTTACGATATGCTTCAGACCTGTTTCTGGATGAGGAGGCCATCTCGAGGCATTTTTACGTGGTTTTGCATCCAAAGTCCAATTCCAGGTCACCCCATTTATGATGGATGCATATATTGAGTTTATAGACATGACATAGGTTATATATAGTACATTGGCCAGAACTAGATCATCACGAGAGGGGATTCATCATCATTCCTCCTGAAATATAGTTGTTTTTCAGGGTTCCCGGTTTTCAGGCCCAAAGAGTTCCGTTCGGCCTGGGGTAGGTCTCAGCCCTTAACATCTCGTTTCAATCGAGTTTGCGGATCCCAGGCCTATGAAAAGGGATCTAGATATTTATTTATTGTGGTGGTTGAGGTCATTAGTAGTGAGTGTGCCTGAATTGTCAGATCAGTCCTCATGCACTAGGTGTTCAGCTCGAGGTTCCTCTATTGAGGCAGTTCAATCTGACGCAATAGTAGCAGGTTGCACCATCCTTGGATCAGTAGAGGCTAGGTGGTGCATGCAGAGGATATCCCTGTGATTCTCCCCATCCTTAGAGATCATAGCGCGACCATGGTGGGGTTTGTCATCAGGGTCAGAGAGGCTGTGGGGGAGGTTATAGTTAGCTTCATGCTATAGCGTCGCCATCTCTAGGAAAGCCAGACGTCATTCAAGGTAACATTTTCATTTTATCTACTTTGGAGTATGCCTTGTTTGATTTAGGAGTGACACACTCTTTCATATCACCTACCCCTATCCACGCTTTGAGACTTGAGGTAAAGAGGTTTCTAGTTCCCTTAATGTTGACTACACCAGTTGGAGGTCAAGAGGACTTATTATAATTATTTAGATATTGTGAGCTAGTTCTGGGGTAGCACCACTATTGGGGAGATTTAATATGCTTACTGATAAACCCTTATGTTTTCATCATCAGTATGGATTAGTAATATTTGGTTTAGGGTATCATGGATTTCTTCTGGAAGCAGGCTGTGTTCTTCTATGCGGATGGAGAGCTGGTGGTCTTTGTTGGCAAGCGAGACATTCAGATGGGTCTGAGGTGTGTTTTTTCCTTATCATACATGATGGCTATGCTGATGCTAGTTTCTTCATAGGTTCACCATTTCTTTTTTCCTAATTTCATAGAAGAGTACCCCTGATTACTTTCCAGAAGAAGTTTTAGCATTACCCCCTCAACAATAGATCGAGTTTGGGATCACGCTACAACAAGGAGTGTATCCTATCTCTATGTCTCCATATAGGATATAACATTCTATGTTACGAGTGATACATATATAGCTTGATGGCCTGTTACAGTGCAGCTTAATTCTGCCGTGTGTGTCACTATGGGTTGCCCCAGTTTTGTTCGTGAAGAAGGATAACATGAGTTTGCAGTTTGGTATTGATTATCATCACATTAATAAAGTGATCGTGAAGAATCTCTATAATAATTTATATATCGATGATTAATTTGATCAAATAAAGGGTGAATTTTTTTTCCCAAAAATTGACTTTTGGTCATGATATCATTAGATGCATGTGAAGAATGAGGATATCCAGAAGACTACTATTCATTGTCTTCATGGGAATTGCAAGTTCATTGAAATGCCGTTTGGTGTGACGAATGCTATTGTTGTGTTCATGGGATTGATGAATTACGTGTTCCATGATTTATAGGATAAGTCCATGGTGGTTTTCATTGATGAAATCCTGGTGTACTCCTTGTCTAAGGAGGAGGATACAGAGTATATGCTCATCATTTTGGGAGTCTTTCATCAATAACAGCTGTTTGGGATGTTTTAAATGTGTGTGTTTTGGGCTCAAGAAGTCCGTTTCATGGGGTTTGTTTTGTCCCAGCAGGGAGTAGATGTGGATCCATCAAATATAGAATCAGTTGCGTCTTGGGAAACCCCCAAAATAGTGGAAGATATGTGAATATTTCTTGGTCTCACTGGATACAATAGGAGGTTCATAGCCGATTCCTATCAGGTTATAACTCCTATGACAACATTGACTAGGAAAAATTAGGCATTCAAGTTGAATGATCTGTGTCAAGATGCTTTTGAGTATATAATGGATTGCTAGTAAGTGCTCCAGTTCTTTGACTTCTAGTTGAGGGAGTTCAGTTTGATGTTTTCTGTGATGTTTCACATCTGGGGTTAGGTTGTGTTCTGATGCATTATAGATCATTTGTTTATTATGGGTCTCATAAGTTGCTTCCCCATGAGTGTAAATATTCCACCCATGATCTTGATTTGGACGATATGGTGTTTTTTCCGATGTTGTAAAGATATTACCTCATTGGAGAGCACTTTGTGGTTTTCACCCATCATAAGAGCTCGAGGTATGTTTTCTCCCAACGTGTCTTAAACATTAAACAACATCGATGGTTGGAGTTCATACAAGAATACGTCATCAATATCTCGTATACACCTAGGAAGGGGAATGTTTTAGCTGATGCGTAGATCCGTAAGTCACATAGTTATGTAGTGTGTGAATCTGATGATTTTTTGAGGGTGATGGATGAAATTTAATCATAACATCTCGATATGGGAGATGTAGGGGGAAGAGGTTGTCTTTTTCAGATGATGGTGTAGTCATATATATTACATTTTGTGGAAGAGTCCCAATTGTGGGATTAAGAGGTGGAGGTCTGGAGACACCAGGTTGATTGTGGTGAGGCCCATAATTGTTGGTCTAAGGATGAACACCACTGGGGGTTGTATCATGGATGGTTATTTGTGCCTTTAGCAATGCATGAGATGGTTCTTGAAGAGTTCAATAATTTTCCTTTAGCAGTGCATCATGGCATGAAAAAGATGTACTGAGGCTGGAGGAGTCAGTTTTGGTGGACTGGGCTGAAGTGTGTTGTTTCAGAGTTTGTGTCTCAATGTTTGGTATTCCAGAAGTTCAAGGCTGAGCACTGTGTCCCCGGTGGTTTTTTCCATCCCTTAGATATTCCTTAGTGGAAGTGGGAGGACATATCAATAGACTTTTTTTCATTTTTACCTTGATCTAAGGGAGTAAATGATTCTAATTGAGTGGTAGTGTATCATTTACCAAAATCATCATACATTATAGAATTCAAGAGTCTATCTTAGTGTTATTTTTGTCAAGGATGAATCTGGAGGAGGAGATTAGGCTCCACAGAGTCTTGAGTACAATCAATTCTGATCGAGATCCTATTTTTACCTCTAGGGTGTGGAGAGGTCTGTAGCACGTTTTTGGTTCTTATCTATGCCTCAGCACAACTTTTCATCCACATACAGACGGTCACATAGAGAAGACTATCTATACTCTTGAAGACTTGTTATGCTCTTGTGTCCTGGATTTTGGAGGTTCCAAGATGAGGAACTTACCCTTATTGGAGTTTTCTTACAAAAATTCTATTCACTCCTCCATTGTTATTAAGACATTTGAAGCCTTGTATGGAATACCTTTCCCTTATCCATTGTTCTTGACTAGGGATGGGGAGTATTGAATTCATAGACAGGAAGTAGTGCAGAATATGACAGAGATGGTTTAGGAGATTCATGAGAGGATGAATGTAGAAAATGATCATCAGAAATCATATGCCGATCAAAGGAGGAGACCTTTAGAGTTTGATGTTGGGGATCTTGTGATTTGAAAGGTTACTCCCCATCATTGTTAGCGAAGGTTTTGTCATGGGAGTAAGTTTTCTCCCCAGCATGTTTGGCCTTTCGAAGTGTTGGATCATGTTGCAGCTGTGGCATATCGAGTAGCACTTCCCCTATAGATAATCCGGATAAAAGATGTTTTCCATGTATCAAAACTCTTTCTTTATCTTCATGACAACTCAGAAGTCATCGATTGGGGAGAGATCGATGTTGATGATGATGTGGCATTCAAGGATCAGCCTCTCGAGAACCTTGACTATAAAAAAAAGAAGTTGTTTGGGGGTTCTATCCCCATGGTTCGTGTATTGTGAAGACACAGTGGTGTGGAGGAGTGTACATGGAAACATGATTCCCATATACATGCTCAGTACTCACAATTATTTGATGTTTAAATATTTTCATGTAATGATGTTCACTTTGCGGTTATAGACCTTTTATGTTTATAAGATGGATTTATTTCATTCCTTCGTATGGCTTGCTGTCTTTTGAGAGGTATGTTAAGGAGTGGTTGTTCAGAACCCTTTCCTTTTTCTTTTGGGTTGGTTTTTGATTCTTTAGGATGATATTGTTTTGAGAGGTATCTGATTTAATGATCTGGACCTATTTACTCCATTCACTTGCTGAAATCTAGTTTTTGAGTTGTTATGGGAGTTCATGGTTACTCAACACTTTTCCAAATTTATAGTTCTGTCAACAGTATTTCTAGTTTTATGAATTGTGTGACGGTGTCATAGAAACGATTCAACAGAAACGGTGTCACAGAAACAGTGTCATAGAAACATTGTCATAAAAACAGTGTCACATAAATGGTATCGCATTCACGGTGTCACAGAAATGGTGTGACATAAATGGTGTCATGAAAATAGTGTCATAGAAACAGTGTCATAGAAAAAGTGTCATAGAAAAGGGTCAATGTCAAGGTGTCACAAAAATGGTGTGATAGAAAGGGTGTCACAGAAATAGTGTCATAGACAGGGTCAAATAAACGGTGTCACAATCATAGTGTTATAGTCCCAGTGTCACAATCACGGTGTCAAAGAAACAGTGTCAAGGAAATGGTGTCATAGTCACGGTGTCATAAAAATAGTGTCACAACTTATGAATATTATTTTCATAACTATTACATATTTACTTTTCCAAATTTTTAGATTTTTCCAATTTCAATGATTTAAAATTTCCTTTATCATAATATTCATTTAAGACCTTGTTTCAAGGTATTGAAGGAAAAATGAAATTCCATAACTCCAATATTAATTTTCCTAATGCTCGGGATGCTTTTACTTGGTCAAACATCATGGTTTAGTGCCATCCTTTTTAAACGTAAATTCCATCATATCTTAAACCACTACTCTATTAAATAATTTAAGGGGATGAGATATCTTCCCCCCTTGTTATTCCTCATTTTTCTTGGGTGTGAGACACTCAAACTATTCATTACTTCCCGTAGGAGTTTCATGGTCAAACATACCTCCTTGGACTGGTTCCCCTTGAATTCATTCGTGCTGCAAGTGAACCCTCTATTTTTGGTGCAACCAAGCTGTATCGGTCAATCTTAGATATATGGTATGATCCATCATCATTGTTTTTGATAAATCTCCTTCTGTTTCAGCTTTCCCTTTTTATGAATGCTATCTCCATCATCCTAATGGTCTTTTCTTAGGTGGTGGCAATTGTGGCAGTGTATCTACATCTTTTGGTGGATGTAGTCCTCCATGTAAAGTGATCAAAATATTTTTTGTTAGTATATTCAAAGAGTATTATAATCCTTTTGATGTAGGGGATTCATTTCTTCTATTTCCTTTTATCTATAACTGTAGAGTTATCATGTTTTGGCCCACTATATCTCAATGGAATTTTTATATTAATTATTTCAACCAGATAAATTAATTTATATCAAACGAATGTTATTGCCTCTTATTTTGATAGATAGTGTGATATCTATTATTTATTTGGTTTTCTTTTCATTATTGATGGAAATTGGTAATTAACATAATGCCAAAATTAATTTATAATTGTTTGGATAATGATAAATAGGCATAAAAATGAATCATGTTGCTGTTTTTGTAATTTGAAGTTAATATAATTGATGCTATAAACATGTTTAATCATCTTTTTATAGATATGATATCTTGCTATTTATGTTACTCATTGTTGGAACCTACAAATAATAAATCAGTTAATTCCATATGGATTAAATAACAAGCTTTTTATTAAAAATATAATGCCTCATAGGGTTCTGAGTTACCCTCTTGTTTTTGAAGGCCAAGAGCATTATGCTTGAAGATGTTTGAGCTCATTATGTATGAAGGAAAAATTACTTGTTTGAAGGCCAAGAGCCGAGTTGATATGATGTAGTTTTCCTACTGCTTGTTTTGTGATGGAAGCTAGGATGGTCATCATGATATGTGGGGGCTGGGAGGCCCATTGGTTGTTTAAATAGTTAATGCCTAGATTAGAGAGATGCATTAGTTTATGCATGTGGGTGTTAGGGAGGACACCATAATTGATGAAGCAGGTTGGATATAAGGCCCCATCCTTAAACCTTACTTAATCTTGAGTTATTACAAGATTACACATTGAGGATCTTTTCGGGTTTAGAGTTTTAGAGAATTAGATCATAAAACTTGCATTACATTCCACATATAAACAAAGTGGTTACATAGAGATAGTATTCTTCATTCCCATAAATGGAAAGAAATTTAAAATAAAACATGGATTAATTCTTGACACATCCTTGACTCTATCATCTTATCATGTACCTTTCCCTTGACCTGTGAAAAACATTTCAAAAACTTGGGATGAGCATAAAAACTCAGTATGGGTTATAAAAAAAACATGGAAAGGAAACATGAGTTCATATATACATAAGAATGAAATCATACTTTACCCATAAAACATTGGCACTTTAACATACCTCATAAAATCATGAATAAATCATAGAAATCATAATACATAAAGGTAACTTGAGGCATTCATAACATTCTTACGTAGGGAGTTACCCTCTTGGTTACGTTTGGAATACCCATCACAGTATATTCCCTAAAATCTCTTCGGAGAAACCTTAACATTTCACTTCTTCGCGTTACCCAATGCATTGGAGAGCTATAACGGGCTCACCCGCCCCTAGTTTATCACGGAACCACCCGTCTTCATAATAATTCCCAAGAACCATAACATAATCATATCATATAAAACATGCATAAAGGAAACATAAAATTTCCACATTTCAATCACGAGATATCAATACAACACATTGATATAAAAAAATTTTGAAAACCATTTTCAATACTAAAAGAAAAGAAAAGTAAAACATGGTATTTATTTTTCTTTTAAAAAAAAGATATGGCTTGTAGAGGAAGTCGAAACTCAAATAACGGTCATGACGGCGGAGAAGTCGTTGTCTCCGCATACGTACGACAAAAACATTCCCTTTTGTCGTTTAGTAAACGCTTCGTATAAAAAGATTCCTTTTGAATAAACGTAAAAGTCAAAGGGGTTTATACACCGTATAAAAGAAGGTTGTGTATAAAACAAAATATGCCTCAATGAAAGGGGATTGAGACGAAGTCCCATACCTCGTATCCGACTTGACCCTACCGTTCTTTAATCTCCTGAATAATAAAATTGAGTTAATATCTACTTTCTTATGAATATTTTTCAAGTTCATTATTCCTTTTATACCATGTTATGAACATCATGTAATCAGTTTAGTTAATAATGTTCATTTTGTCGGTATTTGGTTCTTAAGTCAAAAATAGACTTCTTACACTTACATGTTGTTAATTTGGTCATAGGTTCGTTATATCCAGAATGGTATTCATGATGTAGATATCATATATTTCATATATATTTATCCAGTACATACATTCATTTATAATATTAGATAATCATTTAGAGGTAAGAAATGAAATGCACCGTTCATGGAGACGGTAAGCCGTACGTACGCATGAACGCTACTTCCATTTCTTTTTCATATTTTCTGGAATGGAATCATAATGATATAATAGTATATTATAATTCCAGTATAATAAAATATATAATATCATTAACTTTATCCTTTACACATCCCACATATGGTATTAACGAATCAAAACACTTTCAGGGGGCGGTAGTCCGCACTTCCTAAAATGAAGATATCGTGTTTACCCATAATGGAAACCATAAAGGTATGCCAAAAATGAAAAAAACAGAAGCTTAAGTAAAAAATAAAAATATTATATATCATATATAAAAATAGTGACATCATAATGGCCACCTTTGAAGGTGTTAAATGAGTGTTGAACAATCATCGTTACGGGAGGCAGAATTTTGCCATCCACGGAAACCGTATGTTCTTTAACCATTTGATGTAGTTGTATGAGAGTTTAGCTCAAATAAATCTTATAACAACATCCTAGTATATTGAAGATACTGGTGTTGTTACAAAATAAGTAAATAAAAATAGTTTATGGGGTTGGAGAAGCAAAATAAAACAAATGAACATGAGAGAATGAATTACCTTTAAAAGTGTAACTCCTTTTGATTTGAGCCTAAAGGATTCCTTTGAAAGGATTCTGCCCAAAGGGAATACTCTAGGATGAGGAGAGGGATGTGGATAGAGTAAATGGGCAGGTGTTGGCCGAGCCAAAGGCTTGTGGAGTGTGTGAAATGAGGTAGAGGTGGGGGCCTTTTAAAAGAGGAGAGGAGGGGCACTTTTGGAAATTAAAGAAATATTACTTTATTTGAAAATGTGTTTAGGTTTTAAAAGGTCCCACATTGATATAATTCGTGGATAAGGTGATAAGGGTTCGAAATACACTCATCCAATTGGTTTTGGACATGTGTAGTGCATAGATTTTATATTAACTTTACATTTTATTTAAATCGTCAAATAATGATGTCATCGCTGCATCATTATTATGTCATAAATAATTTAATTTATTTAATGTCTAAAAATAATAAAAAAAATACTATGATGTAGGAAATATTTTTATCTTTCCATTTAATATTTATAATAAAAAATCTGATCTTTATAACCCCATGTAAAAATTTTCTTCGTAAAACATCTCTTATTTGTGTCATTTTTACTTTAACATTTAATAAAAAGTTATTTATGTCATTTCCAATCCAAAGTGTCTCCATGGGGTCCCCAAGTTGACCCATGGCATGTATTGGTCGGCCATGACACAACCAATAAGGTTGGGACATGTGTCTAGGTCATTTCCTATTATTAAAGCATTATTTATACCTTAAACTACCCTAATTACCACTAATCGTGATTAAGAACTTAATAAGTTACTATTCACCAAAAAAATTATTTTAATCTCATTGAACCACATTTTACTTCTTAATGACAAACATGTATGTCGGATTTTCAAAATTCAATACACATTAGTGGTAAACTTTCATTTAACTGAATAATCAGTTTGCTTGATTACCACTTAGTGGTTTCACTATTCATCAAAAATTGATGTTTTTCAGAAAATTACCAAAAATTCACCCTAAGCTATATTTGATATTCCGAATTCAAAAATGAAGTCTATTTTACAAAATTCAAATCATATAAGTCACATTAATTAATTTAATAATTAATTCCCGCTACCAGAGCAAATAGCGTGTTTTTACAAAACAATAAGTATCAAAAGATTGACACCAGTTTAAGTCTAATTTAAAGTGAAATTGATTCCAATGACCACCATTGGATAAAATGGTAAAAATATATTTTAATTTCACTTCAAAAACAATTCAAAACATAATCTAATCATATAAATAAATTAGATTAAAAACCAGTTTTGATGTAAAATGCAGTATTTTTCACTATTCATTAAAAAATGAACATTGTCAGAAAAATACCAAAAATTCACACAAGGTAAATTTTGATGACCCAATCATAAAGGATAAGTTTATTTTGACAAACATAGTTTATAAAATTGTCAAAATATAGATTCAAAAATGGTTTTCCATCAAAAGGCACTAAAACAATCTTTTAAGAATATTAGTGTATTCCATACATAAGATTGTATTTATTTTCATTTTAAGCCTCTATAACACTATCTTAATCATTAATAGACATAGATAAAAATATCTATTATTCATTACTTACTTGGGATGTTACATCCTTCCCCCCTTTAGAAAATTGCGTCCCCGCAATTTATTTACTTATCGAATAAATGGGGGTACTTATCCCTAATTGCATTTTCAGATTCCCATGTTGCCTCTTCAATCATGTGGTTTTTCCACAAAACCTTTACCTGCTTAATCACCTTATTCCGTAACACTTGCTCCCTGTGGTCAAGAATCTGGACCGGTTGTTCCTCATAAGATAAGTTCTCTTCTAGCTGAACTACCTCTGGACTCAAAACATGAGATGGATCTGGCATATACTTTCTCAACATTGAAACGTGAAAAACATTGTGTACCTGAGATAAACTCGGAGGTAAAGCCACTCGGTATGCAACTGATCCAACTCTCTCCAAAATTTCTTATGGTCCAACAAACCTTGGACTCAACTTTCCTTTCTTACCAAATCTCAAAACACAATCATTATCAATGTTGAATTTAGGAAACTTACCTTTCTGAACCAGCTCTACCTTTTTCTGCAACTCACTGTCTTGCTTCTGTGCTTGCATGATTCTATCTGATAGATAAGATCTCACTGATACCTGAAACAAAACAGAAGGACTTCCTGCACCAACAACTTCTATGCCAATGTTCATCAAATCGTTAACCAAAGGATCACGTTCCAACCGCAACATTGTTAATGAAGCATTACTTTTTCGACTCAAAGCATCAGCCACTTTATTTGCTTTTCCCGGATGGTAATGAATTGTACAATCATAATCCTTGATTAATTCCAGCCATCTCCTTTGTCTCATGTTTAACTCTTTATGAGTGAATATATACTTTAAACTTTTGTGATCGGTATATATTTCACACTTTACTCCATACAAATGATGCCTCCAAATTTTTAAAGCAAAAACAACAGCAGCTAATTACTAATCATGTGTAGGGTAATTTACCTCATGAGTTTTCAACTGTCGTGAAGCATAAGAAATTACCTGATCATTCTGTATTAGGACGCAACCAAGTCCTTTCAATGAAGCATCACTGTATATAAAAAACTCACCATTCCTGGAAGGTAGTGCCAAAACTGGAGCATTCACCAATCTTCTTTTCAATTCCTGAAAACAATCATCACATTCTTTTGTCCAGATAAACTTAACACCCTTCTGAGTTAGCTTAGTCATTGGACTAGATAACCGTGAAAAATTTCTAACAAACCTTCGGTAATAGCCCGCCAAACCAAGGAAGCTATGAATCTCGGTTACATTTGTGGGTCTTGGCCATTCTTCCACAGCTTTTGTTTTTGAATGATCAACAGTTATTCCATCTTTAGAAACAATGTGACCAAGGAATGAAATTTGTTGCAACCAAAACTCACACTTGCTGAATTTCACATACAGTTTCTTTTCTTTTATGGTTTGCAAGATAACCCTTAAATGTTTTTCATGCTCCTCTTTACTTTTAGGAAACACCAAAATATCATCAATGAAAACCACCACAAACTTATCCAAGAACTCATGGAAAATTCTATTCATTAAGTCCATGAATACAGAAGGTGCATTGGTTAGCCCAAAAGGCATTACTACAAATTCATAATGTCCATATCTCGTACGGAACGCGGTCTTCGGAATATCTGCCTCCTTTACCTTCAGCTGATGGTACCCCGATCTCAAGTCAATCTTTGAAAAAAACTGAGCTCCCTGGAGCTGATCAAACAAATCATCGATATGAGGCAAAGGATATTTGTTCTTAACAGTGATATTATTCAAGGCTCTATAATCAATGCAAAGTCTCATAGAACCATCTTTCTTTTTAACAAATAAAACAGGAGCACCCCATGGTGATGTGCTAGGTCTAATGAAACCTTTCTCTAATAAATCTTGCAATTGCTCCTTCAACTCTAAAAGTTCAATTTGTGCCATTCGATAAGGGGGTATTGAAATTGGCTTACCATCAGGAACTAAGTCAATAGTAAACTAAACTTCCCGATCTTGTATTATTCCAGGCAACTCATCAGGAAAAACATCAGGATACTCATTTACCACTGGCACATCATTAATCTGAACAGTTCCTTTATTTTCAACGACGTGTGCAAGGTAACATTAATTTCCATCTTTTACATGTTTCTCGGCCTCTTGATATGTTATCAAAAGTAAGGGTTCATTCTTGTAAACAAACTCAAAGTCTTTCTGAAAAGAAAATTCTTTAGCTCTACAGTCTATCTTAGCATGGTTAATAGAGAGCCAATCCATACCCAGGATAACATCAAACTCTACTAGAGGTAGAACAATAAGGTCTGCAAGTAGGTTCTTTCCACAGATAAGGATAGGAAGATTCTTATAAATTCTTTTTGCCTCAACATTCCCCCAGGTGTTTTTACCAAAAGTTCAGGAGTCATTTCTTGAGATGGTATTCCCATTTTACTAGAAAAGGTTTCAGAGATGAAAGAATGTGTAGACCCCGAATCAAACAACACACTGGCATAATCTGAAAAAACAAACAAAGTACCTGATACAACTTCATTTGATGGACCGACATCTGCTGAAGTAGTTGCAAAGGATTTCACCACCCCTTTCTACTTGTACTCTAACTGCTTCCCATCACTCAAGCTCTTTGTCGGACACTCGTTTGCATAGTGACCCATCTCATTGCACTTATAACATTTCACTAACTGTAAATCAAATTTGTTCTTACCTTCACCTTGATCCTTTTCAGTGCAATCACGAGCCTTATGTCCCATCTTACCACATCGGTAGCACTTCCCAGAATTTAGAAGACATTCCCCAGCATGCCTTTTGCCACATTTATCACAAACTTGAAACTTAGTTCTCTTACCATCAGACTTTTTTGAATAATTCTTACCTTTCTCCTGCCACCTCGATCTCTTCTTCTGCTGGTTTTTATAGAACACTTGGTCATCGGCAAACTCTATTTCCACCTTCTCAACACATCGAACAAGATTTTCATAAATTTTAAACTCACGAGAAGCTAATGCCCTTCGATATTTTGGCTTTAATCCTGAGTAAAAACGATTTATTTTACTATCAAGGTCCCAGATAAAATTTGGAGCATACCTTGCCAATCGAGTGAACCTTTGTTCATAGGCAGCCACTGAGTCTTCCTCTTGCCTCAATTCCAAGAATTGATTTTCCATCCTAAGTCGAACAGCCTTAGGAAAATACTTCTCAAGAAACATACCTTTGAATTCATCCCAGTCAAGAGCATCAATCTCATCGGCATCCCTGATATTTTTAACCATAGACCACCACTGATCTGCTTCACCCTCCAAACGGTAAATAGCAAGACTAACCTTTTGATTGTCTGAACACCCCATGACATCAAAAATCTTCTCTAGTGCTTTAATCCACCCTTCAGCTAGCACAGGGTCAGATGATCCTCCGAATGATGGTGGATGTTTCCTCATGAAATGTTCCACCACTGACATGTTCCTCTGCGGTTGATCTGGCTGATCTCGTGCATGGATACCACCACCATTTATCGCTTGAGTCAACTGCGACATTACTGCAACAAACTGTTCAGTCCCAATTTCGACCATTTCTGGATGCTGATTCGGAAGGTTATTTCCTTTTGTATGCCTTCCTAGCACTGCTTCCCTGTTTCCTCTGCGGAAAACCATTCTGAACAAACATGTCTTAGATGAAGCAACATGGTAATCTTTAAATTCTATATCATTTCAAAGAAAAAAAATTTATTTTTGGATAATAATTTAATAGAATTATAACTCCTAAAGTTATCTAAACCGACATCTGATAGCAACTATAAGGCCCCATCCTTAAAACTTACTTAATCTTGAGTTATTACAAGATTACACATTGAGGATCTTTTCGGGTTTAGAGTTTTAGAGAATTAGATCATAAAACTTGCATTACATTCCAGATATAAACAAAGTGGTTACATAGAGATAGTATTCTTCATTCCCATCAATGGAAACACATTTAAAATAAAACATGGATTAATTCTTGACACATCCTTGACTCTATCATCTTATCATGTACCTTTCCCTTGACCTGTGAAAAACATTTCAAAAACATGGGATGAGCATAAAAACTCAGTATGGGTTATAAAAAAAACATGGAAAGGAAACATGAGTTCATATATACATAAGAATGAAATCATAATTTACCCATAAAACATTGGCACTTTAACATACCTCATAAAATCATGAATAAATCATAGAAATCATAAGACATAAAGGTAACTTGAGGCATTCATAACATTCTTACGTAGGGAGTAACCCTCTTGGTTACGTTTGGAATACCCATCACAGTATATTCCCTAAAATCTCTTCGGAGAAACCTTAACATTTCACTCCATCACGCTACCCAATGCATTAGAGATCTATAACGGGCTCACCCACCCTTAGTATCACAGAACCACCCGTCTTCATAATAATTCCCAAGAACCATAACATAATCATATCACATAAAACATGCATAAAGGAAACATAAAATTTCCACATTTCAATCCCGAGATATCAATACAACACATTGATATAAAAAAATTATGAAAACCATTTTCAATACTAAAAGAAAAGAAAAGTAAAACATGGTATTTATTTTTCTTTTAAAAAAATGGTATGGCTTGTAGAGGAAGCCGGAACTCAAATAACGGTCATGACGGCGGAGAAGTTGTTGTCGCCGCATACGTACGACAAAAACATTCCCTTTTATCGTTTAGTAAACGCTTCGTATAAAAAGATTCCTTTTGAATAAACGTAAAAGTCAAAGGGGTTTATACACCGTATAAAATAAAGTTGTGTATAAAACAAAATATGCCTCAATGAAAGGGGATTGAGACGAAGTCCCATACCTCGTATCCGACTTGACCCGACCGTTCTTTAATCTCCTGAATAATAAACTTGAGTTAATCTCTACTTTCTTATGAATATTTTTGAAGTTAATTATTCCTTTTATACCATGTTATGAACATCCTGTAATCAGTTAAGTTAATAATGTTCATTTTGTCAGTATTTGGTTCTTAAGTCAAAAATAGACTTCTTACACATACATGTTGTTAATTTGGTCATAGGTTCGTTATATCCAGAATGGTATTCATGATGTAGATATCATATATGTCATATATATATATATCCAGTACATACATGCATTTATAATATTACATAATCATTTAGAGGTAAGAAATGAAATGCACCGTTCATGGAGACGGTAAGCCGTACGTACGCATGAACGCTACTTCCATTTCTATTTCATATTTTCTGGAATGGAATCATAATGATATAAGAGTATATTATAATTCCAGTATAATAACATATATAATATCATTAACTTTATCCTTTACACATCCCACATATGGTATTAACGAATCAAATCACTTTCAGGGGGCGGTAGTCCGCACTTCCTAAAATGAAGATATCGTGTTTACCCTTAATGGAAACCATAAAGGTATGCCAAAAATGAAAAAAATAGAATCTTAAGGAAAACATAAACATATTATATATCATATTAAAAATAGTGACATCATAATGGCCACCTTTGAAGGTGTTAAATGAGTGTTGAACAATCATCGTTTCGGGAGGCAGAATTTCGCCATCCACGGAAACAGTATGTTCTTTAACCATTTGATGTAGTTGTGTGAGAGTGTAGCTCAAATAAATCTTATAAAAACATCATAGTATATTGAAGATACTGGTGTTGTTACAAAATAAGTAAATAAAAAGAGTTTAGGGGGTTGGAGAAGAAAAATAAAACAAATGAACATGAGAAAATGAATTACCTTTAAAAGTGTAACTCCTTTTGATTTGAGCCTAAAGGCTTCCTTTGAAAGGATTCTGCCCAATGGTAATACTCTAGGATGAGTAGAGGGATGTGTAGAGAGTAAATGGGCAGGGGTTGGCCGAGCCAAAGGCTTGTGGAGTGTGTTAAATGAGGTAGAGGTGGGGGCCTTTTATAAGAGGAGAGGAGGGGCACTTTTGGAAAGTAAAGAAATATTACTTTATTTGAAAATTTGTTTCGGTTTTAAAATGTCCCACATTGATATAATTCGTGGATAAGGCGATAAGGGTTTTAAATCCACTCATCCAATTGGTTTTGGACATGTGTAGTTCATATATTTTATATTATATTTACATTTTATTTAAATCGTCAAATAATGATGTCATCGCTGCATCATTATTATGTCATAAATAATTTAATTTATTTAATGTATAAAAATCATAAAAAAATACTATGATGTAGTAAATCTTTTTATCTTTACAATGACTATTTATAATAAAATATCTGATCTTTATAACCCCATGTAAAAATTGTTTTCGTAAAACATCTCTTGTTTGTGTCATTTTTACTTTAACATTTAATAAAAAGTTATTTATGTCATTTCCAAACCAAAGTGTCTCCATGGTGTCCCCAAGTTTACCCATGGCTTTTATTGGTCGGCCATGACACAAACAATAAGGTTGGGACATGTTTCTAGGTCATTTCCTATTATTAAAGCATTATTTATACCTTAAAATACCCTAATTACCACTAATCGCGATTAAGAACTTAATAAGTTACTATTCACCAAAAAAATTATTTTAATCTCATTGAACCACATTTTACTTCTTAATGACAACCATGTATGTCGGATTTTCAAAATTAAATACACATTAGTGGTAAAATTTCATTTAACTGAAAAATCAGTTTGCTTGATTACCACTTAGTGGTTTCACTATTCATCAAAAATTGAAGTTTTTCAGAAAATTACCAAAAATTCACCCTAAGATATATTTGATATTCCGAATTCAAAAATAAAGTCTATTTTACAAAATTCAAATCATATAAGTCACATTAATTAATTTAATAATTAATTCCCGCTGCCAGAGCAAATAGTGTGTTTTTACAAAACAATAAGTATCAAAAGATTGACACCAGTTTAAGTCTAATTTAAAGTGAAATTGATTCCAATGACCACCATTGGATAAAATGGTAAAAATATATTCTAATTTCACTTCAAAACCAATTCAAAACATAATCTAATCATATAAATAAATTAGATTAAAATGCAGTTTTGATGTAATATGCTGTATTTTTCACTATTCATTAAAAAATGAACATTGTCAGAAAAATACCAAAAATTCACACAAGGTAAATTTTGATGTCCCAATCATAAAGGATAAGTTTATTTTGACAAACATAGTTGATAAAATTGTCAAAATATAGATTCAAAAATGGTTTGCCATCAAAAGGCACTAAAACAATCTTTTAAGAATATTAGTGTATTCCATACATAAGATTGTATTTATTTTCATTTTAAGCCTCTATAACACTATCTTAATCATTAATAGACATAGATAAAAATATCTATTATTCATTACTTACAAGGGATGTTACATTGGATGTGAATGTTTGGATGCTTTTTGATTCTTGTTGGTTGTGTATCTTCTTTACATTCCACAATACTCAAGGTAGCTGGGTTGTTTACACTTTTTCCATAAGGGGTCAATATGCATGTGGCATGCCACATGATTTCTGTGTTTTGATTCTCAAGATAGGATGGGTCTATGCTTTTACTATTGGAGGAAAATACATGATGGGTAGTTCAACTAATCACCATGTTGAGCCCCTTTTCTTATTAGCTTAGAATGATATTCTATAATTCCTAGGATTATGGGTAAGTAATTTTGTTAATGAATGATTGAATAAATAATGTTTACCCATGGGGTTGGAATGCTGATGTTGCATTTTAATGGAAGAAAGGAATTTGGTTGTGATGCTAATGAATTATAATGTTGAAATTTCTAATTTTAATTAATGTTTAAAGAATTAATTAACATAAAGTGAAACTAATAAAAAGGTAATAAAGTAATGTAATAAATCTATTAATATGGTTGTGTGCTTATAGGACACCTAGTTTTAGAAGTGGAATTCATGAGTTCGATAGATGTTAGCTATAGTTTAGTCTAAGTATAAGTTATGCCCATAGTGTGGTTGTGAGATATAGTATATTCTGTACTTTTTTTGTTTCTATATGGTACTACACCATGTCTGTTAGGGAAACTAAAACCTTGGGGATTCTGAGTGATGGGAGGGTGTTTTCCCCAACATTCTTTTGGACGGATGGATGGATGAGTACCCCATTTTTCCCCCTCTCTTATCTTGGTTGTTACTTATGATGGTAGGAACAACGGTTATTTTCCCCCATATATGTGTGTAGAGGGATGTAATGGCTTGTGGTTATTCACACACATAAAATGTGAATATAGTTTCCTATGGAATACTATAGGTGTAACGTGTATAGAATGTGATGGCTTCAAGATCCTTACTCTGTGTGTGGGGTGTAGTGGATTGAGGTATAATGCCTGATGTATGATACATGCTATGTGATCTGTGGTGGCTCCTAGAAACTACCTCGTTACATTGCTTATGTGGACGTAGTGGATTTTTAGCATGAGTTTCAAGTTGTGGTGCTTTTACCAATTGTCTACAGACAATCCTTTTTGAAGAGAGATGATTTGGACGTGCGGCATTGGGGAAAAGTAGAAAACCAGTGGGAAAGTAGTAGTGGGGTACCCTTGATATTCCTTATTATATTATATACTCTTATATGAAATACTTGATGAGAGTAGCACTAGTGAGGCTGTGAACTTAGTAAACCTGTTTAGGTGATGAGTTAGTTTCACTTGTTGTTAACTGTGTTTAACATGGTTTCTATACATTTTCAAGTGAGGCAATGGGGAGGATCATACTGAGTATACTGTTATACTCACCCATTGTATATATATTATGTTTTTTAGTGCACTTGGAGGAGGTTGGAAATCCAGCTATTTTCTACGAACATTGGGTTACCGGAGCTATTCAGGCGCGTGATTGATGCAATTTTTACTTTTCTTTTGTACTTGCATTTTTTCAATTTCATTTATAGTATTTTTATATAAAATTACATCTGTGTACTTTGGTTTTCTTTTATACTTATATTTGAGTTGGATTTGGTTGGATTCTGTCTTATCTCCCTCTTTCACATGTGTTCTCTAAGAGGGTAATGCCTCCTAGTTGTGTGTTTACTATACCCTCGGTGCTAGTCGCCAACCCAGGGCCTACAGGAGGTGGCACTCAGGGGTCATTATCTCTATTCTCACATTTCCATCTTGGAGGGGTACACCTTGTGGGGAGGTGTCCGTGAAATGAGATCCAATAATTATGAATTTTCTTCATATATATTTTAGTTATCATTGTTATTATCAATGAGGTTTTCATATGATTTAATATTAGGATGCATTTAATTCACAATATATTTATTAAATGTTATGTTGTTTAAGTTATTCACCTTTCCATAGTGATTATTTCATATCCAGTTATTGAAATGGATTATTTTTTTAGTTTTTTAACATTCCAAATAGATTTATTATTATTTATTTATTATTGATTCCCATGAAATTTCCCTTACTGGGCATTTTAGCTCACCCCTATTATGTTCAGTTTTACCAGATTATGAAGTCATATACTGATAAAAATTTCCATTTATTTTATAGATTCTACACATGTTATGAATTTTTTATTTTCAAAATTTATTATTAGAATCATGTATGTAACACCCCAAGATTTCATTGTAGGTTTGTTCTTCAATGTAATTCAATAACATACACTACATGCAACATCAAGTTCAAGCGCCCCACGACTTACCAAACTAGCCGTTCAAAACTAGTTATGAATAGTATTAATAGAATTTTCAACTTTATATAACCCTTATAATTTTAGAATCAATATTATGATTTTCATAGACATAATGTAAGGACAAATTCATTTTTTAAGATAAAAGAAGTATTTTTTCATAAGTGAAATTTTACCACCTTTTAATGGCGAACCCTTTTTAAATTTAATATTTGAAATATTTATTTAATAAATTTGACAAAATAACCATCTTCTTTGGGATTGGGACATAATAATCTAGTTTCAATAAATTTTTTGTGTTTTTCTGATGACTTGTATATTTGGGTGAATAGTGAAAAATAATATATTTTAACTGAAAACACATATTTTAATCAAAATAATTTATACTGTTAAACTATACATTTGAATGGTTTGGATGTATAATTATATTATATTTTTACCAATTAATGTAATGTTGGTAATTGGAAGTAATTTCACATTGAAATTGGATATAAACAAATGTCAATCTTTTGGTAGTTATTATTTCCTAAAAATAGGTTTTTTGGTTCTGACAACGGGAATTAATTTTAAACTAATAAATGAAATTTCTATGTTTTGAATTTGGTAAAATAGAATTCATTTTTGAATTCATAATATCAAAATTAGCTTAGGTTGAATTTTTCATATGTTTCTGAAAACTTTTAATTTTTGATGAATAGTGAAAAACACTAAGTTATAATTTAAAACCGATTTTAATTTAAATAATTATTTATTTTATTTAAATTTTTTTACGTAAAAATAGATACATAATACCGATATAAGTTTAATATAATTCATTAGAGTCAATTTATAATAATTTTAGATATATAAAAATTTTATTGAACTTTTCACCGTCTTTTACCCACCTCCAAAGACAGTTTGAAAATTCAAATAAAACATAATTTTACCGCTTCTGTGAGTAGAATTTTAAAAATCTGAGATACACTGTTGATATTAGTGAGAAAAATGTGGTTCAATAAGATGAAAATAATTTTTTTGAATAGTAAATTTTTACTTTAATTACCACGGTTAAAAGTAAATAGGGTAATTAAGGGTAAAATTGATATTATTATTAACCTAACACATGTCCCAATTCTACTGGATAAGTATAATTTGACCAAAAAAACCTTAGGAATAATATATGAACCTCTTAGGTCCACTTGGATTTGATTAGGTCATTTATTATTATTTAATTCAAAGAAGAGTTAAAATAGTTATAATCAATGTTTACTAACTGAAATATTTTTAATATAAGGTTACAAATAAGATAAATTCGACTATAAATATTCATTAGAAAGCTAAAAATATTTACCACATAATGGTATTTTATTTATATTTTTTAGACATTAAATAATTTAATTTATTAATGACATAATGATGAGGCTGTAATTACCTAATTAATGAAATGTTAAACTAATTGATACTATAAATATCCAAATAAATGTAATTTGAGACTCTTTATGAATGAAACTAATTTCATAAGTTAATATGACATATTAGGGTTGGTTATATGAATTTATTTTGAAGTAGTAATGCTGTTATAAATATAGGAAAAACAAAATACGAAATAGTGTCAAAATTGATAGAAAAGAGTTTTTAAAACAAATATTATATTATTAATTGATATTCTATTCTTAAAAATATAAGGTTCATCCGAAATACTTATATAATTATAGGTGTTTAATTAATGAATCCGTTGTGGTTTTCATGGAAGTATATATTATGTTTATTAGAAATATAATATAAAAATATAAAGAGACATGGTAAATGAAAAATTATTCAATTCATTTTGGATCGACCAAAATCTGACCAAATACCCTCTAAAATGTCCTAAAATTATCCTACAGGCCCATTTTAGTTGGAAAGACAACCTATAGAGACCTTTTCATCCAATAAAAAAGAAGAACCCGAAGAAGATTTAAATATCTCATCACCTATTTCAAGTTTCTTTCTTCTTCCACTTCCTCTTTCTCTGTTGTTTCAATACTAAAACAATAACACCAGTATATTTTATATACTGTGATGTTATTATGAATATTATACAACCATATTCATTATTCTATGCATACTTTGAATGAAATTTCACAATACGTGCGTACGTACGACTTAGAGTCTCTACGTCGTGGTGTAATTGTTATTCAATAAATTATTATTTGGATGGGTATAATAATGACGTGTAATTGATATAAATAATAAATATAACATGATAATGATTCTGAATATATGATATACCATCCAATTCTATATTATTTTAATAACAAAAGAATGATATTGTCGCTCGTGCGTACGTACAGATTACCGTCTCCACGAACGCAATGCGATTCATTCTCCATCGTATCCATTCACGAAAAAATTACATTTTATTATTAAAAATAATGTATAGAGACATGATATCATTCTGGATATGAATAAGATACATCCCATCAAATAAAATATGACTCATATAACAAAGAATATATGGGAAAATGAATCCTTTAACACGCAAAATGAAGATAATACTAAGAGATTATTAATAATGAAATGTTAAAATAACATATATGATATCATATTAATTTATATAATTCTTGTAAAATTTAATAAAAATTATTTTACCATTATACAAGAGGTTAACCTACCCTTTACCATGGAAAAATTTCAATGTAAGGGTTTTCTTATCTCACTTTTAATTCTGTGAGATTTCCATTGTTCACCATTTATTTATTGCATGTGGTGTATGTACTACCCATGATTTTATTAATTGTGTAATATAATTTAATTTATGGATATTTACGTCATCATTGTATGATACTTCATTCATGGGTGTATGTTTCGTATGTTACCAAATCGATAAGTGAATTTGAAATTTCAATTTCCACTCATTCGGCATTACTCATACTTCATTGATTATTTTACTCCACGATTGTGTGTGGAATCACTATTCAGATTCTTATGTAATAATTTCCACTCCCCTTTATGTGGATATACTTTTTATACACATAATCACTCTATTGATAAATTCTCAAGTCATCGATATGAACATGATAAGAGTAATTTAACTCAATCTCCATTTGTTGAGTTAAACATCCAATTCATTGGTGTTGTTTTTAACAAGAATTTATGTGAATGTACTATGATTGATTTACACTGAATATCCAATTATATTGATTGTATTTATATTTTTCACACATAATTATGTCTTTTATTTATCCTTAACCTAAGGATATGGTCTTTATTAGAGATTTCATCTCAATTTACATTCCATTGAGACTTCTTTGTTGTTATACCCCAAATCACTTTTATATGGTGTATATAATGTACTTTGACATAGTATATAATGAATCCCTTTATTCTGATGATATTAAAAAGTTTTTATTACCTCAATTATTTGTATTCAAGTATCTCTCTTTTTTTAGGAAATCTAACTAAAATATCATTTTAAAATGTTTTAAAGATTTCTTATTCTAAATCTTTCTCAATAATGTCCATGTTTTAAAAATGGTTTTATGGAATTTTATATATGGACATTAAAGTTTTAAAATTAATATTCCTTTTAAAAGTTTCAAATTAGTATGGGACATGTAGATTCAAAAAATATACTTTAAATGTATTCTTGAAAAATAGTGAGACTCTTAAATTTTTTGAAGAAAAAGAGGGATATTTCTCTAAAATTGTTTTGATGATTATTTTCATCTATGTCAATATCATTTATTATTCCCTTTTGAGGTTTATATTTTATAATAAAATATTTTATATTGTATTTAATGAGTTATGTTTGACTATGGATGTGATATTTTTATACCATTCACGGTTTGTGGTTAAAATATTGACATTTCGTATGCTTGTTTTAATACGAATGTTTAGATTATGCTTCAACCTTTTCATATGAGGAATGAAATGGATGAAGAAAGTGATGGGTTGAGCCTACTATAGTTCCTTGATTCATCGGTAGGACTAATGAGACAAACTTGGGTCTTGGCATAAGGCCTTGACAAAATCTTATTTGGAGTCTTGGCACAAGGCCTTGACTATGTGGTTACGATAGTCTAGCATTATGCATTCCATCATTATGTAAGTGGCTATTGATATTGCATGTGATTATTAAAGTAGTAGAATATCCATGTGAATATGTAAATGGCATTATTCGGTTTTATCATTTCCATGTTATACTGAAGTTCATGTTTAAAAGGATTTTCTTTTAGTCTTATACACTGGCATAAATGTTTATGCTTATTTATGAAAGTTTCTATTATAATGTTATCCTTACATAGAATCTAAGCTCACCCCGTTTTATGTTTTATTTTTCCCAGGATTCAAAGAAGTATATTATGACTAACTTACAAGGATATTCTATGGGATCTCAGTTTTGTGTATGGAGACAATGTTGTTGTAATTTTCCATTTTATGATGTAATGTAAACCTTATGAATGTATCTAGTACTTCAAGGATAATAATCTAATAGGTATTTAGAGACTTGATCTTATATGATAATTCCAATGATATGTAATAATCCACAGACTCTGGGCTTCTGGGGTAGGGGTGTTACAGTTGGTATCAGAGGAAGTTTAGTACAAACCTTGGAAACTAGATTTAGATAAACTCTATTTAGAGTAAATAGCCATAAGATAGACTTTGATGATTAGTATAGAAGAACATCCTAAAATTTTGGTATTTTAGAGAATTTGTGAGTTTTCCAAGAAATATATCCATGTCTAGATACGAGCTGGTAGAGGCGGCTCTAGCATAGATGTACCTAGGGGTAAAACTCAAAAACATTACTTTGAGCTGGACTTGAACGGGAACTGGTGCATGACAGTGGGCCTTGTTGCACTCTTGGTTACGAAACTCCTGGGGTATATGCTTAGGATAATTTACATTTTTTTTACAAAATTATTTGAATTATTTTAATATAAGATGAGAATAAATGACCTTGGTGAATCATAAGGTGTTTCAAATTGAAAATATGGTGTCATTATATTCCCTAAATGATTTTACGACTGCTATTACTCACACAATGCTTTTTGGTTTAATCAATGTTTGGATTCCAAGGAAGTCATAGTAACATTGGGAATGATGTAAAAGGTGTGAATGGTGGTGTAAATGAGCAAAAAAAATGGAATGGTGATAGATGTAAAAGATATCATGTTCATGCCAAATCAATTTTCCAAAAATATGATCAATAACATATATATTAACCTACTCTTGGACTCAACAAAGAAGAGAAAGGTGATTAATGATAAGAGCTCCAGTAGTGGGGACCATGGAAAAAATAATCCTCAATTTATATCATGAAGGAAATGTGGAATGAGACACCCAGGAAAGTGATTCAATGGAACCAAGAAATTATTTAAGTGTGGGAAAGAAGGACCTAAAGTGAATAATTGCTGAGGAAAAATGAAGATTACTATGGAAGAAAATAAAAATGGTCCCATGAATCCATTTACAGTAATTTTCCATAAATTTGGGGGACATAGCCATTACCTGACTAAATTCCTTATTCTATAGGATATTTTATTGGTCAAAGAATAAGCTATGTGGAAATAAATGTTTGTATGAAATGATTAAAATTATTAGTGCTCCTCGTTGATGGGATTACATTGGAATAATTTTCTATTGTATTTGTAACACTTTAGTTTGTTATGTTAAAATGATATTTTAGGAAGAATTATCTCTTCTCTTGTGGATATAGTAATAAATAAACATTTGGTTTTATATATTATTGGGTTTGAGTCAATTACAAGTTATTATATTTTGGGAAAAAAATGCAAGGTATGAGATGAAATTTGTGGTTAAATTATGTTATAGTTATTTTGATGAATTTATCTCATTTTAGTAATGGTATAAAATATGGTTTTTGAAAAAGGACAAAACAAAGACCGTGTGACAACTCGTCGTGTCACACAATGTTGGGGGAATCGAACCCACAACCAGAGTGAGATTGGGATTTATCTCCTACCACTGGACCATGTGAAGTCCCTAGTTAGTGTGACTAATTATTTGTAGTTAAATGATTTTATAGATCAATAATAATTTGATTTGGGATATTATGTCTTATCAAATGAATACCCTTAGTATATTAAAAATAATTTGGGATTAAGTGACAAATGTTATTTTGTAAGACGTTCGCTTTGTTGGGAACACTACATGCCCATGGAAAATAGAATACTATGGGATTTAAATTGAAGAGTAATGGAGGATTTTTATCAATGTTTTTATTATGGATTTATAGTGATTTGTGTTATTTATGGAAATGATTAACCTATAATAGAGAATATGTTATTAGGTTAATTAATTTTAATTATGCGACTTTAAGAGTAGTTGATTTCATTTGGTGATACAATTTAATGTGGAAGACTACATAACCAAATTCTTCTATGTTTTGGGAATCAATATTAGTTTGGATTATATTGAAGGATTTTAAGGACAATTTTTTATTAAATGGTATTTATTTAACGTTGGGTTATTGTTGGTTTAATTTTAGAAATTAAGATTAGTGTTTCTTTCTCTAAAAGAATATCATTTTGGGGGATCATAAGATATTGTATTAACCGTTTAGGTTTTTATTAACCTTTAAGGAAAAGGTAAATATATAATTTATCCTTTTTGGATCATGTGATTATCAAGATGTTTATTCTATCTCTTCTGATGTGACCAAGTCTTCTTGAATACTAATCCTTTAAAAAAATGATTTAGTAGTAGAAATTTATTAACGAATGAAACTATATATAAAATGTAAGTATATCTCTTTATTTTCTTAGTCAACCCCATAAATAAATTCATCAACTTTATGAAATGTTACATAAAAAAATGTTGTCCGTTTACTTTTCCTACTGAGAAACTAATGACCATTTTCCCCATCACAAGTTTGTGGTTTTATTGTTGTTAAAATTCTATTGATCATGATTTATATCCCTCTCCATCATAATATGACACTTATTTTATCTTCCATAACCATGTTTCCCTACATGGAATCCTAATATGGGTTATCTTGCGTGACCCTTGTACTTATCTTTATTTCTTTTAAAGTGATAGTTTTATTGACTCTTTTTTCAACGTGGGAGTTTCCATTATATTCCCAAGACCAATTTTTAAAATTGCAAGGATGAAATTTATTGATGGAGTGAAGAATGTAACACCCCATGATTTCATAGTACATTAGTTCTTCAAAGTAATTCAATAAATTACACTACACAGAACATCGAGTTCAAGCACACCACGACTTACCAAACTAGCCGTTAAAAAGTGGTTATGAATATTATTAACAGAATTTTCAACTTTATATAACCCTTATAATTTTAGAATCTATATTATGAGCTTCTTAGACATAATCTAAGGAAAAATTCGTTTTTTCATATAAAAGAAGTATTTTTCAAAAAATGAAATATTATCGCCTTTTAATGGAGAACCATTTTTAAATCCAATATTTGAAACTTTTATATAATCAATTTGAAAAAATAAAATTCTTCTTTGGGATCAATACATAAGAATTTAGTTTCAATAAATTTTGGGTGTTTTTCTGATAACATTAATATTTTGGTGAATAGTGAAAAATAATATATTTTAACTGAAAACAACATTATTAATCAAAATAATTTATAGTTTAAACTATATATATGAATTGTTTGGATGTATAATTAGATTATATTTTTACCATTTAATCTAATGTTGGTAATTGGAAGTAATTTCACTTTGAAATTGGGCATTGACAAGTGTCAATCTTTTGGGAGTTATTATTTCTTAAATATACAATTTTTGGTTTTGACAATGGGAATTAATTTTTTACCATTCACTGTTTTTATTGAATGAGTTATGTTTGACTGTGGATGTGCTATTTTTATACCATTCACAGTTTTTTGTTAAAATATGGAAGTTTTAATACGAATTATCAGATTATGCTTCAACCTTTTCATATGAGGAATGCATTGGACTTAGTAAGTGATGGGTGGAGACTGCAATAGCTGCTCGATGCATCAGTAGGTCTCATGAGACAAACTTGTGTCTTGGAAAATGGTCTTGAAAAAATCTTATTTTTAGTCTTGGCGGAAGGCCTTGACTATGTGGTTATGATAGTCTGGCATTATGCATTCCATCATTATGAATGTGGCTATTGATATTTCATGTGATTATTCGACTAGTATAATATCCATGCGAATAAGTAAATGGATTTATTTGATTTTATCATTTACATGTTATTATGAAGTTCAAGTTAAAAAGGGTTTTGATTTAGTCTTATACACTGCCTTAAATGTTTATGCTTATTTATGAAAATTTCCGCTATAATGTTATCCTTACTGAGCATCTGAGATCACCCATTTTTATGTTTTATTTTTTCCAGGATGAAAATAAGTATATAATGACTGATCTTTAGGGATAGTCTATGGGATATCAGTGTTGTCTATGGAAACAACATTTTAGTAATTTTCCATTTTATGATGTAATGTAAACCTTATGAATGTATCTTCTACTTTAAAGGCTATAAACTAATCGGTCTTTCGAGAATTGATCTTTTATGATCATGCCAATGATACGTAATAATGCACCGACTTTGGGCTTCTGGGGTTATGGCGTTACAATGTTGTTAAGCTGGTCTTCCAAAAATACAAAATTGTCTGGTCATTCTGGATTTGATTTTATGTAATCATCTATAAGAAATAAAATTATTCACTATCTCTGATATTGTAGGGTCTATTCATTACATAACAAAAATATTCATATATTAAAATTATAAAAATATTAATAAATATAAATTACAAATTATAATATTTTTTGACATATCATAATGATTATCTCTAGTAGATAAATATTAAAAAATAGAACTATTATGAAATAAACTCAAAATGATAAATATTACTCAAACCATATATTGAATGTAGATAATAAATTACTATTGAAAATTTAGAAATTTATTATAAACTTTTATAATAAATTTTTATTGAAATGGATATGGGTAAAAAATAGGGAATATACATAGTTATTTTTTATATGCGAGGTTACAGATTGATCGACTAAGAATGTGTAAATGGATAGGGTTTATTTATCACATTTTCAAATACCTGATATAGTTTTGATATTATGAATACTCATTTCCATTTTATAGTGTATTCTCTCCCCTATTACCATATTATAAATTGAATAAATATCATATCATGACACTCTAATTTAATGTTCATGGTGACCCTCTTATTCTATTTTTTGAAATTAATTTGAATTTCTAATGAAACTCATTTCTAATTCATTAATTAATTATTTTATTTATTTCCTTATTTCATGTTGTCGTAACCTCCTTGGGATTATTATGTTTTAAAATATATTATTTTAATGTTCAAAATCCATGATAATTCTTGTACTAATAATTCAAATATTTATTGATAGAATTTTATATGCCAAGAATATTTCTATGGAAATTATGTTATGGTTTATGGAGAGTCACCTTTGCATGGGATTACCCATTACCACTATCTAGAATTCAGAATTACCACATGTTATAATTAATATTCAGAGGTGAGTGATTACTAGATGAGATACCAACAGTAAAAGGTACATCAAAACATGAATAACAGTTACTACATGTATGATCTATTGCTAGATGCTGAGCAACTACAAGCATCTTCCTACCATTGATTTATGTGTACTTTGGCAGGAATGAATCAACTACTATTTAATTATTGATATATTTTTTTCCATGTATTCAATAAATAGTAAAATATAATAAAAAGATTTTTTATTTCCTCTAACTGATGCTGGTATATATACATGAATGATATCTTTCGTGAAACAATAGTCATGATACATTTTTATGAGGCTACAATGAATACTGTTGATGAGAAATGACAGTGAATTGTTAGACTGATTATGTTAATTATCATGAGCTTACTTATTCATGTTCTGCGAAGATCAAACTAAGTAGAAACATATAATTCGTAACTGAGATGGATTAATACACTATCAGAGATCAACTAAAACATTCTTGCAGGTTTTCTACGATCCTATGTCTGATAAAAATGCCTAAAAGGAAGAACAAATTCCTTACCAACACTAATCAAATGACTATGAATATTCATAACCTTTCATATTGTGATTTTCTTTATTCACTATAATTCTACCTTTTTTATTTTGATCAGTGTATTGTTACTCTATTATCAAACAAAAATGCTCTCCTGCGCCTAACCTGAGAATAATTTTTATTCTCATATTTATCAATATATGTTTTTCCATTGTGTTTGTGGAATAAGTCCATGTGTATCCTTCACTTTTTATACTCCCCATGAATAACTATATGGGAGGCTTGAAAACCTTGATATCATGAATTATTGTATTGATTACCTAATCTAGGTTTTGTATTTATTTGATTATAATTATAAATCTCTTGGTAACATGTGGTATCCATGTAGAGATTATTAAGTTTCATCTTGATACTGAACCAATTTTTTATTCAATTATTTTAATGTGTTCTCTTTGTTTCTAAAACCTATATTTTTTTTGATTTATAACATAAATATTACATTAATCATTAATTTTAACTAGTTTTTATATTCATTTTTGTCAAATAATTTTTTTTCAGAAGATAAGGTAATCCAGAACAATATTTTAGCTAAGAATTATTTAATCTTTAAGAAATAATATCATTTGAATGATCATATATTGGTATACAATTTTTATTGACAAGCAACTTTTTTTGTTACGGGGGTTTTAACATAATTTGTAAAATTATTTTTTTAGGAACTCAAAACACCCTTATTTATTTTCTCAATATGACAAATAGTTTGTGTCAAAGACTTAATTAAATGAACTTTCTCAATGGGGATTTTAGTTGTATTATAATGATATCAATATTCTCAAAATTCTAAATTTTAGTTCTTTATGGATAATAGACATGAAGGATCTACTACCAAAATACCTTGTTATTTTAATGGTAAAAATTGTGATCAATGGAAAGTAAAAATGAAAATTCATAAAGTATGGGTTTTAAAATTTGGACTATAATAGATGATCAATATGAAATACGAAAAACTATAATAATTACATAGATTTATGCTACTTAAGTTTCTTACAATATTTATTGTAATATTATGAATTCATTATTCTATTACTTGTGTGATGATGAATTTAATAGAATCTCTACTTGAAAATATGCTTTTGAAATATGGGATACCTTATCTATTTTACATGAAGGGATCTCAAATGTCAATTAAATGATATTAAATAAATACACAATCAAGTATGATACTTTTAAAATGAAATATGATGAACCTATTTCTGATATCTATCTGAAGTTAAAAGAAATATTCAATACCATGCATTAACTTGAAAAAAAAGGGACAAACAAAGATAAACTGATGATATTAATCAGATTCTTACCAAACAGTTGGATTGGAACATCCGTGTCAATTAGAGAGTCGTGTTCTTTGATTAATCCTCCTATAAAATAATTGATATGAATGTTAATGATGTCTAATGTAGAGATTAAATTCAACAAATAAATCGATAAATATGATTCAAAAAAGGAAAATAGTAGCCTTAGGGATACTACCATCACTAAGAGAAATGGTACAAGATAAAGATACCATTGAAGAAGAATATTCTAATAAATGTTATGAATAGATAACACAAATGGTCAGAAGGATCAATAAATTTTTATGAAAAAACTTTTTCTTTCAAAAATATTATTTAGAGTAAATAAGGAAAACAATTTATAATGTAAAAAGAAATTGAAATTTTTTTTCACTCAAACTAAAATCACATACTATGAATGTAATAAGAATGTATAAATTATAGAAAATTTTCCAAATTTTAAATATTAAAATTATGTGTGAGTAAAATACCAATAGATACAAGAGATCCATGGAAGAAACATGGAGTTCCTCAAAAGATAACTTAAGTGACTTAAAAATAATCTAGATGATTAGTCAGATAGAGAAAATATATGCTTTATAGTAGGACATTCATAGGTACAAAATACTCATCCTATTTATCCAACTAATATTTCATAAATTTCTGAAAATAAATAAAATGATGAATATAAAGAAAACATGACCATGGAATATTTTTAATATTACTATAACATGATGGAAGATAATTTTCATGAGATAAGAGATAAATATATGTCTCCTAAGAAAAATCATGCTTTGATAGTAAATGTTAAAATCATTCTTGCTATTGAGAAAGAGAAAAATTATCAACTGTTGAAATAAAATAATGAATTAAAATATTCAATGGAATATTTAAAGAAATACATATAAAGTTTTAGTAAATATACAAAAACATTATCTCAAATAATATGAAATCATGTTTCTCTCTAGTATATATCTAAGATAAGTTACCATCCGGGCCAAAGAAAAAAATATTTACATCATGTACCAATTTTTGAAATTCATATACTTCCAATACCTACTAAACTGGAAAAAATAAATTATTTATTTCTATAAACCTACAATCTATTTATAAGAAACACATTATATAATTGTGGGTACCAAAATCATTTATTACTAAAAGAACTGGACCGATGAGAATTTTGGTACAAATTATTTTTTACATTAATTTTTTTTATTGAAACCTATCTGAAAACCTCTAGGAAAATCCTATGGTATAATGATAGTAGATGTTCTATACATATGTATAGTGAGAATTCGAACTTCATGTATTTGTTCAATGTATTTGATGGTCATGTCACTTTTATTAATAGTGCTAGTGGTGATATTATCATCCTTGGAAAAATAGGTAATTATAATTTGGTAGTAATTTCTAATGTTTTATTTGTATATGGTTTGAAATATAATCTTTTTTTTATATCTCAATTACGTGATGATGGATTTTATGTAATATTTAAAAACATTGCCTCTCATTTTTTTAATGATAAGATTATTTTAATTTTTATTTCTTTATGAAATGAAAATATTTATTATATTTATTTATGTTTTTTATCTTCTAATAAATATTTCATACTCATATACCTTTTTCAATTAATTTTGGTTTTGGCATAGGGAAATTGGCTATTTAAATAATTATTCAATTCGAAAGTTAACTAGGAAAGGGTATGTTTGAGATCTTACAAATATTAAATTCTCAAATGAAAGAGTTAGTGATATCATTGAAAAATGAAATCTTCATATAATTTATTTTAAATATAAGAAAGATGTTTCAACAACTCATATTTTAGATTTAGTTCATATGGACCCCTTTAGACCATCTATAGTTTTTAGTTTAAATAGAAAACATTATATCTATGTCATTGTAATTGACTTATCTAGATACAAATGGGTATTATTTCAATCTCAAAAAAGATAAGTATGGTTTTAAATTATTATCTATATCAAATATGAAGAAAATTTTATCGGTCATAGGATTAATACCATAAGAAGTGATCATGGTCAAGTATTTCAATATCTAGAATTTAAATCATTTAGTTAAAAAAAATTTATGTTCCCAACATCTCGGCTACTAGGATACCAGGGAAAATTGGTTTGGTAGAAAGATGAAATCTGACTATTCAAGGGATATCTTGAACTATGCTAAACGAGTATGACCTACCTATCTACTTTTGTGAATAATATTTCAATAAATTATGTTATATTATAAATAGAGTATTAATTTGAAAACTCTTGAAAATAAAACAATATGAATTATGTAACAATATAATGTCGAAGGTTAATTACATTAGTGCCCTAGGTTTCAATGTTTCTATTCCAAATAAAAATTCTTATTTGGAAAAAATTTATTTTAATAGTGATGAGAGAATTTAACTTGGGTATTAAACATCCATTAAATCTTATATAGTGTTTAAAAAAAGATACAAAAAAAATTAAGAATATATTCACATAAAATTTGAGTAAACTTATCAGAATGAAACTATTCCCATCAAATAGAACCTGGAGGATGACAATTTGACTATGAATCCCAATTATAACCCATCTTAATGTTCATTGAAACAAGCCATATTTTCACCCGGTCAACTACCAGGACCTAAACATGGAGAATATTTGGAGTGATCCAACCCTTATTTTCAATGACTTGTTATGAATCATAGAAACCACCCATTAGATGTGTTTATAGGAAACCTAGATATTGGTAATTAGACTAGAGAATCCCTTAAAAATTGAAAACATAAACTTGTTGTCATAGATAAAACCAATGAACATTATTTATTCCATCAATGATGAATTATTGGTAATAGGTATGCATGAAGAACATAATCAATTTTATAGAAATAATTGTTTTTGAAGTTTTTGATCAGCTTGAAGACAACATAACTATTTAAAAAAAGTTTATTTTTAGAAACAACGTTTACGAGGTAGTAACTATATTAAAAACAAATATAGACTAGTTTCATAAGGACATAATGAAGTAGAAGGTATGTATTATATAGAAACATTTACACCTGTAGAAAGAAATGAATCCATTATGATACTATATTCTTATTAAAAACATTTGGATTTCAAATTATATGAAATGGATTTTAAAAGTAAATTATTAAATGTATTAATAATTGACAATGTTTTTTAAATAACAACCTAGATTTAAGATTCCACATTTTCAAATATCTTCTTTATAAACTACAAAAAGATTTATATGTGTTAAAACAAGATCCTCGAGCTTGGTAATATTGGAATACATATTTTTTTAATGTTTTTCAGAAGGTATCTATCATCAAACTCTTATTATAAAAATAATTTTAAAAGATGATTTAATATTACAAATATGTAGAGAAGAAAATATTATTGGATCTACAAATGATTCCATGTATACTAATTTTTCAAAACTAATGTAAAATTAATTTTCAATTTGTTTAATAGAAGAAATTAAATTCATTCTTGGATTTCATAAGTTTTTAAATAAAGAAGGAATTATATTATATCAAGGTAAATATACTAAAAATATTTTTAATCATTTAGTCTTAAATAGGAAAAAATTTGGTGAACCTCCATGAGTTCCACTAATAATCTAGAACATTATGAATCTAGAAAACCATTAGATAAAATTAGTTACAAAGGGATGATTGAAAGTATTTTTAAAAAACCTTATATTCGTCCCGATATTATGTTTACTACATGTATGTGTGCTTTCATTTAATAAAATTCAAAAGAGACATACCTAATAACCATGAAATGAATTTTTAAATACCTCAGTATAAAATAATTTCAGATAATTATACACAAGAGGACATGATTTTGATTTAATAAGTTATTCAAATGGATATTTTTCTTGTTGTAAGTTAGATAAAAAACACATGAAGAACATGTCAGAATTTAGGAAATTCTCAAGTATCTGGGTGTAGAATGAAACAAAATTATACTGTAGTATCCACTGCTGAAGCTGAATACATAGCTGCAGGTAGTTGATGTGCACTAATATTTTGTATGAAACATAATTTACTAGACTTTGGATACCAATTTTGACATGAAACTATATATTTTTTAACACAATTGTGATAAAAATTTCAAAAAAGTTAGTATCTCAATGTAGAAAACAATACATTGATGTAAGACCACAGTTTTCAAGAGATCATTATAAAAATGTTCATATAATATTAGAATTTATTAGAACTAAACATCATCTAGCTGATAACTTCCTAAATTCTTGAAATAATAGAGATAAAACTCCATAGAAGATAAATTAGGAATGATAAAGTTTGTTTGATGACTCACTATTTATAAGTCAATGTCAATGAGTCAACATTGATAAGTCATCATTCATTAATCACTATATATGAGTTTCCAATAATGAGTCCCCATTGATTATTCACTATTGATAAATCAACATTTATTAGTCATTGATCATGTGTCACCATTGATGATTCACCTTTAATGAGTCATCATTTATGAGTCACCATTGAACAAGTCATAGGTCCTTATTTTAGTTACCGTTGTCTTATGAGAATTCCTATTCTTTTACCAATTAAAATTTTATTATTTTATAAATTTTATTTGTTCATAATTCTTAATTGATAAATCCATCGAGATAAATCTAATCGATTCACAACCCTTAACATATTTTCTATCCAAAAACATTTCCTTCCTCCCAAAACAATCATCTTTATCAATTAGAACTCCAATCGATCCGAAATGGCTTGTGTGAAGAAAATAGATGAATTGAGTAAAGAAGAGAAATGAACATCAAATAAATAAATTGTATCTTCATGCATTTAGGATATTGTTTCATGGAACCCACATCTAAAAAAAATGAGTTGTAAAATAAGAAAAGGATATAGATGCGCAATGGCTCCTAACTAGAAGTATGCTTGTATTAATTGTTATAGAAAACAAATGGATGAACTGGATCACAATGAATCACCAAGATTATTATATGAGGTTAGTATATGAATTTTATAGGAATTGTGAGAATGATTTCGGAAATAATGTTAATAATATACTATGTCTCATTGAAGGAGAAGATATATCATTATCTGCATGGGAATGGGAAAGATTATTAAAGGTACCACATAAATAAGTATATGAGAATTTGAAATGTAGTATACCAAGTGACTTTGAGACATTAAAATAAGAATATTATGTTCTATAGTTGACTGTATATGGAACACTAGGGACACTTCCTGATGTACATATTGTGGGGAATATAAGTTGTTATTAAATTTTGAACAACATAATTTATGTCCAAGGAAATAATATTTCAAGACCATGATATATCAGGATTTTAAATTACTATATATGTTGAAACAAGGGGAAAGAATAAATTGTTGTAAATTTTTTATGATTTATATGAATGAGATGTGAATTATTAGATCACGATCAAGCTCTTTAATATATCCAAATATGATATCTACCATCGTTGATGCTAAGGGATACGTAAAAAATGATAAGATGTTGAAAATAATTTTTGTGGGTTTTTCTATTGAAAAATGATTTGTAATAGGGTAAACATGAGTTCGAATCTCTAGAAGAAATATTGGGTAAGAGACCATGAAATTAAATTGGTGATTTAAACCCCATCGACCATTAATCAAGAGCTAAGAACATGTAAGACACTATTCACAATCTTGATTAGTTTTTTCAGTTCTCTAAGGTAGATTTTAGACCTCACGTTGAAGAGGAATAAGATTCTGTTTTTTTGTGAAAGTGGGGAGTGACCGGAAGATTGGAAAATCTTCTCCTAATGAATCTAATGAATCCATAAGTTCCCTTGGTACTATTCCTATCTGAGAATCTATTCTAGAAAAAATGATGATGAAGATACTAAATAATATAGAGAATCTCATTTTAGGTTATCTTTTTCTAAAACATCAAGTGAATAGAATGGAAATCAAAGTGGTAGTACTGATAATGCTTCTAAGGAAGAAAATATTAACACTATAGATCTTGAGAAATCATGTGTAAGTTCATGTAATGTAGATGAGGATAATAATTATGGGGGTCATGATGAGGATAAAAGATAATGGTGATAATGATTGTGGATATAATTATATAGATTATCAAAATGTTGATGGTGGTACCGATCAAGTCAGTGGAAGTTATTATAATAAAGATTCTCTTGCATTCACGGCCAAGACATAGTCTAATTATATATTTCAACACTGGTGGTATCATGTTATAAAATAACTAAGACTCAATCTAAACGTAATGAGATGGATGATTTAAATCTAGATAATGAAAAAGATGTGGAATCTATAGGTGAGGGGGAGAAGATTCCCAATGCAGTTGATTAGTCAATGAAAATAGACATAATACTATAGATAGATACCCTAGAAAAAAATCATATTGAACCTTCCAGTTCTATAATTGATATTGGTCAAACCACCGATGTACCCATAGAATCACAAATCCTTCCTTACATTATACTAGAAGTTTCTTCTTTGAAGTTTGGGAATATTATAAAGGATTTTTTATAGATGGTTTGTTTTATATTGATTATAATGATAAGAATAAAAATATTTTCATTGGATAAGGATACTTAGTGGATAAAAAGATCAATAAAGGGAGTGGAATCATTTTACACCCATGGAAAGTGATTTACTAGCTTTGGTTGAACTGCCTCATGATAAAATGCACCATCCTTCTACTCAAACTAATATACCAGCAGATGTAGTAACCCATGCTAATTTGGATTATATTAAAAGGAGTGTGCATTCTTACATGTACTCCATGAGAATTAATTTTGATTTCGATTTTACACAGGTCTTGAATGTTCCATAATCTCCAGTTTCCCATCTTAGGGATGGAAGAAATCAATTTTTGGTTGAATTGTTTATATCTCATATACAACCAAGAGTAAGATTTAATATTATATAAATGGAAGTGAAGAATAAAAAATCATTAATAAGGTTATAATATTTGAAAACCTTAATAGAGTGTCTATAATCCTCTTTTTCAAAGCATTTATAATTTATTTCTCAAATGTTGGAAAGCATTACTGCTAATGCCTATAAAAATACTACAACTCATCCGGATCCAATGAAAATTAATAGATATCTTATCCAATAAGTTATCAATGAAGATATATGAAATGATATGGGTTATATGACAACTCAGGTGGAAGAAATTTTGAAGATATATTATCCTGGAGGCCATGACTATCAGATGATAAGAGAATATTCTATTGATATCAGGAAATGATAAGTAAATAAACAATAAAGTGATAAAGTATTATTTGTAAATGATTGATAAAAAATAATGAGATGTTTGATAATTTCAAATTGTTCACAAGGAACATGATATTTCTACCTTTTGAAAGAGTATTCAAAGAATAGGTGATTCAACTAATGTTTCTCATAACAGCTCTGCAAAGATTCATCAATGATAAATCATATTTATTTAGTGGAATTAATGGAGACGTAATATAATTACGTTCTTTATCAAAATCATGAAACCCTTTCACTATACCAATAGTAATACTATTATTTCTAGGGAGGAAATTATTGTGACCAAATTTGATTCCAAAACATCCACAAAAACTATTAGTTATAGACCTACAGGGATAACTCAATCAGATGGACTACTACCTCTCGAATTTAGGGCTATGAGTTGTTCTTGAGATGATACAATCAGTTACCACATGCATGTTCTTATGCGTGAACCTCTTCCTCCTACTACCATAATACCTTTAATTATATCCGTTTCAATATCTTTCACTTCAACTATCACCTCCCATGATAAAGACAGAGAGAGAGAGAGAAAGACAATGAGAATGACAATGGGAAAGAATATGTTGATCAAACACAACCCTCTATCTTCCGAATCAGATTAGATTTTTTATTTTGATAGCGATTAGGTGTTTAACATATAATAATTATTTTTTAGTACTCATCATATTTTTTGTACCTATTAAATTCAATATCATAGTGTTCATATACATTCATTATTAATATTTGTATTGTTTTTATTTTTTTTGATATTCCCAAAAGAGGAGATAAAATGGAAATTTTTTATTATAATGATAATAAGATTGTATTTAAAATAAAATATATATATGATTACTTAAAATTACTCATATAGAACATGATTTAAAAAATAACATGTTTTTTGATAATCAAAAATTGGGAGAGTCTTGGAACCTTCATGTGGAGAGTATGTTTTAACATCTCTTAATATAATGATCAAAAAACCAAGGTTAATTTAGCACAAATGATTCAAATATTATTTTATAGAATTTAATATGGTAATTATATTTCAATAATAATTATTTTATATTATATAGAGACTCACCATTGCTCAGGATTCACCGTTACCAACAGAAAAAAGTCACCATTACCTCCAGCCATAAGCCAACAGTAGAGGCGAGTCACTGCTAGAGGATCTACCAGCATATAATGATAAAACCATAATTTAGTGACCATAACCACTATTATGAGCTACTTCTAGATGCTGAGTAACCAACAATGTCTTGATATCATTGATGTCTAAGGTCTTTTGCACAAATTGTTCTATGACTATTTAGTTATGGAGATATTTTTGACCTTGTATTAAAGATTTAGTAAATGTTGATATGAGGATTGAGGATCTCATCCAACTAATGATGATATATATATTCATGAATAAAATCTATCTCGGAACAACAATCATTTTAAGAAGTTAAGAGGATATAATGATACTTGATAATGAAAACATCCAGGGAATTGTGATACTAAATATATGAATTCTCACGAGCAAACTGATTCATGTTATGTGATGATCAATTGACACAAAAGCAGAGAATTCATCATCAAGAATGATGTAGATGCTAATTAAGATGAGGTAAACCATTCATGTAGATCTTCATTAATACAATATCTTCTATAAATTTTTAGAACAAATCAAGATTTTCTTACACATGATGATTAGAGGACTATAAATAATAAATGAATATCACACCGATTTTTTCTATATTCATTAATATTCTGTTTATTTTATTTTTTGCAGTTTGGTGTTAATCTATTACCAAAAAAACACATTATCTAGAACCTACATGGAGAATAATTGTAATCCTATGCTTTCTCTATATATTTTTTAACACTATATCTATGGAAGAGGTCAATGTGTGACTTATTCATTTCTTATTTCCCACGAATAACTATGGAGGAATATTTTTACCTTAATTTGTATCAAAAAAAATTATTCAAAAATCGTTTCACCCCCACATTAGTTAGTCACTATGACCAGCACATCTAATTTGGTAATATTATTCATATTAATTTCATTATGTGGTAATTTTTCTTTTAAATAATTTGATATTTACTTCTATCACATTAACCCATTCTAAATGTCCTATTCTTTTTTAATTATTGCATATTATGAGGTTTAATAAACACAACATTCCCTTTATTGTGTAGAAATGTTATTCCATAAATATCATTTTCAATGATTGAAAATCCATCTATTTCTATCTTACTATGATATTTCTACTTTTATGGTGAAAATAATGTTTTCAGTAAATCAATCCATATTGATGAATTTAATTTTCATAAAAGTGTAATATTTTATTGAAATAAATATCATGTCCCTTGATCCTGGGTTTCCCCCTTTCAATTATCATTCTTTCTAAAAGTGTTTTTCATTTTTTATTTTGACACAAAAATATGTGTTTACCTAGGAGACCTCCATATTTCCCACCACCCATTTTAAAATTGATGTTTTTCAAATGATATTACTTTGTGTGTTTTTGAAACTAGAATTTCAAAATATTTAATAGGTTTTTATCCTATTAGAATCGAATTCTTTACCTTCAATTCCATATATAATTATAATAACCCTTATTAAAATTTAATGATATTTCACTGATTTATTATAAAAATAATGTTTTTTCATTATCTTTAAAATCAAAATTTTTAAACATCCATTTCTTTTTAAATGGATCTTTTTGGACTATTGTTTTCCAAAAAGCCAAAAATTTCAAAATATTTTCAAATCATCTTTTTTAAATAATTTTTTCAATTTTTTATTCCATTGTTTAATATTCCATTATAAAAAGAAAAATTCTAAAAAACGCCACATAGATTTTTCAAAAAATAATCGATTCATAAGAATATTTAACATTTAATGTATTGATTATTTTTTAATAAACTATATAATGGATTACCATCCAATTTTTAATTTATCATTTAAGGTTTTATTTCTAGGGAAGATATTTTTCTTGAACCAAAAACTAAATTTTCTTATAAAATATAATATTTGAAATTTTTATTTTTAGTTTCATCCATTTAAATTTATTTTGTAAATTTTAGTGATATCATATGGAAATGTTGTGAAACACATTTTTCTTTCCATGTGTTCTATATGAAGTGTTTAATTACTTTTTTCATGTGGCATGATAAGAATGGATTATTGAAATGTGTGTTTATATATAACTCTACTATGAATTCATATTATATATATATCATTGAATATAATTATTACATGAGATGATTTATTAAAAGAGAAGGTGTAAACTGGTGGATTCTCCTATGAAAATGGTTACTTGAGAGGATTTATCTCACACCAAAGTTTAAATGAGATGATAGATCCAAAAAAATTTCCATGACAGGATTAATCTAATGAAAAGGGATTTAAAGGAGTAATTATACAATACCAATAGGTATGGGGGAGGATTTATCCCCAACCAAATGGGTACACAAGTATATTTACCCCAAGCCCAATGAAAAAAATGGGAATTTTAAAAAACAAACCAAGGTATAAAATATATTATCCAAAGACAATTGTGTTAAATATTTCATAGTTGGTACCCTTCACATAAAATTCTATACCTATATTTTAACAATAATTATAAATTTCATTATTTTATACCTATTTCTAATATTATGTTTTTTAATCATGGGTATTTTTTGGATAATAATTCCACAATATTTGGTTTTACAAATTTTTCTAGAATTCAAGATTTATTATTATTACTTTTTGGGGTATAATTTTCATATATATCATAACTATACCAATATTCTCTTTTTATGATTATATAATATATTAGGATGATAAAAACTACGTCTAAATTTACCATGAATTTGATCTGACACCATTATTATTCTTTCATTCCATAATTAATGATGATGAGTGTATCCAATGTGAATCTTATGAGATTTAATAAAATAGTTAAATTATATAAATATTTTCAATAATCATAAAAACAAATTTTAGGTTACCTATCATAAAATTAACTAAACCATCAGTTCTCTAATTTGTGAAATTATTTTATTAGAAAAAATTATTATTAATATGAAATAATTAAAGTAAACTTTTTATATATCATGTTTCACTGAAAATAATATATTTTGGTGTTTTGTGAATTTCTTTAGAAAACAACATATATATATATATATATATATTTAGGTTTCATTATATTCTATATATTATCTTATATATAAGTGTTATTTGATTTTTTTGATGACATTATTGGTTTATGTTACTAAAAAATTAAAATTCATTGAAATATTCTATAGGGGTTTTCATAAGTGATCATTATTTTTTTGAATAATAAAATATAAGGAATGATAACTCAAAATTACTAAAATGTTTTTCATCAATAATATTAGAATATAAATAAGGGTAAAATGTATTTTTTCCATTCATTATTTATATGTAGACGTAGTTAACAACCACATATAATTGAGGGGATAGAATTAAATACTTGTCTAATATATTTCATAATAAATACAAATTTCAAAACATCTTTTAGACAATGTGGTAACATTTTTATACGAAGCTTTTTCACTATTAATGGGATCGTTGTATTAAAATTAAATAAATATAGTTAATTGTTATAATTTGATGTGAAATATATTTATTTTAAATAACATGTAAATATGAGTTCATTAATTAAAATGAGATAATTGGTTACCATCATTTGGTCAATTGAGTTTCAAAATTCAATGCTTAAGAGTATTATTTTAATGAATGTGGACAATTTTTATTGAGTTTCTTTTATTAAATAGTACCTCATATGACACAATATTTTTCTAATATGTTTTATGTGGGTTCAATTTTGTTATTGTAAAAAAACGTACTTTATATAATAAAATGTATGCATTCATATTGAATTTTATTAAGTAAAAATAATATTTAATTTCCTAATTGTTTTCATAATTTTCCATCAATAATAATAATTATATATTTAAAAAATATTAATTGTAGTTTCATAAGTATTTATATTAAAATCATTTTTAATGTAACTATTTTAATCTCAATTTTTTACATTTTCATTTTTCCATATAATTTCAAAATATTTTTTTGTTACATGTTGGGATTGTAATATTTAATTCATATGATGCGATAAAAAAATGGTAAAGGAAAAACTAAATTACATATCTTTTATTAAAAAGTAATTTTTTTTCAATTAATTACTAAAATTTATGATTGATGACTATTTCTTGTCAATTTTAACCACATAAATATTATTCATGAATGTATAATCATAACAGTGTTATGATACTTTATCAAGGAATGTAGATTTTAATTACCATATTTATTAGTATATTTTTTTGATGAATTTATAATTTTTTATAAATTAATAATATTAGAAAATTTATCATACCATTGGATTTGATGTTTTATTATAAATATACAATGTGTTGTAATTTGTGAATTTATAGTTCTAACAGACATTTTATCTCGATAATATAACATATATTGAGATATTAGTGAATAAATAATTTATGTCAACTTTTATATGGGTTTGCATTTATATGGGATAGGGTTAGGTAATGTGAATATATAATTGATGATAATATTATATAAAATTACTAATATAAAATACATTAATCTTTATGTTATATTTTGGATCTCAAAAATCATGAAAAATAAATATCATATTCCATCTAATTTAAAAAGTAGATATATATATTTTTTCATCCGCTTCATTCATGTTGAAGTGAGTGAATAAAAATTATTAGAAATTAAAATTGAAAAATATATGGTATCTACATATTATATGAATAGGTTTCTTTATGTTTTTAAACTATCTTTAAAGTTTTTGAAATTTTGAAACTCTAAGGATTTATATTTTTTTATTTCAAAAAATAATTTATTAAAGGAGTGCACATCCCAAATAAATAACTTGTTGCTATTTTCTAAAGTTTTAAATAGTGAGGATTCATGGATATATCATTATATTATCCTATGTTTTGTGTAATAAAAGAAATTTTAGAAGATATATATTTTTAAATGTAGAAATGAATATTTATATAGAGGTATATGTTCAATAAAAATCTATAATATTAAAATATCAAAATTCACAAATATTTCATAATAGGTAATAATCATTTGAAGGATCAGTGAGAACCATGAGAGAATAAAGATCAAGCATGGGTTGAATCATCATATTCTCCAATGTGAAATATACTAGGACTGGATACAAATCAATATAATCACTTTTGTAATAAGGAAAACTTCTAGGGCTATGTGCCTTAGTAGATGGTCTCTTATTATTCTACATTATAATTGGTTTCATATAAGATGATATAGAGATTTAAAGATGATTCCAAATTTAATGTGAATCATTCCATAACAGACTTTTATATCCATATTCCTAGAAATGTTTTTAGGAATTGATGAGTAAACCATGTATCATCTAACCATGATGAAGTTCTAGAATGGGGAAATATCATCAAATAACCAACTATATTTTGAAATATGAAACTAGTAGAGTTAAATATGTGTAAATTAAATAATCAGAAAATAATTATTATGGGCATTTTTTGTCTTCAGTGTTTGGAATATTACCTCCATAAGGAGTGGGTACTTACATATAGTCTTCCTATATGCTAATATAAAGAGGAATTAATTAATCTTCAATTACGACCACATGAATCCACGAATCCTTTTGATCAAATTATCGCACCAAAACTATAACACTTATAATTTCTGTAATAAAAATAGATATGTAATAATCCATATCTATAAGCTCATCAAGAATTATTGGATTCTAGGGATACTCTTGAACCATTTATCCTTAGTGGAAGACCAAACTATATTTGATAGAAAAACTATAAATCTGATGATTGGAAACTTATCTATGGACCATGTGGAGGATTATTTTGATACCATACTACTTGAAATGGTTATCCAAATAAATATGGAAGATATCATTACTCTTGAGAGGTTATATAATAAGAATACTATGTTATGTAAGGGGAGATAATTATTTTTACAAATCCCATATGAGTGTAACATATCTATGTAGTAAAGTTTTTGAAATTATATAGATAATGACTAATCCATATGATTAAGTGTTAATGAATATGGAAAAGAGAAGGTACAACCTCATCCCCCCTCTAATGTGATTACATGATCCACTATAGAGAAAATGTGGGACATCTAGGATTGAAATGTGGATGATGTATCTTTTTCTCACACACATTGATCTGGCCCCAATGACATAGGACATGACCAATCAAGCCTCATTATATGGATATTTTTCTATCTCATGAAATAATTACTCTATCATGAATTGTGGACGTAGATGTGGTTTCCAATGTCTGGAAGAAAAAAACTGCTATTTTAGGGAATGATTAGAAATATACCATTAATCCGATGGAACTAGAGTTGGGGTATCATATTAGGTTAGACCTAAAAGGAATTATTAACCATTGGGTAATATTTTAATGTACCTAAACTACTTTTAGAACCATTTTTCACTATAGAGAATATAAGATAAGCACTAAGAATATAAAAATTTCTCTATAATCTACCCACCTCTATAAAATAATGATGAAAAAATTGATGGGTATATTGTATATCCCACTATATACCTGAATTTATATGAGATTTTAAAAAATTCATCACATCAGAAATAATAAGTATTGTCTACAACATAAAAATTGAATAATTATTGACGTCCTAGTATCCTAACTTCTCGGCGAAGAACCCTTCACAAAAGATGATTTAGGAAAATCTAACATGATAATAATAAAAAGAGATAATTATAAGAGTATTAATCCCTACCTAATTAAGTTCACCAATTCAACTAGAGTCTTTTGATAGATTATACAGTGGCCCCTATAACCCATTTTCGAAAACTGATGTGGGAAAACCCACATTGAATATTTATGGCATCATAGGGAATTGAAATTCTAGAAAATGTTAAAGGAAAAAATTATAGAATGATTATTAAAAATGATTGATGGTCTAAAACTATTGGTAGTTGATCTATTAATAATAGAACATTATTTTTTTATCTTTTATTAGATTTGGAAGATTTCCAAAATCATATCCCTCAGACACTTTTTTTGTGACATCAAACTGAAGTTCATTGGAATTGATAATAATTTATTGATGATTTAAAATAGGAAATACTTCTAATGTGCATTCCATGGATACTCTTTTATATCACAAAACATCTATGAAAGGGATTTGGATAGATTTTGGATTAAAAATTTTTATAACATATATATGAAACCTACCATAAAACACATCCATCCGTTTTAATCACTACTTCTATGAAGAAAACATACATGTCTAGATCCTTTGAATATTCCTACACCTACCATAGAAATAAAGAAATCATTAGAGATTCTTTAAATTTATATCTAAATAGAAATTAATATCTAAATAGATGTATTAAAACTATATTATTATTGGCTATTTTGAATATATTTTGATGTTATAAAAAATATCTCACTTCATCTGGTGATATTCCTTTGAATTTTAATCCTATATTGTTAAATATATACATTTTAACACACGATCCTTAGAACTATTTTCTCCCAGAGAATATACACTGAAAATTAGATCTAGGATAAAAAATGTGACATATTATCTTTCCATGTTGATTATAGGAAAGATTTAATTAAGGTATCTAGATACAAAATCCCTAAAATTCAATTATAATTAAAATACCCATATAAATGAGATTTTATTAAAAATGATCTAGGTAGTCACTATACTATTAAAATTTAAAAATTCCATACTTTTTTTACTTTAATGTTGGTATGTAATCCTGAAATCAAAGAATATAGACCCCCAAGAATACCACTACCGATATTTTCCATAATACGTAAAAATAAAAAAACGATGGTAAATAAATTATGAAATTACACTATATCCAAACATGATGGTGAAATTATAGTTATGGAATACCAACAATCACAATAAAATAACATACAATCAAAATTAAGAATAACAAACTAGATATGGGATATAATCACACTCTTGACATGGTTAATTGATTTACCTTTTGATGAATATGTCTTGAAGAATAATAAAATTAAATAAGGAAATTTTTTTTTGTTATATAATCTATTCTCTTTTATATCATACAAAATGATGATAATTTCATGAGATGTCAAACAGAACTAATTATTATTGTATCCTTTTCCACCTCAATAAATTAATTTTACAATATTGTGTCTAATAACATTGAATACCATTACATGGATGTGGGGGCTGATAACACCGAGAGACTAATTTGTAAAATAATATCCTAAAATAAAGGCTAACAAAATTGAAATCATTATAAACAACCTTATAAGGGTGAAATAAATTCATTCCTTTCTTCCACAAACTATTATAAATTTTTAGGTAATAATTCATATATTAATAAATTCAATTTGATAAATTTTTCAATTGTAAATTAGTAGCTTTCCATTGGTTTGACATAGTTATTGAACCATGTATCCCTGAAATATGATATCAAATATGAATTCATTATCCTAATCAACCAAAAATAACAATTTTTGAAAATTAGTAATATTATGGTAGTGGAAATTAATTATAATATAAAGAAAATAAATGGTAATATTATTTCTCTACAATTTCATACTATTTACAAAGACCTCATGACATTAAATTAGATTGGTCTGGTACCTAAAATATTCATGAAGAAAATACTTTTTAGTATATTATATTTTTTCAACCTCATCAAGAATAAGGAAAATGATGGAAACCATCCCTTTCAAAATTATATCTCTAAATACTCTCACAAGATAAAAGCAGGAATCATTTTTACTATTCCTAGATATATTAGATTATCTAATTCCATTATCAAAATGATCAAACTTATTACCAAAATCTAAAATCTCTCTATCCATATAAATGGGTTTCATAGAGGCTTTTATCAATTCTCTAAGGGTTAAAATGTTAAATTCCACTATCTGGTCTAATATTTTTTTCCATGGCGGAGTATCTTTGTTATATGCCTCAATGATATCTTAATTGATACTCTCTAAAAAAATCCAGGCTCGAAGAAAGATTTTCACCCTAACAGACCTCTAATATGACGATTATATAATTTTCATTAGATAATATAAGAAAATAACTATTCCCATCAATAATATAATATTTTACACCATGAGGATGTGTCTGAAAAAGTTGTTAGTTGGACCAAATCCATATTGGAATTTCATGATGGGGTAATAATATCCATGAAAAATAGTGTTTCTAGAACACTTATAGTAATGATAGAATCTCATTCCTTTAACTATGGTGTTATTCCCATAATTTTGGGTATTATCAAATGTTACTTCCTAAAAATCCATTTGATGATTAACTATTAGATGAGAAATTTGAAAGAGAAACTATTTATGAAGATAAGAGTATATTCTTGGTTTAAATCATAATAACATCATTGTTTTTGTATACATTATTTTTGTACATACGGCCAGTAATAATTATTATAATTTAGTAAATATTGATATGAATATTTTTTTTCATTTTAATGGATGAAATCTAATTATTGATTAATGGAATTACTGTATCAGACCATTTTACATGGTTTTTTTGTAAATAAAGTATATGATTCTATTTAATGAAACTCATCACAAAAAATTGAATTGGAATCTTCTTAATTACAATGATAATTCAATGAAGATAATTTATTAAAGGATCACTAAGATATTCTAAATGTCAAATCCTCATAAAAATTATCATCTTCCTGCTTATCCAAGAAATTCTCCATGAATTATATATAGAAATGATAAAATTGATTATAGGAAAAATACAATATGAATTTTTGGATCACCCTTGGTAGGAGAAGCCATTTAATTATTATTAGGTAGTCCTTCACAACATGAATCATATGTCCTTTCTTGAATTTCAATACATTACTGCTAACTTGTATGGATCTTCTCCACAATATATTCTTAAAAAAATTTAGGGTCACGTCTATGTAGAAGGAAAACCATTAACTAGGAAATAATCTCTACTATCTAGAGGAATTATAGGGATAGTTAATGGAAATATTATGAACGAAACCAAAATTATACCAGATAACTGATATATACTATTAATCCTTTTATCTAACTAGAGACTACACCACTTATCTATAGAAAATGTAGTGGATGGATACCTCTTAAAAGCCTAATATAGAGAATAGGTTTAAAGTTCACCACATACTACCTCCAATGTCTGAAATTTAGGTACAGAAACCACCACATATATGTCACTTTCATGTTTTTATAATAGATGTGGTATTATATCTAAGAATATTTTTTCGTAAAAATAATCATTTGGATATCAATGAACGAATGCTGATATTGATCATAGAAACAAGACAATGTGAAATATCATGGGCATGATATGTACATCACATAATATTTCTAATTTATATACATCGAGTATATGAAATGGTTTATCCTTTGATAACCATACATACTCCTTGAATGTGTAGATCACATCCATCCATAATGATCTCATTGTATCCATTATATTTGAAATAGTTCCGGTGAATAATTATTTCTCTAATCTTATCATTATGTTATCATATTTATTATTGGTAAGAATATGAAACCACTGTCATTGTAATTCATCCAATGGATCCCTCTGATCCCCTAATATGTGAATGCGAATGTGGATGGGGTAGCTTTAGGAAAAGTTGAATGCCTAGGATATGGGAGAGTTTATTGAACCCATTGAATAAATATTAAATGAAGATTATAATACTTCATTGGGAATGATGTTCAATTAATTTTGAATTATGGGTGATGATTTATGATATTATATATTTTATTAATTGTGGCTGACAACTCCAGTAGATAGAATCTAACTCTACAAGGGAAGTGGAAATACTGATTGACCTCTTTGTAAACATTCCATAAAGAATGTTGTTATATTGGATACAATGTATCTAGATTATTATCAAGCTCATCATAAATTTTATAAATTCTTATAAATAATATATAAAAAGTCAAGTTATTCAAAAAAATGAGAGGTATTATAGAGGAAATATCAATATTATCCATTGTGGTCCCTAATTTCTTTTCACCCTTGGTTATGATGGATGCACTTGGTGAAATTGACACCCTCTATGTTAAACCCAATTTATAATTATAAACTAATTATATTAATTGATAATTCCAAGGAACTAGCTTTCCCTACACCTAAACCATCCTAATAACTCTGATCGAAAAATTTCAAACATACTTATTACAACTTTACAAACAAATAATAATAAAATAACATTATAAATCACATAAAAATCCTAGAGATTCATTTTTTTATGCTAGATACAAAATCATTATATTTCATTATATATCATTAATAAATCAAAAACTGATTATCTACTATTGTTTTCTTCTAATAAAAATTCTAGTTAAAATCTATTTTCTTTTCACATTTAATGGAAATATAACAATGTGTTCAGTCAGATGAATATTAAGGGTGATAAAGTGACAATTCAATGAACATTTAAATATAATAACAACATAAGTGGATGATAACATTAGAATGATTTTATAAAAGAATACCCATTATATCAAAAAATTATAATATTAACTGATGGGATAAATATTTAATGCTTATATGAATATTATCACAAGGTAATCTAAAATTCTTTACCATGACTAGGTAACATTATCCTACAACATAATTTTATGGTGTACACATAATCATAAAAAACCATTTACATAGACAAGGCTCACATCCAAGTATATCATTGAATTTTTTTTCACCCCTTACAACATATCCATATTCATGGGTCACTTTAAAGACAATCATAGTGGATATATTCTCATAGTGAAAAATGATCACTCCCTATTCAGGGCCATATTATTTAATTGTTAATATATATTTACCTAATAAAGAGGAGATACATATAATCCTATTCCAAACCATTAAACAATCATTATTCATTAAAATGGGTTCCATAATATTATAAAACCATAATATTATATCAAAACCCAGTAATAATAAAAGATATTAATATACATTTCAACATTTCATCATGAGATAACTAGTAAAAAATAAATGTGTTTCATTTAAATATCAATTCTATAGTCACAAACCATCCAAAGAAAGAATAAGCACATAAGTCATAGATAATATACCTAGTGAAGCATATTGGTAATGACCCAAAAATTTTAGTTATATTTGTTTCTTAAATTTGTGTGTTGTATTATTTTATACTCAACAAAACAATATGCTTTAATTAATGAAGTGGGTATAATTAAAATGAGACCATTGGGTTTCGAATGTTATATGACCGTTGGTCAATATGACTATTGGAAACTATAATCTTAACGATGCATTTTTATAAATACAGTTATCTTGGTTAATTGATATATAAAGAATATTTAATGGCCTCATCCAGTAGACTCGAGCCATATGAAGCCCATATGTTGGAGCTTGGGATGCAGGTATCATTACAGGGATTTGCTCTGGCCCAAGCCCAAGAAAAACTTAAATTTATGAAGCTTGAACAAAATCGCCTAATGGATAAGTTCAAGCTGATAGAAATCACCAATCAGGCAATGTTGTCCGAGCCACCCAAAGATTCTATTACCATATCACACCTTACTCTTAAGTCCTATATTGGTGTTATTAGGGGATATGTAACAAGACCTTAGATGCTTTTTGTAATCCTTTTATATAAATAAAATTGTTATTTCTTATTATGGATGATTTTGTAAATTTCAAATATTCAGATAAGTATAGGACATTTATTACTGATGAATTTAGGAAAAAAGTGTATTTTAAAATATTTTTGTAATCATTAAATAATTAATAATGAGAAATGATTTTCAAGAAATGGTCTTTTAAAGTTATGTTCAAAAAAGATATTTAAACTCTAATAAGATCAACTTATTTTTTTGTGAATAGTAATGTTGGAATAGTAACATACCCATTTGAATAGTAATTAATATTAAATTGTCCAAAAAAATAGAAACTTCAACCATGAATGTATATATACATTATATACATCTTAAAAGTGAAAAAAATCATAGTTTATGTTTTGGTATTTTTGTATGTCATAAATATTTTATTTATAATTTTATAATTAATTTAATAATTTAAAATGGAAATTTATTTTCAAAAAATTTAATCATAAATTGTTAATATTTGGTGTTATAGTTATATGATAATTTTATGGGACCTTGATTACTTTTTTACGGTGTTACAAAATAAGTTATTATTTTAAAGTTGTATATTTGGGATAAATAATGATTTTATTTAAAAATTGAATTAAAAATATTAAGAAAATTATTTTCATAAAATGGAGTTCATTTCTGAATTCAGAGCATCGATGTTAGGTTAAGACGAATTTTTTAGATTTTCTGAAACCGTTGAATTTTCAGTTAATAGTAATAATGCAGTTTTGAGTTTCAGGTGATTAATGACATCATTAATGATGTAATAATGATGTAAGATTTCTCGTCAACTTATGAATATTGATAAATTCAATGAGGTGTCCCAAGTGGCCAATACCATGGGAAAAATACCATGGTCAAGCCCATGGTTTTGCGAATACCACCGATGAGGTGTCCCTTGGAAATTAATAATTTCTTCACACATTTTTCTTATAAATACCATGTAATTTCCCTCTTTAATTTCATTCCAAAATCATCCTCAACGAAGTTATGGTCTTTTTACCTCCTAAAGAGTCCTCCCAAGTTTCTCTCAAGTCTCCCAAGGTCCCGACCATTAAGCTTTCAAAGATACTTTTCAAGGTAAGTGATCCTTTCACCCTCCTCTTTTAAGGCATGACTTCCTTTAGTTTGTGTCTTCTAGTTTCCATCTCGTTATATTGAGGGTATGTTATTATATGTTCTCATTACATTCCATTTCATGTCTAATTGTTGAGAGACCCTTTCTACTCTCATCAAATTGTTTTCTGATTTTTTAAGTGACGTCGCCAGGCCTCCGAATTTTTCGTAAAAGGAATCACATCTTTTGTTTTCTTTCATCTTTCCATTTCATGTGGTATGTCATTCAAATTCCCATAACATGTTCTTATCTCTATGTTATTATGTATTTATAATATATTATAATTTATTTATGAGTTGGTTACACTTTTAAAATCTTTATTTTTATTTTGTAAAACCAGGTTATATAGCCGCTATGCTGCAGAAATTTCGCCTCAAAATTTCTATATCGTTCTCTCAAGAAATTATCTTGTTTTATTTATGTGAATACACAGACCTATTTCGTTTCTATGGGTGTTCATAAATATATAAAGATTATATATTTGATTCTGGAATTTACATACATATAACCAACACTTCCTTTCTTTAGAGACCCAAAGCTTGATGTACATAGACATTATATGACTTTTACGTATTACATAATACATAACAAAAACAGTCACCCAAGGACCGTAATAGTTTAGTGTCTTTGGAAACATGGAACAACATCTTTCATTCATGGGGAAAGATCTTAAACATCTCCCATAAAGATCTTAACAATTTATTATCTTACCTAAAACCATTATTTATATCCTGGGGAAAATAAAACATAAAAAGGGTGAGATAAAATACTCAGTAAGGGTAAACATAGAGAACATAAAACAATCCACAAACATTTGAATGTAAAAACAAGACCATAGAATCTAAACATCAAAATCTTGACCAAAGATATAAAAAATGGTTGTATATAAGGAATAGATTATAAATTAACCTTAATCATGATAAACTAGCATGGGAATAAAACATGTAATTATGTCATCCATTAAGCACATGTTATGATTTCCATAGTAGCCAAGGCATTGCTGCAAAGACTATCATAGTGTAAAAAGTCCATTATTGATCTGGGATTACTTTCCATTCAAGCCCTATACTACTGAACCAGATTTTACTTTTCGTTCCATCCATGTTAATCAAATGAGATATAAATCTTTAACCAATGTGTTGGAGGGAGATATAGGTCCCACCCATCTCATATTGAAATCATTCTTACGTGTGCCACAACACAATCATAAATCATGCATCATAACCCAAAGTATAAAATGAGTTTCATAAACATCATCTCATCTTAACATAATCTATATAAAACCAATGGGTATCATTTGATCATAAGAAAAATCAAACCATGAAATTAATATAAACATTATACTTGAAACATAATCATACTAAATATTGTCATATTAGATGGGAAATAGTTATGAATAAACACTTGAAATGAATTCTTGAGGAAAATATCCTTTCTTCTTCAAAAACATTTTCTTTTCTCAAAACGTGATTTGATTTAAAAAAAAGAATTTTGATGAAAATAATCTTGAAATCTTATAAATTATTCATCATGGAAATAAGTCATTATGAAACCGTAAAAATCCATTCACTCCGTATATGTTAAAAAACATTATTCTCGTATTTTTCCCGGAAATGTCAAAAAGTACCATATATGGTAAACAAAGGAAATATTCCTTCAATACAACGTGGTAAAAGTCAGAAAATGGTAAAAATGAATTTAATCATACATGGAAGAATAGTAAAAAATTTATGAAAACAATTTTAGAAAGCATGGACATGGATGATAAAAATAACCTCAGTAAATACTTACGAATAAACAATCTCAAATAAGAACGAGATTGGAATAATTACCCCTTAAATTAAGTCCAATTTCTTCCATATCTGTCCAAGACTCCTATATAGTGGGTTTAAACAAATTATTAACTTGTAAAAGAACCATAATAATATTTATGATATCATATATGATTCACTTATGACTTTATATTACTCGTTCAATTGTCAATTCCATGTTAAAGTAATGTTTTGGGTAAAATTGATTCATTTATCATCCTTGTTTTGACTTGTAATTATTCATATGATTACTTATATCATGATTACTTACTTCCAGAATGTAAAAAATTATTTATATATAATATATATTCAGAATATACATATATATAATAGATCGATAAATGGAATGAAATACACTGTTAATAGAGATGGTAGGTCGTAAATATGCATGAACGCTATTTTGGTTTCCTTATTTAATTGAATGGAAGTAAGTAAATAACATATAAATAAATTTAGTATCATTAATATTTCATATATTTAATTATTATTTATTATATATACATTATAATTATTCTTTATTGGTTAACATGGAGAATGAATCTCATCGCATCGTGGAGACGGTAATCCGTAAGTACGCATGAGTGATGATATCGTTCCCCTAATTATTGAATGTAATTGGAGTGGATGAAATAAAATCTCAGAATCAGTATGATGTTATAATAACCATATATAGTTATTCTTTACACCATTATACCCATCCAAGTAAGGTGGTGGTGGAAAAATAGATTACACCACAGCGTGGAGACGATATTTCGTACGTACGCACGCGCAATGATTTCATTTTTTGTAGGACGGATAGAAGGTGAAATGGGGTTGTTTTATATTTATAATGAAATATTAGTATATTATTTATACTTATGTTATTACTTTATAATGAAAAAACTAAATAAGAGTAAGTAGAATAATAAATAAACTTGAAAGAATCGGTAGAAAAGATTACCTCTTCTTCGACGCGCCTCCTCTTAACTTCCTCTTAAGGCACTAAAGTTGGTCTTTGAAGAAGACCAAGACCTCTAGTAGGTATCTATGGAAGTGTAAAAGTTTAATGGACAGTGGTTGGATGAGCTTGAAGGATCAAATTTGTGTGAAGAGGAGAGGGAGGACATGCCCTTTTATAAAGGAGGAGAGGGGCACCTTTGAAAACCTCAAAAATATTAATTGAATATAAATTCAAACCCAACATAAAAACTTAAAAAATGACTAAAATCAGGATCTTAGATGATATAGGGTTGTAATCTCATCAAACAATAAAATTTATACCTATTGGAAATTTATTTTAAACCTTATCAACAGGATTTATCCTTATTTAATATATTTAATTTTATTTGTTGTAATAATATTCGAAATTTTAAATTGTTATAAATAATTTCTTATGTGTTGTGAATTATCCATAATTGGGTACTTTATTTTATTTTATACCATACAAATTTCAATTTAAAATTTTTAAATATTTTTGGGATTTTTAAACAATTTCTTATTCTGTTATTTTATAAAATAACAATATTGTTAATTCTGACACTATTTATTTATTTGAATATAAATAAAATCCACACATAGGATATATTCTAACCAAAATGGTTAATAGATTTATAACATGTCATATTAATCTATAAAATTTTTGGATTACATTAATTAGTTCATATAATATTTATTGAAATATTTATAAAACCATTTATATGACATTTCTCTTAATAAAACAATTACTACATCATTTTGTATAATCATTTAATATAATTATTATTTTTCATAGAAATTAAAAAAATACTATGATGATGATAAATATAATATCTTTAAAAATAAAACTTTTACATGAATTTATCATCTTAAAATCACAACATGAAAATTGTTATATTTATTAAAATATGAAGGTGACAACTTTGAAATCATTTAAAATAAAATAATATATGTGACACAATATCTTTTATAAATCACAAAATAGTCAAAACTTCTACCATTGTATGGTTATTGTTTAGATATATATGAAAAATAAGTTTTGGTCAGGTTTTTGGGCCTTTTAATGGGTATTATTATTTTAATAAAAACTTTATTACTGATTTTTAACTAAATAAACAATTTCTGCATCAATAATGTATAAGCTATTAAGGTAATTGAATATCTCTTAAAAATTACCAATAAATTAAAATAACAAATAAAAACATTTTAGATTTAAAATGATTATTTATAATAGAATTTATATTCCATATAACCTTATATTAAAAATACTTTAATTTTTAAAGTTTGAGTGATACATATTTCACTTTCTTTAAAATAAAATAAATTAAAAGACTTAATCACACCCAAGTGGGTTTCATTGGATTCAATTTCACCCAGAATATACCTTATAATAAATATAATCATCCAGTTATATTAAGATAAGTGTTAGGATAATTTTATAGCATTATATTTAACCTTAATTACCTGATTCACCTTTAACTTTGGTAGATAAAATTTATCGTAGTTACTATTCATAGAGCCCAAAAATAAAAAGTAGCATATTCACATAAATTGGACCTAATGATTCCAAATATGGAATACAATTTTTCAAATTCAAGTCATATAAGTTGCAGAAATTAATTTAAAATTAATCATGTTGTTAAGAAAATGAGTTTTAAAAGTTAAAACATTGCAAAATATTGAAATGATTTTACCTATGAATTCAATGTAAAATCAATGATAATGACATAAATTATATTAAATTATAAAAATATATTCTATTTAAACTTTAAAATCAAGCAATATTATAATTTAACCATATAAATAATTAGGATGAAAAAAAATTTTTTAATTAAAATATAGTGTGTTATTAATATTCCTTAAAATATGAAAGTTATTAGAATAATATGGAAAATTTATCCAAAGTAAATTTTTCTATCATGATTTCAAAGAAGAATTTTATTTTTTCAAATTGAACTTATAATCATTTCAAAAACTATATTTAAAGTGGGTGCGCCCTCAAAAAACGACAAAACTGCATTTTTTTTAAAATACTTATTTTACCCGAAAATTTTATTTTGTTATCATACCATGTTCTATAAAATTTGTGAGAGGAATAATAATGTTATAATATTACAAATGATTTTAATACTATTCATAATGGCTAGTTTAAAATAATATCATCACAATATATCGTTGTTTAGTGAAACCCAGTATTGCGTACTACACACACTATAGAGGAAGGTCGCAGTTGCATGTAATGCAAGCCAAGTCAGGGCTGTGTGTAGTGAAAGCTCCCTTTGGTGTTGCGTATAATATAATAAAAACTTATTTCATTTATACATTGAACAAAATCTATACTTAGTGTTGCATAGAATAATTTCTACAAAACGAACCTGAAATTGTGTGTAACACGAGCCAAAAATAGTGATGCGTGTACTGCAAGCCAATAAGGTGTTGCGTATAGTAAAAGCTAATCTTGGTGTAGTGTACAATAGAAGACATAAAAGAAATTAAAAAATATATATCTCATAAAATCGTGGGGTGTTACATTCTACCCCCCTTAAAATGAATTTCTCCCTCGAAATTCATCGGGGTTATAAATCATTTACTACTTGAAAGTTTATTTCATAGAAACCCAAATTGTAAAAAGGAATACTAAAAAATAATTTTATAAAGGAACATTAGAAACATAACGAATACCCAAAGTAACACATCACTAGGTTTCCACATAAGAGAATATAGGTGAAAATATGGATATGGAAGAGAAATCTAACCATCATGTTCTGATGGAGAGTCGTAGAGAACATGGCTTTGAAAAAGACAACAATCACAAAGCCATAAATTTGTAATGATATAAGGTACCATCTGATTCATCATATATGAGGGCAATAGGACAACATTTTAGGTTTTCAAAATCATTTCCCTAATGTTGAATAATTTTTTGCATAATGAGAAATAATTACTTGATTGAAGTGTAATATCATCATTGGTAATTCCTTTAACAATTTCCACTTACTATCTTATTTAATGAAATGAAATTGAATTTATACTTCTTGAAATGTTAGCAGATCACGCGATAGAATGACAGGTCATTCCATCTGTCTCAAACATAAGGTTAGGAAAATTTATATTCATAAGTCCATATTATGGTGATATTAATCATACATGGTTCCAAAAATGGACTTATACTTCATCTATCATCCCGCTTAATAAAATAAAACTAGTCTCTACTATCCAGGGACTTCATGTAGGCCAGAGGTAGGGGATAAAGGCCTATCCCACTTCGGTTTTGGGTTCGATTCCCACAGCCCTATCTGACGCGACGAGTTGTCGACCGTCCTACAGGTTGTCCTTTTTCTAAAACTACATTATTATAAAATTTCAGAAATAATATCGAGAAATGGTTCTATCCTTTTACAATATTATCTTATGTCCAAAAAAATCCATTTCAATTTTCAGGTTTATCGAAATTACTTCTGTCCAATCACATTGTATAATGAAAAAGATTACAAAATAGTTCATCTACCAACCATGTAAATATCATCATTTATCCCGCATATATCATAAAATATATCTTTTTGGTCACATTCCATACATGTGAATACCTTAATTATGTATTATCTTGAAACATAAATTACCATAGAACCTTAGTAAAAACATGATTTCTGTCAAAAGTCAACTATTTCCACATACCAAAATCCCAAAATTTCTATTTACTAAAACCATGATATCGCATTGTGCTTATATCAGTCATTATCTCATTAATACTATCAAATATCTCTTTATCTCCTAATCCCTTCGTTATGCGCATATCATCTACTTTCCAAAAATATCTGAACAAGCATTCATGGTTACTGGTACCATTCAATATATACTTTCAAATACTTTAGTAAAAACAGTAGTGTAAAAATATTTAGATGTGTCTTTATTATATATTACCATTACCTATAGAACATAACTATTGATAAAAATAAACCATTCCACTAACTTCTTATAACATTGACTGAGATTCAAAAATTCTTTCATCTCACATATCATTTGTAGTCTCTTCTTCATGATTAATATAAATACTACCCATACCACCATGATGATTCTCTTCATGAGACTTTCCGTTCGGGAATTGGTTTTCATAATTATCGTACATTCCACATTTAAAAAATTTAACCGTTGTTGATGTCTTAGCAATACCATTATTTTTATCCATCGTGTTAACAAAACCTTTTTCTTTGCAATTACTGGATTTGTATCCTTTTTTTCCACACCCGAAGCATCTTCCAGTTCCTTTGAATCATTCTCCTTGATGCCTCTTCCTACATGATTTACATGAGGTAAATTGAACTTTCTTTTCTCTATGATCATCATGAAACTTCATCTTTCTCTAATTTACTGAGTCAGGAAACCTACTAACGTTGAGATTATTGATCATATTATGAGATTAATGATTAGGTATAATAACGATGTTAGGACATCCAAATCCCATTTCATTTGGTTGCTCATGATGTATATCATTCCATTTTCGATAAAATACTCCATTATCTTGAATCTTCCAGTTTCCAACCATTTTCTAAAATCCAAAAAGAATAGTATGAGAAGAAAAAATAATGCTAGGAAAACAACATAATAAAGGGGGAGTACCTTCAATATCTAACATCTTAGGTTTAATTATAAGATCATTACAGAAATTATATGACTATAAACTATACTTACACTTAATCTTAGGGACATACCTAGGCATACCTTAGAAATATCTCTAGGGATATCACGAATGTTTTCGCATCCTAGTTTCCAATGGTTAACTAAACCGTTTCTCTGATACCAAATGTAGAGACCCAAAGATTGTTTTACATGGAAATTACATTACTTTTATGGAATACTTAATAAAAAACAAAAACAGACACCCAAGGACCGTAATAGTTCAGTGTCTTTGAAAACATGGAACAACATCTTCCAGACACGGTGAAAGATCTTCAACATCTCCCATAAAGATCATACAAATTTATTTTCATACCTTAAACATTTATTTATATCCTGGGGAAAAGAAAACATAAAAAGGGTGAGCTCAACTGCTCAATAAGGGAAATCATGGAGAACATAAAACAATCCATAAAGATTTGAATGAAAAAACATGAGCATAAAATCTAAACATCAAAATCTTGATAAATGACATAAAACATGGCAGTATAGAAGGCATAAATCATAAAGAAACACTAATCTTGATAAACTATCATGGGAATAAAACATGTAATTGTGGAATCCAATAATCACATTTTATGATATCCATATTAGCCAATGCATTGTTTCCAAGACCATTATAGAGGACAAAGTCCATTACTGAACCGAGTTTACATGTTGTTCCAGCACTGTATTACAGAACCATATTTTACTCGTTGTTCCATCCATGTCTATCTCATGAGATATAAATCATTACCCAATGCATTGGTGGGATATATAGGTCCCACCCATATTATATTGAAATCATTCTTACGTGTACCACAACACAATCATAAATCATGCATCATAACCCAATGAATAAAATGGATTTTATAAACATCATCCCATATTAGCATAATCCATATAAAAAAATGGGTATCATATCATCTTAAAAAAAATCAAACCATTAAAATAATAGAGACATTATACGTGGAACATAATCATACAAAATAATGTCATCTTAAATGGGAAATAGTTTTGAATAAACACTTGAAATGAATGTTTGAGGAAAATATCCTTTCTTATTCAAAATCATTTTCTTTTCTCAAAATGCTATGGGATTTTAAAAGAAAAGAATTTTGTTGAAAACAATTATGAAATATTGTAAAGTAAGATTCATTTAAATATGGCATTATGAAAACGTAAAAATCCATTCATGCCATATAAGTAAAAAAAACATTATTCTCGTACTTTCGTCGGAAAAGTCAAAAAGTACCTTATATGGTAAACAAAAGAAATATTCCTTCAATACAATGTGGTAAAAGTAAAAAAGGGTAAAAATGTATTTAATCATACATGGAAGAATATTAAACATTTTATGAAATCATTTTTAAAAAACATGGTCATGTATGATAAACATAACCCCAGTAAATACTAACGAATAAACAATCTCGGATAAGAACGAGATTGGAATAATTATCCCTTACCTTATGTCTAATTTCTTTCATATGTGACTGAGACTCCTATATAGTGGGTTTGAACATATTATTAACTTGTAACAAAACCATAATAATATTTTTGATATCATATATGATTCACTTACGACTTTATATTACCATTTCATTTGTCAATTCCATGTTAAAGCAGCATTTTGGGTAAAATCTTTCCATTTATCGTCCATGTTTTGACTTGTAATTATATATATGATTACATAGATCATGATTAATTAATTCTATAATGTAACACATGATTTATATATAATATATATTCAGAATATACATATATATAATACATCAATAAATGGAATGAAATACACTGTTCATGGAGACGGTAGGTCGTACGTACGCAAGAACATTGTTTTTTTTCTTATTAAATTGAATGGAAGTAAGTAAATAACATATACATAAATCCATAATCATTAATATATCATATAATTAGCAATTATTTATTATATATACTTTATAATCATTCTTGAATGGTTAACATGGAGAATGAATCTCATCATGTCGTGGAGGCAATAATCCATACGTATGCACGAGTAATGATATCATTATAATAATTTTTGAATGGAATTGGAGTGGATAAAATAATATCTTAGAATTAGTATGATGTTATAATAAAAATATATAGTTTTTCATTAAACCATTATACCCTTCCATGTAAGGTGGTGGTGGAAAAACAGATTACACCATGGCTTAGAAACGATATTCTGTACGTACACACGCGCGGTGATTTCATTTTCTGTAGGTTGGATAGAAGGTGAAATAGGTTTGTTTCATATTTAAAATAACATATCAGTATATTATTAATACTGATTTTAATAATTTATAATGAAACAACTAATGATGAGTAAGTAGAAGAATAAAGAAACTTGAAAGAATCGGTAGAAGAGATTACCTCTTCTTCGACGCGCCTCCTCTAAACCCCTCTTAGGGCACTAAAGCTAGTCTTTGAAGAAAACCAGGACCTCTAGTAGGTTTCTATGGAAGTGGAGAAGTGAAATGGGCAGTGGTTGGCTAAGCGTGAAGGCTCAAATTTGTGTGAAGAGGAGAGGGAGGAGGTTCCCTTTTATAAGGGAGGAGAGGGGCACCTTTGGAAACCTCAAAAATATTAATTTAATAAAAATTAAAACCCCACAAAAAAACTTAAAAAATTACTCAAATCCGATTATTAGATGAGATAGGGTTGTAATCCCATCATCCAATAAAATTTATACATGTTGGAAATTTATTTTAAACCTTATCAACATGATTTATCCATATTTAATCTATTTAATTTTATTGGTGGTAATTATATTCTAAATTTTAAATTTTAATAAATAATTAATTATGTGTTGTGAATTATCTATAATTGGGTACTTTATGAAATTTTAGTCCATATAAATTTCATTTTAAATTTTTTAAATATTTTTGTGATTTTTAAACAATTTAATAATATGTTATTTTTAAAAAATGACAATATTGTTAATTTCGACACTATTAATTTATTTGAATTTAAATAAAATCTACACAGATGATATATTCGAACCAAAATGTTTATTAGATTCCTAACATGAAATATTCATTTATAAAATTTGTGGAGAATATTAATTAGTTCATATAATATTTATTTAAATATATATAAAACCATTTATTTGATATTTCTCTTAATAAAATAATTACGACATCATTTTTATATAATCATTTAATATAATTCTTAGTTGATTAGAAATTTAAAAAATACTATGATGACGATAAATTTAATATCTTGTAAAATAATACTTTTACTCGAATTTATCATCTTAAAATCACAACATGTAAATTGTTATATTTATTAAATTATGAATGTGAAAACTTTGAGATCAATTAAAATAAAATTATATAAGTGTCATAATGTATTTTTATAAAGCTCAAAATAGTCAAAAATTAAACCATTGTATGGTTATCGTATAGATATATACGACCAATAAGTTTTGGACATGTTTTTGAGCTTTTTTATGGGTACTATTATTTTAATAAAAACTATATTACTGATTTTTCACTAGACAAATAATTTCTTAATGTATAAGCTATAAAGGTAATTTGATATCCCTTAAAATTTAGAAATAAATTACCATAACAAAGAAAAAAATAGCTTTAAAATGAGTATTTATAATCAAATTTATATTCTATATAAACTTATATGAAAAATAATTTAATAATTAAAGTTTGAGTGAGACATATTTCACTTTCTTTAAAATAAAATAAATTAAAGGACTTCATCACATCCATGTGGGTTTAATTGGATTATATTTTGACCCAAATATTACTTAGGATGAAATATAATCATCCAATTATATTAAGAAAAGTGTTAGGGTAATTTTATAATATTATATTTACAATTAATTACCCGAATTACCTTTAACTATTGTAAATAAAATTTACCATAGTTACTATTCATAGTGCCAAAAAATGTAGCCTATTAACATAATTTGGATATATTGATTCCAAATATGGAATCAGTTTTTCCAAATTCAAATCACAGAAGTTGCAAAAATTAATTTTAAATTAATCCCGTTGTTAAGAAAACAAGTTTTAAAAGTTAAAACATTTCAAAAAATTTGAAATGATTTTACCTATGAATACAATCTAAAATCAATGATAATGACATAAATTATATTTAATGTTAAAAATATATTCTATTTATACTTTAAAATCATTCAATATTATAATTTAACCATATAAATTATTACGATGAATAAAGTTGTTTTTAATTAAAATATAGCACATTTTTACTATTCATTAAAATATGAAAGTTATCATAATAATATGAAAAATTTATCAAAAGTAATATATTATATCCTGAATGAAAAGAGGAATTTAATTTTTTCAAATTAAACTTATAAACAAGTCAAAAACTAGATTCAAAGTGGTTGTGCCATCAAAATGAGGCAAAACTGCATTTTTTTTTTAAAAAAACTTATTTTACCCAAAACATTTATTTTGTTCTCATACCATGTTCTAGAAAATGTGTAAGATGAATAATAATGTTATAAAATTCAAAATTTAGTTAATACTATTTATAACAGGTAGTAATTAATAATATTATATCAATATATCATTGTTTCGTGAAACCTGATATTGCGTACTACAGACGCTATCGAGGAAGGCCGCGATTGCGTGTAATGCAAGCCAAGTCAGGGATGTGTGTAGTGAAATATACCTTTAATATTGCGTATAACATAACAACAACTTATTTCATTTATAAATTACACAAAATCTATACTTAATGCTACATAGAATAATTTCTACAAAACGAACATGAAATTGTGTGTAACATGAGCCAAGAATAGTGTTGCATATACTTCAAGATAATACGGTGTTGCTTATAGTAAAAGATAATCATGGTGTAGTGTACAATATAAGGAATAAATGAATTTGAAAAGAATATATCTCATAAAATCTTAGAGTGTTACACTTTCCAGGGGTTATAAATGTTATAATGATCTGATTTTTAAGCACTCTTAAAACGTCACGATTTTGAAATGAAACCCAGTTCTATTATTCTGTATGGGTTCTTTATGAACATTTTTATTATAATCTATGTGTCTCACATGAAAGTAAAGACATATTAAGGGTGTGCCCAGATAGCGCTCCAATGCATTGTGTGAAGAATTAATCTCTAGAGATGACATGTTTCATGATACCTTGGTCAATAACATTTGTAATTTTTTTGACACATCAGGGTTAAACCTTGGTGATATGTTCATGAATGTCAAAATGAAATGTTTTAGCCACATATTCAATTTATTATTCATGTTCTTTTTGTTATGATTGACCATGCCTTTATGAATTTTATCATGTTCTTATTAATATTTCTCAAGATCACATGTCAATTGTTTCACTTTTTTCCTTACTGAGCCTTTTTCTCACACTTTCCTTGGATGTTTGTCTCCAGGATATGAGGTGCAATAACTGTACTTAGTAAGAAATTATGCTGATGCCTTAAAAGTGGTTTATAATAAATTTTTTTGTTGTATTCAAGTTTTATTGTTCCTGATTTCCAAGACACTAGACTATAAGGATCCTCTGTATGTAAAATGTAATGTATAGTTATATAATTAAATGGCGGGTTTCCATAGTTGGTATCAAAGGATAGTTTAGTTATTTATTAAAAGTTGGATATGAAATATTTAGGAATAATCCTATATAAATGTTTAAATATAATAAATCTTTCTGGTATTATGGTATGTATTGTGTAAGTGGTTTATCAAGTAAGTACATCCTTGTCTGAATACAAGCAGGTAGAGGTGGCTCTGGAATAGAGGTACTTAGGAGTGAAAACTCCAACTAGGAGTTTCGGGCATTACCTGAGGAATCCTAGTACATGATGATGGGACTTGATGCACTCTTGGTTACAACACTCCCGAAGGATATGTTTGGTTAATAATAATCTTTTTATGAATCATTATGAAGGATTTTTAGAGAAATTTAATTCTTTAAAGATGTTCTAAGACCTAAATAATTTATAGTTAAAATATTCATAAATGAAATAAGTTTGTCACTAAGGTTTTATTAATTTAGAAATTGTGGGAAATAGGAGGAACCGAGAAAATGTTGACTACAATGGACCATGCGCTGATGTCCCTCTGATGAAAGCTGAAATGTAAACATTCATGTGAATGATGAACCAACTAACTATGTTATGGGAAATAACTTGAATCAACCTGAGAGATCGATCTCACCATGAAGGGAACAAAATTTTATTGAGTCATTTATGTGCCAATAAACACCAAACATCAATGGATCGAAAAACCCATTGATTGCTGAGTAGTGGATCAGCTCTATCGAGAAGATCTTTTTTGTGCTCTACTATTCAGAGAAAGAGAATGTCACCATGGCTTTCTATCTCTTAGAAGGAGAATCAGATTAGTGGTGGAAGCTAATTAAAAACTTGAGTCAATGAATGGTGGTTGAAGTTATGGAGTGGTAAGAGTTCAGAGGGATCTTCTCCTACAAGTATTTCCCTTGTTCTATGAGAACAAGAATGGAGAAGGAGTTTCTCGAGATGAATCAGAAGGAGAATGAATCTGTGGGAAGCTATGAGACGAACATCACAAGGATTTCATGTTACACCTCTAGATTTGTCATGGATCCAAATATAAAGGATGATAGATTCTTCGGTGGAATGAGACCTCATCTACGAAAGAATCTAGCCAACTGAGATTATGACAACTATGAGGAGATTGTGCGAAGTGCAATGAAAGTCGAACTGGTATTTGGTGAGATGCAGTGGTCACATATATCCAATGAAAAAAATAGATTGATGGATCCAAGATTATGGAGGAGCTTTGATCAAGGAAGAGGAGGCAAGAATGTGCAACATCTCATGTGTAACAAATGTGGGAAGAAGCATTCTGGGAACTTCTTGCTTGAAAGAGGGAAATGCTACAAGTGTGGAAGAGATGGCCATATTAGGAGGAATTGTCGTAGTGAGGTGAAACCTCAACTTCCAAACACTAACAAAAAGGGGAAGATGGTGTAGGCCATACTTGATTCCCAGTGATTTATGTGTGGAAAACATGGACACTATTCTAATAACTGTCCAAATCTGAGGGCAGTGGAGGGGAACCACCATCAGCCTCAACAAAGGCCAATGGATAAAGGTTGTGCTTTTTCTATCACGAAAGCTGATGTTGAATCTCTAAATAATGTGGTAGTAGGTACTCTGTTTTTTATATCAAAGCTGGAAAATAATTTGTTTAATTCTGGTTCGACGCATTACATTATTTCCTCTATTTTTGAAAAGAATTTAGAATCAAGTCCCGATTTTCTAAAAGTAGAGTTATCATTCAAGACTCATGGTGGGATTATACAAGTATCATTAGTGTTTAGAAACTCTAGTATTTAATTTTTTGAGAACAATCTTATCGTAAATATAGTAGTAATTTCCATGCTGGAATTTGACATTATACTATGGATGGACTTGCTCTCAATGTATAATTCTAGGATCAAATTCAAAAGTAAGGAAATCTCAGTAGTCATGAATGGAAAACCTACATTTATCTTCCAAGGAGAGATATCTCATGCAGATCATTGACTATAAGAACCTCCTATATCATTTTTTATGGAATTCATTAGTGAAGAAGATGAATGAAATGAGAGTTTGAGGATAGAAAATGTTCCTATCAACCAGGAATACATTGACTTATTTCCTGAGGAGATTCTTGGACCTCCCCCCCTGAAAAATATGTAGATTTATCCATTGAACTCGTTGCTGGATCTCACCCGATATCAAAGACCCTATATTGGATGGAAAATGGTGTGCTGGATAAATTAAATAAACAACTCCAATATCTTTTGGAGAAGGGGTTTATCTTCCCAAGTGTGTCTCCTTGGAGTGCACATGTTCTTCTTGTGAAGAAGAAGGATGGATTGATAAGGCTATGCATTGATAATAGATAATTGAATGGGATCACAATAATGAAAAAATACCCTCTTCCAAGAATTGATGACTTATTTAACCGACTTCATGTGCTCAATTCTTCTCTTAGATTGATCTTCGATCTGGTTATCATCAATTGAGGGTGAGTAAATAAGATATTCCAAAAACTGCCTTCCGATCAAGATATGGGCATTTCGTGTTTGTTTTTATGCCTTTTGGACAGACTAATGCACCTGCTATTTTTAAGGATTTGATGAAAATATTTTTTAAGGAATACCATGATAACATTGTGGTAGTTTTTATTGATGATATTCTGATATATTTCAAAAGTTGTGAGAAGTGTGAGGATCATATAATGGTTATTTTGAAAACTCTATAGAAGGAAGGGATTTTTGTAAAGTTCAGTAAATGTGAATTCTAGTTATAACAAGTTTCTTTCATGGGGCACATTGTTACCAATGAAGGAATCACAGTTGACCCTGCAAAGACAAAAGTTTTAGAGGAGTGGTCTCAACCTACAAAAATAACTGAGATTCATAGTTTCTTTGGATTATAGGGTTATTATAGGAGGCTTTTGAAAACCTTTTCTTGATTTTCAAATCCATTAACCAAGTTAACTCGAAAAGGGGTCATGTTCACCTGGAATAAGTAGTGTGAGGAAATTTTCCGAGAGCTGAAGAAGTGATTGGTTACTCCACCTGGGTTAACTCTGCTCTCGAGTGGAGAAGGATTCATTATTTTTAGCGATGCATCTTTGAATGGGATTGGGTGAATCCTTATAAAAAATGAAAAAGGTTATTGCTTATGCATCTCGACAGTTGAAGAATCATGAGCAGAACTATCCTACATATGATCTGGAACTGGATGCAGTTTTTTTTTCTATGATGATATGGAGCCACTATCTTTATGGGGAAAATTTTGATATATACCTAGAACATCAATCTTTGAATTATATTTTCACACAAAAGAAATTGAACATGAGAAAAAGGAGATGGTTGGAACACCTTAAAGACTATGATTTTTCAATTCATTATCATTCTGGATGAGCAAACAATGTCACTGATGCATTAAGCAGGAATGATCCGGTTCTTCTTTCCATGATTAGGATTCAAAGAGATCCTTTGATCAATGACCTAAGAAAGATGGAAATGAGAATTATAAGGGAAGGGACATCAACAACCATAACCCAAATGATTTCTCAACCGTCACTACTAGAGAAGATAAAGAAAGCTTAGAAATAAGATCCTTTGTTATAGAAGAAGTTTGAGGCTTTGAAGGATAGGAAGTTTCTTGAGTTTAATACTAATTAAGAAGGTGTATTGAAATTTCATACAAGGATACGTGTTCCATATTTTCTAGAAACAAAGGATTTGACGGATGAATATCATACCTCTACTATCTCTATAAATCCTAGTAGCACAAAAATGTATAGGGACCTTCAGGATCATTATTGGGGGGATAATATGAAAATAGAGATTTCTAAATACACGTCTAGGTGCCGATATGTCAACAAGTGAAGGAGGAGCAACAACATCCTAAAAGGGTTTTACAACCCCTACCCATACTAGCATTGAAGTGGGAAAATATCACTATGGACTTTGTCACTAGTCTCCCAAGAACTTCTAAGAGAAATAATGCGATATGGGTTATTGTGGACCATCTCACCAAGACTGCCCATTTTATCTCTATTTCAGAGGATTTAACTCTTGATCAACTTGCGATGATTTATGTGAAATAAATGGTAAGGTTTCATGGAGTTCCACTTTCTATCGTATCTGATTGGGATCCATGGTTCCCATCAAAATTATGGATAAGTCTTCAACAAGCTCTGAGCACTGAATTGAATTTCTGTACGACCTATCACCTCCAAATTGATGGCCAATCTGAAAGGACTATTCAAACACTCATGGACATGGTGAGAAATTGCTCAATGGAATTTAAGGGTGGATGGGATCAACATCTCGCTTTAGTTGAGTTCTCTTATAACAACAACATCCACTCGAGAATTTGAATGGCACCCTATGAAGCTCTATATGGGAATCGATGTATAACTACTACTTGTTGGGATGAATCTAGTGAGATAAATATTCGTGGGACTGATCTTGTTCAAGATATGACAGAAAATGTCCATTCCATCTAGAAACACATTAAGGCATCTCGGACTCGGAAAAAGAGCTACGCCGACAACAGTTGAAGGGACTTGGAGTTTTATGTTGGTGACAAATTCATTCTGCAGATTTAATCTTGGAAGAGATTCAAGAGGTTTGGGAAGAAAGGGAAGCTCACCCCAAAGTACATTGGACCCAATGAAATCCTTGATCGTGTGGAATCAGTGGTATATCAGCTTGAACTTCCACCAAATCTAGCACAAATTCATGATGTATTCCTTGTATCCCTCTTGAGGAAGTACATACCTGAACCTTCACATGTACTAAATCTAGAGCTTTTAAAACTGGAAAATTACCTCTCTTATGAGGTGCAGTCAGTGGAGATCTTGGATCGTAGATACAAGGTTCTATACAACAAGACTACCCACCTTATCAATGTGCTGTGGAGGAACCACAAATATAAAGAAGCCACTTGGGAACCAGAGGAGTCTATGAGGTAGAAGTACCACTAGAAAATAAATATTTTTTTCCAACAGGGGTATATCTGTTGATAAAAGTATAATATTGTTGTACCCCTCTCTCTTGGATTTTAATGATCACAATCACTTTCATCATGTTCTAACTTGTTTTAAAGTGTTTTTGATGATAGGAAAAAGGTTGCCAAAGAGATTGGCCCAAGAAGACTGGAAAAAGGACTCTCTGAGTCCACCGACCAACCGGTGGGTTACCACCGGCCAGCCGGTGGAACCAGACAGAGAGCTTGCTCTCTGTCTAGACCACCGGCCAACCGGTGGCTGGACCACTGGCCCGCCGGTGGAACCAGACAGAGAGCTTGCTCTCTGTCTCACCCACCGGCCAGCCGGTGGCCCAGCACCGGCCAGCCGGTAGAGCCCAGACAGAATGCTCTGCCTTCTGTCTGGTGCACCGGCCAGCCGGTGGCCAAGCACCGGTCAGCCGGTAAGCCCAGTCAAACTAGCCGTTGAGCTTTGACTGGACTTGTACTTTTGACCCCTAACGGCTCTGAAAGCCCTCCAACGGCTATATTGAAGTATTTGGGGATATTTCTCCTAAAAATAGACGAGGATGGATGCCGGGAACATCACCGAAACATTTTAATGATATTTTGATCCCTTAAAGCTCTAAACGACAAATCTCCAAGGCTACTTGTGATCCACCTCCATCCTTGAAGCTTGGGCTGCCTCTACATCAACTACTCTCACACTCTTGGTGCTCAAGGCTTCCTCAAGTTTGTTGTAATTTATTTATTTCAATTGTTTAGTTCTTCATTGGGTTTGTATTAAAACAAACCATCCTTTTCTTCCTCACATTCATTTTGGGTTTCTTGCTACAACCATAATAAAAAATCAAGCTGTACGAATGTGATCTAGCCTACCTTAAAATGTCTAGTGGGTTTCTTGCTACAACCATTAAAAATCAAGCTGAAGTAAATCTCTCAACGGTTGAGTTGGGAGCGGAGACGTAGGCTTTGGTTTAAGCCGAACTCCGTTATCAAATTGTGACTTGCCTCTTTTTATTTCCGCTGCATTTATAAATTGTTTTTAAATTGTTAATTTATATTTAAAAGGCAATTCACCCCCCTCTTGCCATCACTCTCCGACTAACAAATATCGATTGGTAAAAAGTTTTACCAACAAAAATTGACATGTCGCTAAATTGTTGGTAAAAACTCTGTCGCTAAATGTTATTGCGACATATAAAATAGTTATGTTGGAATTGTAATGATACCAACAGATAACATATATGTTGGTCAAATTATTAGATATAGATTAATTCAACAAATTTATCTGTGGGTAATATTAAAATTTACAATTCCACTTATTATAAGAATTACCAACAATTAATATTTGTTTGTAAATTATATTTTAAATAAAATATTATGTGTATATTCAAATATTTGTCTCCAAAATTTGATATTCTATTTATTAATCTAATTAAATATAATTTTTTTATTATATTTATTATATAAAAATTATAAAATTAGCTTATATGTACATTTGAAACTCAAGGTGAATCACCAAGAATCATGTTGAAAATATATTTAATTGTATTCAAACTTCAAGAGATTTTACATGAAACTCCAAACTCACACATCATTTTTCTTTTCATGGTTCACACTATCAATGAGTCATTACAAGCAATAATCATCTGCCTATCTTCTATGACATGCTCCACATGCTTGTTCCATGTCGCAACAACACCACCCATGAGTCACCGCTATGACATCTTCTACTCATGATTGACGAAATTCCAAAAGCTCAATGATGCCCAAAAACCAGCACCTCAATAATGACCCTACTAAAAATAAACATAAAAGATTACCAAAAAAACATATAAAAAAAATGAAAACATGAAATAGGAATAAATAATTTATGTTTTATGCCGAAATGGTTGTCCAAAATGAAAATCTTCATGTGACATAAATACTAATTAATACAAGAAAAAGAAGAGAAAAAATAATAAAAAACAGTACGGTTAAAAGGTATAAAAACTAGAAATGTGTAACCATTCATTAACCCAAATCATCATAAATTTTTCTTTTCAAGCTTGCTAAATTAGTGCTTGATGTTCTCGAACGAATCAGTTATCTTTATCATGGCGGAAAAAAATATTACAACATACCATCAAAGATTACAACATACCTTCATTCATTTGTTTCTCTCACACATCGGTTGTCGATGTCGTGGTAGGGTGACACACATATAGTTCTCCCACTCATCCATGACATAGCCATAATTACTGGTAGTCTTTGGTGGGCATGAAACAACACAACACAAACAAATGCAAAGTCACAAAATTAGAATAAAGGAAAAGGAAACATGGATCTTCTATAAAATTATAATGAAGCATTCACCTGAGTAATAAGATCCTTAACAATAGAATCAACTTATGGCTTTAGAATAACATTGAATGTTCTCCCATTGCCTAGAGGTTCACACCTATAGCACATAGAAAATTAAAATACTGGAACATGAATTAGATGACATTCAAAATAAAACATTTTCTTACACAAGAAAAATTATCAAATCAAGACACCAATCTTTTCAAAATCACACGGTTCATGGCCAAAACTCATTTTCTAAATATTTAAATGATCATGCATTGCAAAAAAGAGAACCTTGCAAATACAGTTATAATACAAGACTGTAATACTCCAGTTATCCACATCAACACCATGCTCCCCACTCTCAATTATACAAAGAACTCTAGAAATCCAGATCATAGTGAGCATATGTTTCCAATATTACCAAATTCCCATATTATATTCGAAAAATAAATTTTTCCATATATATCTTAGATAATCTAATGTTTTATGAGGACTAAAAGAGCTAAAATATGATGGAGAAACATCAAGAAAAGCAAAAACCACATGACAACAATCAGTTGTAGCATTAGTAGGGGTTTCAACACTGCTTCTCCAATCACGAACACATCAATACTTGTCATCAAGTACTCTTTGACACGTGATCATGGAATAAGGTGTGCCTTGATAATATCCAAACAACAAAGGTTGAATCTTACATAAGTTTTACTAATAGGGGTATACAGTTAATTTCAAATCCTATAATAAAAGCTCTTAAGGATTCAATTGTAGTGTTTGACGAGATTACGATGCATATTCATGTGAATGATCATATTGTAATGAATGGTGAATAGTTTCATTGGTACAAAATTTACTAGCCAATTTAAGGGTCTATTATCATATTTAGCACTCGATGATGCTATGACAATAGTTGGCATGGACCTTGTTCAAGGTTTTCAAGAGGTTGGCATTATGTATATAAAGGTTGAAAGTCTTTGGCGGCCTATTAGAGGATTCCAAGGTTCATAAAGGTGTAATGCTTGACAAAGACGTTGTAACCCCTGAAAAAATGAGAAAAGAGTTGTGAAACCCAATATCATTATTCATGATTTTTCTCTCGAGTAGAAGAATTGGGAGAACAAAAACAAAAAGAGAGTTGGTGAGAGAAGATGATTGGGGAACATGAAAAATGAAAATTACATTGAGAATCATTACATACAGATCCAAAAGTTAAATCCTGGTTTGGCTATAACCAAGAGAGGGATGAGTGAATTGGTACACCATTACTTAAGAAAAATATGGAGTTAGTGTCGTCAGAAGATTGAGAAAAGAAGTCATGGAACTATTTTTGTAAACAGACCAGATGAACATAATGAATCTTACGTGGGAACAAATGATGGGATTTTTAAGTCTAATGGTTCAATGAATAGTTTTTACCTTTTATCATCTTTTATCGTGGAGTGTTTGGAGCCAATAGCTTGGACCATTCTTCCAAGGGGTTCTATAAAGGATCTTCTAAATAAAGTGTAAAGTAATTTGAATGTTTTTATGACCTAGGAAGAAACATTCTCAAGAATCCAATGCTGATACCTAGTGGTAGTGCTACTGGTATTACAATGTCTTCCACCTTGAATTAGAAAGGATTTTCTATTGAAGGCATTGAGATGCATTGAGAAGTGGCCTTACGAAGCAGCTACTATTTATTTTGAAGCATTACCCAGAGCCCTAGCACAAAAAAGTGGTGTTAATGTGATTAGGACTATGAAAAATCTAGAAGTAAAGAATGAAAAAGTTGAAAATGAATGGATCAGAAAAGACGGGAGTACGGGTGTCATTGCATACATGAAAGAACACAAGATATGGGATGCCTATAACTTAATGCTGAAAAAGATATGGGATGCTTTCATGGAAACAACTGTTAAAAATAGATGGAAAATAACAATTATAGGACAAACTTGAATAATACAGCACTTACCAGGATAGTGCAGTGAACAGGAGCCTTAAAGTTTCTAATTCTGAGAAACCATAACAGTGAGATAGAATCATCAAAAAAACATCATGAATAACATTATATAGGAAATCATATATCATCATTACATTCCTGTCGTCAAAAGGCCATCAAACTAACTCTCCTCCAACATCTACATTGCTTCAATGACCACCTCCGCTGAACTGTGCATACAACCCCTAATTCCTAAAAGCAAAAACACAAATGAGAAAAAAAACTCCAACAAAAAACAACTAAAACAAATAAAATAGAATGAGAGAACAAAGTTGTGCCCATCCTCATCTGCTCATCAAACATCTATAGAGAACATGATGTCATTAGCCCTAGTGCCCCCACCACAAAGTACCATAATTAAAAATCATGAGAAATCATAACAGAAAAAAGGAATGAACATGAATAAAACCTCGACAACCCAAAGAAAATGGAATGAAACAAAAGGAATGAAACATAAAAATCTGAAACACTATTAAGATTCTCATTTTCTATGATAACTAGTGGAGATCCACCTTCTTTTACATCAACAGCATGATGAACACATGTTCCTCACCATGCACTGACCTGTCAGAGCCCCAATCATAGTAACCATAACTAAATAGGCAGCCACAACAACACTATAGACAAATAAATAGGAATTCATAAAAATCATGGAAACCAAAACTAAATAAGGATCATATAATATGACCATGTAACCTTTATGATTTGAACCATGAGGAGAGCCACATATATAAAGAAAAGCAATCCCAACTCTTTCCACTTTTTAATAAATAAAAAATTGGCATGTGGGACCTATATATTACATGATATATAGGGGACCAGTACATAGGGACCACAAAGCCTTCACATGCACTGGAAATTGGATATGAATTACCCTACCAAGTGAAATTATTATCTGAGAGTGCCTGTGTTATTTTTTTTACCTTCAGGAAGGGTTTCCACACATGATGTGCACCACCTGAAGATTTGTTACACGCAACATTCCTACCCATTTATGCCTGCCTAAAGGGATTCCTTCATTCAATGTTCCTTTTACTTGTGAGAGTTCACCAACCATGGATGATGTTCACAGCTCCTGCCCATGTGTGTGTTTGTCCATAATGTCCAGGGAATTCATTGGTCCTTCCTCTTCCTGCATATAAAGATGCCCACCAGAAATGATGTATTCATTCAATGATTCCTCTGTTATCTCACCTAAACTGCACATCATTCCCAAAATGTTGAAAAACTAGCACCCAATGGTAGAACGAGTTGGGAAAATCTGGTGAAAATCAACCCAGAAATTGCAAGGGTAGTGGATTGAACCACCGCTGGATGCAGATTATTAGCTAGTTATGCCAGCTTCCCTATCACTGATCCACCTCCCCATGCTTGACATGAAGAAACCACATTGAAGGGATGTCAAACCTTGTAAAAATAATCTTCATCAATTCTATGAAATAATGAGCAATTCTTTTTCAAGATACATTATTATATGAATTATTCATTAATTTTTAAGGATAACGGTGGGTATAGAACCTATTGGAATATCAATGGGAACTCCTTGAAAAGGGTATATCTATTCAATTTTCATCAAAAATATTGTCGAGTGCTGCAAGTGTTGTCTCAAGAATGTCCGTACTGGCCTGAAAATGTAACAACACATATAAATTGTTTTCCCCACCTTAATGATGTAATATTAGTGTTGACCACATGTCATTTTTCTCGAGGAAGGGAATTTATTTACTCTTGATAGGTTTTTTATATTTATGGATGGTTATGAAAATACAAGGCATATAAAAATGGGATATTAAAAAAATGATATAAAACTACACTGGAAAGAAAAAAATTTTATTCATCCGCAAATAATTAAAAATATGACATCAAACAAGCTCTAGTGATATATCAATCAATCAAAATCAAAATTATCACGTCTAAAAGGCCAAAATGCTCAATTTTTACACCTATAATCCAAGGTTATATAGCTTTAACACACCTTTTCCAACTTAATTTAATAAAATATCATTAATCATGAATAAAATTTTGAAACATTTCAATAATCCATGAAATAAAATAAATCTTTCATGATTAAGATCAAAATACATGTAATTAATTGAAATCATATGATAAATAATAATTCATGGATGAACTTCAGCATTAAAGTTATACTAAACAGTGATGGAATTTATGGTTATAGCACAAACATATATGAATTAAAACAAGAGAACATATTATAATTATGGTCGATGGAGGATTTGAATGCAACAAGAAAATAAATTATATATACAGAGGACATGAATTCATTTTTTGTCTACTGGAACAGAGAATGTGAACCTAGAAAAATATACTAAATCTATAGATTATTCTATTGAGAGAAAGGGAGAGAAAATATTCCAAAAATGAGCACACTACACAAAATACTGCTGCCAGGACTAAGAAATAAATGAGAATAAGAATATCTTTAAAGGGAAATGCTATAGCCTACTGAAACTTTAATAATGATACCACCACTGTTGTAAGATGACTACTATATACTACATTCCTGAACAGAGAAAAATATGGTAGAAATGGACATGTTACTACTTTCTATTGAATCCAGGCAATGAAACCCTGCCACGAAAAGACTACATTGACCATGACCAAACCACGAGCCTAATGCTCAACTCATGTTAATTTACATTGATGACAGTGATATCTCCAGAATATTCCTCACCATAAAATCAACTGAACTCATTTTCCCGAGTCTTCTTCAATAATCGATGTAACCAAACGAATAGCTATAACAAATCAGACGCTTCATCAATAGGAACCATTGATTGAATCTGTACACCAAGACTCCTTTACAATACTTCATTCTTCAAGAACCTTCGATTGCACAACACTGTCTCAAACTTATCAGAATTTGGTAGGAAATCTCTAAACTCAATCCATCAACGCAGGTTGATTTCAAGCATCACATCCTAGATTCCCTTCGAGCACCGGTCTATCAAAGAATTTGAACCTAAAAAAATCTAAATCGAGCCCCTTTTATGGATTTGGTGCGGGGGATGATGGTGGAAACAGCGAAGGACAGGACATGTGGCGGCAGGAAGTAGATACCCAGTGAAGGGGCGGGAAGATAGGAGAAATGAGGAGGGCGAGCAACAGGAAGACAAAATGGAGAAAATGATGAATGGAATCTGAACAATGGGCGATGAACTGAATGGAAGGTCTGAAAAATAATGATAAAAACGTGGTTGGTGATGAAAAGGTGGTGGAAGAACCGATGTAGATGAATAGGGGTGGGATTTTAGGGTTTTTGGTGTACCACCAGATTTGGAAATCTTAATTCCGTCGTGTTTTTATCATGATGAAATTGATTTGGGAATTGGGTTTTGCTATGTTTTTTTGTTGTAAATTAATAATTAAATTTAAAAATTATGTTTTATAGAGAAAAATAATTTAAATAAAATATCATAACAAATATATATATATATATATAAAGTTTTGAATTTATATGTTTTTTTGTAATATAAAATATATTACATACATATAACTAATTTACATGTGATTAGAGCCATCATAATTTTAGATAAATTATCAATAATTTTGTATAACATATATATACACGATTTTTATTAGAATATATGATATTATTGATTAATTTATTAGAAAAAAATATAATTATAAAAGGTTTTTTTGTTAAAAAAAATTAATAATAACATATACATTTGTCAATAAAACAATTTTTGGTAATACTATGATAAAGTAATAGATTAAAATGTTAGTAAAATATTTTTTGGTATTAAGCTACTAATATAAATAGAAATATTTGTTGGAAAAAACAATTGTAATTTCAAAAATTAATACCAACAAAATTTAATATATGTTGCAATTACTCATTTTTTCCAATAGATATGTTATCTGTTATTAATTTTTTGTTGGTATAAGTCACGTTTTTTGTATTGTACCAACACCTTTTCTCTTCAGAGGGAACAAGTTAAGGGGGATGAAATTTCTTAAGGGGGTGGAGAATGTAACTACCTGAACTTTTTAATTATATTTGTTTCCTAAATTTGTTTGTTTCTTTATTTTATTCCCAACAAAACTATATCCTTTAATTAATGAAGTGGTTATAATTATAATATGAACATTGGGTTCTGATTTTTATATGACCTTTGGTCAATATGACCATTGGAAACTATAATTTTAATGATGTATTTTTATAAATACAGGTATGTTGGTTAATTAATATAGAAAGAAGATTGAATAGCCTCATCCAGTAGAATCGATCCATATGAAGCCCATCTTTCAGAGCTTAGGAAGGAGGTAGCATCACTGAGCTTTTCTCGGGACTAAGCTCAAGCCAAACTTTAATGTATGAAGCTTGAACAGTATCGCCTAATGGAGAATTTCAAGATGATAGAAATCACCACTCAGGCAATGTTGTCTGAGCCACCCCAAGATTCTATCACCATAGCACACCTTACACATAGGTCCTATACTGGTGTTATAAGGGGCTATGTGATGAGACATTATCTACTTTGTGTAGTCCTTTTATATAAATAAAATTTTCATTTATTATTATGGCTGAGATTGTGAATTACAAATATCCAGAAAAATATAGGACGTGTATTATTGATGAATTTAGGGAAAAGTGTATTTTAAAAAAACTGTATTCATTAAATAATTTATAATGTGAAATTATTTGAAAGAAATGGTCTTCTACAGTTGTGTTCAGTAAGAAATTTAGAGTCCAATAAGATCAACATGTTTTTTTGTTAATAGTAATGTTGGAATAGTAACATACCCATATGAATAGTAATTATTAGTAAATCTACCAAAAAATAGAACCATCAGCCATGAATGTATAAATACATTTTCATTATCTTAAAAGTGAAAAAAACTATCAAAGTTTATGTTTTGGTATTTTTGTATTTCATAAATATTTTATTTAAAAATTTATAATAAATTTAATAATTTAAAATGGAAATTTATTTACATAAAATGTAATCATAAATTGATACTTTTTTGTCATATAGTTATATGATAATTTTATGGTACCTTGATTACTTTTTTAAGGTGTTACAAAATAAGTTATAGTTTTAAAGTTGCATTTTTGGATTAAATAATGATTGTATTTAAAAATTAAATTAAAAATATTTTGGAAATTATTTTCATAAAATGGAGTTCATTTTTTAATTCAGATAGTTGATTTTATGTTAAGATGAATTTTTGGGATTTATCGAAAACAGTTGAATTTTTTGTGAATAATAAAAATGCAGTTTTGAGTTTCAGGTGATTAATGACATCATTAATGATGTAATAATGAATTAATCTTTTTGGTCGACTAATGAATAGTCAGATATGCTATGAGGTGTCCCTAGTGGCCAATAACATGGGAAAGCCCATGGTTTTGCGAATACCATCGATGAGGTGTCCCTTGGAAATTAATAATTTATTCACTCACATTTCTTATAAATACCAGGAAATTTCTCTCATTAATTTCATTCCAAATTAATATGAAATGTAGTTTTAGTCTCCTTACCTCCCCAAGTGTTCTCCCAAGGTTCCCTCAAGCCTCAAAAGGTCCCGACCATCACGCATTCAATGTTACTCTTCAAGGTAAGGGATCCTTTCAACCTCCCCTTTTATGTTTTGAATTCCTTTATGTTGTGTCTTCTAGTTTCTATATCAATATGTTGAGGGTATGTACTTATATGTTATCATTACTATCTATTTCATGTCTAATTGTTTAGTGACCCATTCCGATCTCATCAATTTGTTTTCTGAATTTATAAGTGACACCATTAGGCTGCCGAATTGTTCGTAAAAGGAATCATGTCTTCTCTTTTCTTTCATCTATCCATTTCATGTGGTATGCATTATAATTCCCATACCATGTTCTTATCTCTATTTTATTATGTATTTATACTATATTATATGTTATTTATTAGTGTTTAACTCTAGTACCCTCTTTTCTTATTTTCTAAAACCAGGTTATATAGTCATTCTGATATATAAATTTCATCTCAAAATTTCATTCTCTTTCCCTGAAGAAATTCTGTTGTTTTGTTTACATGAATACACAGACCTATTTAGTTCCTATGGGTGTTCATAAATATATATATCATATATTTGATTCTTTAATTTATATACATATAACCTACAGTCCCTTTCCATGGGTTATAATTGATATAATGATCTCATTTTAAGCACTCTTAAAACATCACAATTTTGAAAAGAACCCCATTTCTTTTATTCTATATGGGTTATTTATGAAATGTTTTATTATGATATTTGTGGCTCACATGGAAGTAAAGACATATTATGGGTGCTCCCTGATAGCGCTCCCATGCATTGGGTAATGAATTAATCTTTATATATGACAAGTTTCACGATACCTTGGTGAATAACCGTGGTAATGTTTATGACATATCAGGGTTAAAACATGGTGATATGTTCATGAATGTCTAAATTAAATTTTGTATCCACATATTCAAGTTACGATTGATGTTCTTTTTGTTATGATTTCTCATTCCATTATGACTTTTATCTTGTTCTTATTAATATTTCTCTAGATCACATGTCAGCTATTTCACTTGATTTCCTTACTGAGCCATTCGCTCACCCTTTCCTTTGATTTATGTCTCCAGGATAAAAGATTCCATAATTGTACTTAGGAAGAACATATGATGAAGCCTTACAAGTGTTTTAGAAGAATGTTTTATGTTGTATTCAAGATTTATTGTTCCTCATTTTCAAGAAAATAGAATTTAAAGATCCTCTGAATGTAAAATGTAAAATAAAGTTATGTAATAAAAAGGTGGATTTCCATAGTTGGTATCATCAAATTAATTTATCCACAATAATTTTTTTAGCCTAATATATTTTAAATATTAAATAATGTAAATAAAATATTAATTTAAAAATAATTTATTCAATATTTTTTTGATAAATATTAAGGAAAAATATAATTGAAAACAATTATAGAACATGTAAATGAATCTATAATTAATTTAAAAAGTATTACAATAGAAAATTTTATTCATGTCATTTTCAATAAATTAGAAAATCCTTTATCATTTTCAATAAAATCCCACGTATCTAATTTGGAAAAGAACACGATGATTTATTTTTAAAAAAATTATTGAAAAATAAAAACATGGGTCATAATTAATTTAATCTATCATATAATAATTTTATACAAATTATTTAATCATTTATAAAATTATTTTCATAGAATAAAATGATTTCCATCCAAAGTGGAAATAAATTCTGTTTTTCATGAAATTTTTTCTAAAACTTTTAAAAATAAATATAAAACAAAATGGTATTATTATTATAAATAACACTATTTATTCGAAAGAATATGAAAATTATTTATATTACATACTGTTAGATAATGAAATTTTATAATTATAAATGTAATAAAATATAATTTTTTAAAAATGATATAGTAAAATAAATCTCATACCACAAGTTGAATGTTTTTTGAAATAACTCTAACAAAATGAATAATAACATAAAAAATATTATAAATCTAAACCAGAATCTTTTATATATATTTTTTCATATATTCTCATGTTATAAAATTTCAAAAAAATATTAATAATTCATTTTAAAAATCATTAATTCTCAGTGTTTACTGCTTGATTGTTCATTTGATTCCTTGTTTAGTAGTTATGGTCCTTTCACATTGATCATGATTCAATCATGAATATAATAATAATATTGATATAAATTTCATATATTTATTCCTTATAAACTTATTAATAGTCATCTATAATAGGTATATATTGAAAAATAATGTACACCCTTCCGGGAGATGGTATAGAATGTGTACACATGCATATTGCATTAGTTTTCTAAAAAAGAAAGAAATAATGATAAATAATATATTCTCATTCAAAAAAATTAATTTAATTATAATATATATAAATATATAATGTCATTATTATAAACTATTTAAAATTTAACTAAGAAACAAACCATATCTCATCGCGGTGGTGGTTGTATACCTATGGGTATGAGAGATAATATAATTTTTAAAAAATGGAATCAAATATTATATATATGATATTATAATTAAAAAAGATTTAATATGTCAAAAATATATAATTTATAATTCAATCTAATCATAATAACTATCCCATTAAAAATGAAATAGAAAATTAGTTGTAGCACTAAAAAGATGTGATAGTCCACTCCTACACTCTGACGATATCTTCTCATTACATATATTATAAATGTTGGTGGATAATGATTATTCCATAATCATAATAAAATATATGTATATTAGGATTATTTTTTTAATATTTTAAGATGAATTTTCAATGTTGATTTTATTTAGAATATGAAATAAATTAAAATAATTATAGTAGGTGTTGAATCTATGGATGTTTTTTTGTTTCTGGAAAAAGAGTATGGTTTGTGTTTCTTGTCAATCCACCTTGGATTAATCTTGGAGTTTTCTAGGAATGTGGTCTTATGATTGAGGATAAATGTAGAATTGAAGGTAGATTATTTTTCCAGTGTTTTGTAAATATTTGGGTATCAAAAGAGGAAGTTTGTCTTTGGAAAAGGAAGAGCTTCGTAAAAGGAAGTGAACCCCAAACCACATAGTGGGAACAATTTGTGGATCATAGAATATGGTAGATGGAATATATGTCCATGAACCATGTTATAGGAATTGATCATGCAATGAAAAATCATTGGTGGGTAAGACATGCAGTTAGTTGGAAGGCTCGTAGTATGTGCAATTCATGACAGTTCAAGGAATAACAAGAAATTTGAAAAAATGAGGCAAAGAGGTTTATGAAAGATCTGGTTTTTGGGATGGATTTCTATTGGAGAAAAATAGGTGGAGATCGGTTCACGAAATAATTTGGCCACCGTGAAGGAAGAGTGGAAGTACGTGGACCACATATGGAAAATTGTTTTTGGGACACGCATAGTACACAATAAAGGCAATATTGTATCAACGATTTGGAAGAATCATGGTTTTTTTGGTTTATGAAGATATTTTTTCCTATATAAAGAGAACTAATAAATTTATTTTTTGTGGGAAACTATGATTAAAAATTCAAGGGGAATTCAATTAAGTCTATAGTGGTTTGCAGGAAGACAACCCTGCAAAGGTGACATTGATTTAAGATTCAGAATGAATTCTTTATTGTCCATAACATTTCATGGAATAAAGTTTTCATAAGATGGTTTGAGGAATACGGTTTTTGGAACACAGTTCAAAGAATATGGTTTTTGGAAGATATTTTGTGGATTTTGAGTTTGTCTATATAGAAGAAGTAGTATGTAAATGCAGTTTGCAAAGAAGATATGTGGACACACTTTTAAGAGGCAGTATGCAAAGGTGGTACATGGTGAACAATAGTAGGTAGAGGAAGTAGGATAGTTCACGAAATTCAAGTTTGCAAATAAACAATATACAAAAAATTATTTTAAATCTATAATGGTAAACATGACTTCTATTGAATATATATCAATATTTTAGGATGAATTATTTATTGCTAACCCATAAAAATGACTATAAAGTCGATAAACTGAGTCTAGAGTCTTCTAACGCAATGACAAAGGGTGAGTCAATAGAAGTGATCTAGGGGAAACATTTTTATATCCCTAAAACCCTGTAAAGGTAGTGCACATAGAACATATTTAATGTAATATACTTTTTCACTTTACAACTATTGATGATTTTTGGACTTGGTATGAGAGGAAACCTATCGACGTATACTCAGTGGACATATCCCATTGTGTGGAACAATATAAAATTGTCATGTCTTCACTTTTCATGTGATTTTTTCTCTACACTTTCATATTAGATATTATTAAGGGATTTCTAAAAATATGTGAACATGATCCATAATTTTAAAAGAATAAGACGACACCCTAATTCACTGGTACCCTCTCAGGGTGTTCCATGGTCCGTCAAGTGTTATTAGAGCATAAAAATTACTAGTGTTAAATCAGTTTCTCTATTTTACCATGGATAATGAAATGAATGTAAGGGGAGTCCCCCTCTTTAATAGAAGTATCTTCCAGAACTGGAATAATATGATGATATAACATCTAAAATCTATTATAATGGAAGTACAATTTCCAATACACATGAAATATTGATCACTGATCCAACTAGGATATATATGAAAAATACAGATAGGAAAATTCTTGATATAGATGAAAAATAATAGAGTTCCATTACTGCAACTCGTTCTAATCAGATATATCTAATGGATATGAGGTGAACATTAAAAACGTTTAAGTGGAAAAATTAAAGAATATTTATGAAGGTGACAATACAGTGATGGAGGAAAAACTATATGTTTTCCATAATATAATTGATGAAATGAAAATGAATCCTGAAAAAAATACCAAAGCCTTTTTTAGTAATATTAATAAAGTTGTTAAGGAAATATGAGGACATGGTGTGAAATCAAAGACACTGATATTGTTAAGAAAATACATGGAAGACTTCCATCTATTTATAATGAAAATGTGTCAGTCCTTGAGGAAATTGATCCTTACAAACATCTGTTGGATGATTTGTTAAGTGGCCAAGTGGAATATGAGATGAGAGTCAAACTAGAAGATGCCACGAATTGAGTATGCAAAAAAATTCTTTCAAATCCATAGACAAACATAACATTTTAAGATATATTATTGATGAATATATGGAGAAAAATTAAATTAGTTATATCATTTTCAAGAAATTCAAGAATGGAAAAGGGAAATTTGATGGCCAGTTATTATTAATTTGTTTTTGTTTAGGAATATTTGGGAAAATTTAATTTCGATGCATATGAAATTTTAGTGATGAATAATGTGTTGTTGGGGAGATGTAGAAGTTTCAAGAATGATTTTTTTCCAAAAGGGATATTTAAATTTTTGGTAACAAAGTCCATAGAAAATTACTTTTCTATAAAGAATAACATGGGTATAAAGAATTATATGATGAAGAAGTACTGTAAATTAAATATGGAACCCAAGCATCAATGCTGGATACTGTTGAAAAATCAGAACCATCCAAATTTGAATATAGATATAATCAGTTGACCACTAATGTCAATCTAAATTTTCAACATAAGAAAACAATTTTTATGATTTAGAATCAATTAAAGATAGGAAAAAAGTAGAAGGGAACTATAGAAGAGTCATCCGGACATGTTGATATACTGGAAGTTGAAATTGGTCAGCTTGAGGATATAATGAAGAAACATTCAATGACTTTTAAATGATCATATTATATAGTTGAACTAAAACACATAATTGAAGAACATAGAAAGGTCATTATTTACATTACATCTATGCTAGAGGAGAAGTCCAAAAATATTGAGGTACATGAAGAATATGTTGTTAGTTAAAGGAGTAAACTTTAAAGTGAATAAAATCCAAAAGAAATAAAGATGAAAATTCAATTTTGGAAAAATATCAGATGTTTAACTATTAGAGATAAAGTTATGTGTGTGTCTGAAAGAGTTGAAAAGGTTATTGAGTGATCAGAGACCCTTATGATTGGGAAATATAAGAATTGGTTGTGGTGATGATACATTTAATTCTGGAAGTAAAATGGAACAAAATAAATGCAAGATAAAAGTTAGACATATCTCAAAGACAGGTAATGTCCAAACAAAAAAATTTAAATCAGACTGAAAGGAGGACTAAAAACAATCCTTGAGTTTCTTTAGATAATATAAAATCCTACTATCATTATATTTATGTTTAGATAAATAATAATATAAGTGAAAAGACATTTCCAAATTTGAAATGACAATTTTGTAGCTATTTGGTCCATACCTTTTCATTCTGTGAGATGTCAAATATCTATTTGAATGGGGAAGAGATAAGAAGACAACAAAATATGAGAAAATAAAATCCTAATTATTATATAAGAAATATTTTCTATGGATGTTATTATTTTTATTCAAATTTTGGCAATAATTCTATTTATTAAAGTCTGAGAAATGGAATGAAATATTCGTACTAAAATAGAGACTTTTAAATACTCATCAACAAGATGTTTTAGTTCTTACAAATGGGTTCTCTCATATAGATAAATTTTGTGGGTATGGATAACCTATGAACATGGAAAATACATTTGAAAATAAATTTTTGTCCTTTATTCAAACTAATATTTAATGGAAGGAATACAATTAAATAGACCAATCCAACCTTGTAGAAGTAGATCTCAAAGATTCCAATAAAATCATCACATATATTCTTGATAGTTTATACACATCTTATATGATGGGAAATGTAGTCCTACTACTTAATGACAATAAAATGGTTAATTTAACTATTTGATTTGGTAAATATAGTGCTTTGAAGATCAAATGCAGTAGAAGTACTAAAATGGCCAATGAAGATATTAAGAAGAAAAAAGTTCTTTATGTGGATGGATTGTGTCACAATATCATTAGTTTGAGTCAACTCCATTACTTAAGACTTATAGATACATTTATTAAGAAGGTGTGAACTATAAATGCAAAGAATATGGTATTATATAAAGAAAGGTTACAGAACAAATGCCAACCTAAATCACGTTGATAGTTATAATAATAGTTGCTACAATATTATTGAAAAATAATACAAAATGAGGCACCAATGGCCGGGTCACATTATTTAAATGGACTTGTAAAAGATATATAAAATTAAAATATTCCTGGATATCCCCAATATATATCATCAAAATAAAAAAACTTATTATTATTTCCTTCAAGGGATGTTTGTCTTCTGTTCATATCATCCAAAGAAGAAAAGGGCATCAAATCATCCTGATATCATTCATATATACTTATGTGTTCTATTAAATATGGCAGGAACTCATGGTGAAGTTAATTTATTCTTTTCATTAATGGTTATAGTATAATGGATTTTTTGATTGTTATACGATGGAAACTATAAGTGCTTGATTTCCAGAAAAATTATCACTGAATTTACGAGAATGATATTGGACATACAATCAATGTTATACTGTCTCATAATATTGGTTAATATACATCTATTGAGTTTGAAAAATACAAAGAGAATCATGGGACAAAACTTGAGGTTTATGTTATGATAACTCTTCATTAAAATGGAATTATTGAGTTCAGAAATCGATAGGTGAATAGTATGGCCATAACTATGATTATTAAGAGTCGTATCTCTTGTAATTACTTGAATAAATCTATTCAAGTTAATGTTTATATTCAAACCTGAATATGGAATTATATGTGGGAGACCAAGACACCCTATGAGTTATGGAATGGATTTAATCCTTCATTGAATTTTTTTTTTGAAAGTAATTTTTTTTTCTAAAACAAATAAGGAAATCAGGGAAAGTATGGTGATGATGTGAGAGAAAGAATTTTACACAGATATTAAATAAATACAAAGTCTAGAAAATATTTATTTAACATCAGGGATTTTTTTGAATGAAACATTGTGAAGATAATTGAGTATTAACCGAAAAATGGATCAATTAATTATTCGGGTGATGTGATTGAAGATGAGGATGAATATGGAAATGGAATAGATCCAAATGGAGAAGTAGAGGAAGGCATGAAAAACTCTCAAAAATCAAATGATTATGTTGAATTAGAAGAATAATCATATGAAGAATATATGGCGGAATAAAATTATTATGAACCTTATATAAGAAATTGAAGATAAAAAATTGATCGATGCAACATCTTTGGGGATTAGAAAGATCCCACATAGACAAAGAGAATAAGGAATAGTTCATTATATTCTATTCATTAAATTGGGGAACCATCCTCATTTGGAGAATATGTAAATTATGAATCATGGGATACAACTATGAATGGATAATTACATCAAATCAATAAGAACAAAAAATGTGATCTTGTTAAGAGACCTGAAACCCACAATGTGATTGGTATGAAGTTGATTTTCAAAAATAAATTTGGAAAACATGGAAATGTGATCCAAAATAAGGAATTGATGGTTTGTAATGTCTATTCATATATTGAAGGTGTTGGTGTTGAAGATATATTTTATTTTCTATCTAAACTAGGGTCAATGAGACCGTTTGTTTCCTTGGAAATTAAAAGAAGATAAAAAGTGTATCAAAATGATGTCAAGACAACATTAATAAATTTATTTCTTGAAGAAGAAGTATATATTGAAAAAACTTTTTTATTTAATCATGGTAATGATGAAGTGAAGGTTTTAATATCAATAAAGGCCCTATATGGTCTGAAATAGTCACCATGAGAATTGAACTCTCGACTGTATTCTTATCTGAAGAAGCTTGAATTTAGAATAGGGGTAGTGGATCATAATCATTATGTGAAGAATTATTATAATGATTTGTTCATGGTTTTGGTTTGTGTATATGATATTATATTTTAAGGAATACTGTTGGGATAAATAGATGAATTTTATAATCAAATTTAATTAGAATCTAAAATGTCTATGATTAGTTAACTCAAAAACATAATGGGGCTGAAAGTGATTTAGATGAAAGAGTCAATGAGTATTTCATAAGATATATATTTAAGATAATTTTTGATGAAATTCAACAAACCTGATTCAAAACCAATTTCAACTTTGATTAAGGTTGGAACTGAACATAGAAAGCATTAGTATGGGACTCCTGTTGATCCTACACCGTATGGGAGAATCATTGTTTTCTTTTTTACATCAATTCAACATGGACCAAAATTTAATTTGAAACATGAATAAATCCCTGATATCAATGTAATTTGAAAGAAGAAAATATGGAAATTGTGAAAATAATCATGAAGTGAATTAAAGAATCTCACAATTGTTCTTAATACTTTGTATCAAGAAGAGATAGTGAACTATCAACATTTTATGATGCATACTGGGCTAGAGATGATGTTGTTCTAAAGTATACAAGTAGAGGATAATTCTTTATTGGAATGAAATGAGTGGGTTGGTTGATTAAAAAATAGGAATGTACTTTTCTTAGTACTGCTGAAGATGAGTATATCTATGCTACACAAGAATTCACTCAGTTGTATTGGATAAAACATCAACTTGTTGATATTGGTGGTGAGGGGAAACATCCAATGGTGATTCACTATGATAAAAAAATTGCAATTGATCTTTGGAAGAATTATATTCAGCATTCTCATATTAAACATAATGAAATTGGATATTAATTCATAAAGGGAAAAGTGAAAAAATGATCGACTAAAATGGATCATGTTGGAATTGATGATCAAGTGGTTGACATACTTACTTGGCAATTTTCAGCACATGTATTTGAGAAATGTTTGTTGAAATGTGATGTTCAGCCACCTCCCAGTGGATAAGGAAGTTTCAGTTGTTCTCCCCTCCCCAGTGTTGCCAATTTTTAATCCTTTTTCTGATGTTTTGTAGGTTTATGGGGGAGATACAATCTTGGGGGAGTGTGCTTAATTATTTACAAGTCAAAATTTGATTCCTTGTGTGTATTTCCAATGGAATAAATAAATAAATTCAATGAAAATGAAATGTTTTTCTAGTTGGTTATTGGAATATGGAGAATATAGAAATTAAAAAATGTTATAATGGAAGATAATGAAGAGATTCAAAATAGAGAAAATGAGTATGGGGATAACAATTCTATTTTATGTGGAAATATATAGAGATATGCTAAGACATCTTTAAGCATTCTAAGACACAAGAACCCAATTTATGCTCCTATTGTTTCCTACACTGAGATTTTCTCACATATACTTAGAGGATTAGATGATTTTCTTCTCATATATCAGTTTTTGATTACGGTTCATAGGAAAACTCACTATTCATGGAAGTAATGAAGATTCATGGGATAATATTTAATTTTTAAAAATTATGTGAAGAGGTTCGTAGAAGATCCAGATCGTGGGATGGCTTGTCATTGGAGAAAATGTGGCAGATATCGTTAATGGTATAATACAGCCACCATAATATAAGAGTGGTGGTACATGATCCACATATGGAAAATGGTTTGCGAGAGATGCACTATATGAGCTTATGGTGGTACTGTATCAATAATTTGGTAAATCTATATTTAGAGGATTATGAAGATCTATTTCCTTATATAAGGAGTACTAATACCTTCATTAATTGTACGACACTATGATTAAATATTCATGAGGAATTAGGTGAAGTCTAGAGAATTTCATTGGAAAAAAACCCTATAATGGAGGCATTGATTAAAAATTTGGAAGGAATTTAGTTAGGTCTAGAATGGTTCATAGAATACTATTTGTGGAACACCGTTTGAGGAACACAGTTCGAAGAACATGGTTCAAAAAATGTGGTTCATGTAAGATAGTCCATAGAGGTGGAGCTGATCCAAACAGAAGAAGAAATACACAAACATGGTTTATGGATGTGGAACATGGTCACTGTTTTAAGAGGTTTCATGCTGTTGAATAATCCTAATTCATGAAGGACATGTTCATGAAAGAATATTATGTGCAAAATAAGATTACATATACAGTGTAAAGTTGAACTTCAACATAGCATTTATCCATATTTGATGATGCATTATTTAATTTCAACCCATGGAAGGGACCATCAAATCGATAAAATGAGTTTAGATTCCTCCAACACAGTGATCAAGGTGGAGTCAATGGAAGTGATCTAAGGGACACAGTATGCAATACCTATAACCTTGTAATGGTAGTGTTCCTGGAACAAATTGAATGTGCTATTACTTTGTACTCCATAAATATTGATGATTTGTGGGTTTTGGTAAGACATAAAACCTATCAGTTTATGCTCCTTGAATGCATCCCTTAGTGGTGAACCAAGTAATATTTTTATGTCTTCATTTTGCATGGGATTCATTTTTTTCAATTTCTCATCATACAGGTTTATCAAGTTCCTACCAACATGGGAACAAGATCAATCAATTTAAAAGATAATTTTGACACCTAAATTCACCCACCCCTATCAAGGAGTTTCAAGTTCCATCAATAGGTTGGTTACCACATATTTTGTAGGAATAATTTATATCTAATCTTAAGTACCATTATCATTGTCTATTAAGTATTATATAACCTATTCTAGCATATTGAATTTGTGATTTAAATTATGTATGGGTTTTTTAATATAAACGGAACAATGTGGTATAAATAATTGAAAGGAGGTGAGGCCATTTATATGTAAGGGATATAAAACACATGAACATTCATTAAATATTATAATATAATAACAACATACTAAAAACAGATACAACAAATAGTCATGAAATTATAAAGTGGAATATGATAAGGTAAACAATATCTATAAAATAAAATTTGGAGAAATATTAATTATAAATCATTCCATTATCCTTTGGTTCACTGCAATCAGTAATATCAATTTAACATCTAATTGTGGTAAAAAATATTTATTATCTTTACATTTCATTATGAGTAAAAAATATTTTTATATTAATTAAAAATTCATTAATTGGATTATTAATTAAATATACTAAATATTTTTAAATTAATATAGTTTTTAAAAATATATTTTCAAATTTTTCATACATAAATATACTTTTCCCTAAAAATAATTATTTTTCATTATTTATTGAGAAAATATTTTTAATAAAATTATCAACAACTCATTGATGAATAATTTTCACTCAATGAATCAAAAAAATGAATATAATTTCATGAAATATATTTTATAAATTTAGAGAAAATGTCTTATTTTAATTTAACATTGAAATAAATATGAATCAATTTTAGAGAATATGTATCATTTATGCCAAAAAAATCATTACAAAAAAATTTGTATTGATTTATGAATATATATTCATTATATAAAACTATTATATATAATTCAAAAAATGGTTATTTTGATAAACTGTGTAATTTAATGGTAACATTAAAAAGATATATTATATTATTGTTCATTTTCAATCATGGTTTCATTTATCATATTTATTAATGGAATTTAATTTATTTGAAATAAAATTTATAAATAAATATATGGGTTTTTTATTATCCCAAAACTAAAATGAATTTTATACCAACAAGTCAGTTCGTTTGGTGCATTCAAATGAGGATATATCTGTTTGATAACATCCTTAGGTTCTTATGTAACTTTATTGAATTGTTGAATCCTCAAGTGATCATCAAGAAAGTGAATAGCCTTTCTTCGTTGAACATTATCCATAAAATACAAGATTTATAAATGTTGTTCTTGATTTAAAAGATCATTATATAGTGGTACACCAGATGAGTTTAGAACATTTAAGGGATCATGTATGTATTTCTTTAGGAGAGATATAAAAAAATATATTGTGATCTTGGGAGATGTTTGGGGGAAAGGACACATGATGAGGTGGAATCTAGAGTCAATAAAGAATATGAAAGAGGATAATATAGCTACAGCTCTACATTCACTTGATTCTGAATCTCGTCAAACACATCCATGGTTAAATTCATTGGAATACATTTTCATCAAATTATAATATCTTGTTTTCCCTAATGATTTTCAATACTACCTTTTAGTCGAGTCATACCTCCCATAAGGTGATGCTGAATGTCTATGATTTTATTTATAATTTCCTCATCTATCTAATGTCATAATAAGAATATATGTATTAGTTATTCCCAGAATGATGGATTTATAGACTTATATCCATATATGTGTTCATATGAAGCCATCTGAATACATTAGTGAAATATATTTTCTTAATATCACATAACTTCAGAATGGTGTTGATACCAAAAAATTATGAAATTCATTTGACATGATTTAATAACATCTTCTTCAATTTGAATGATTCTATCAAGTTAATAATATTATTTATAATGATAAGAAACACTAAGTCATAAGTTTGTAACTTTATCTTCATGATGACTTCATTATAAGATTGAGGTAATACTCAAATGATAATCATATATTGTATAATGTATAATTTAATGGGACCATAACACTTCATTGACATATATTATATAAATATGATGAAGAGGGAAATTTTCTATGATAGTAATTATGTATTCTTACTACATATGGTGATCTACTACAAACCAAAATGATTTAGGGAATTTAGATGTTTTGGGGAGGCTGATGAAAAAATCATGGGTGTTGATTTCCAATTTCCATTCTTATATAGGTAATAGTTTTGATATCACCTTATAGATATGTCTCAAAACCATATATTACTAAACATCTTGGAATCGACATGCATACTCTAAAAAATATATAATCACGTTCTAAAGAACAAATACTATGAAATATCTTTATACATCATCATACTGAAATGATTAATAGAAAATAGTGAATGATGAGTTTCATCCAACATTACCTTATTCAAAAAATTTATGGATAAGAAACATACTAGGTTCCTTGACCTTATAATTCAATCATAGTCATGGTTAAACACAAGAACACTTATTACCCTATTTTGAAACTCAACATCTTCTTTCCACACAACTTTATTCAATACAATGATAGATGAATGTGAACTCATCTGAGTAAGATAATATTTATCTCAGTCCTCTAGGATTTTCAAATACATAATTTGTAAATCTAGAAATAATGTTTCATTTTTTATTATCCTTATAGGTAATCTATCATCATCCATTGAATCATGAATCAACCAAGTTGTTTGATTTACCATCATGGAAATGTTTTGTGATGTCATAATCATTAATAAACTCCAAAAATATTCTCTAAAATGTATTCATTAATTTATAATTGAATAAATAATTTGTTTTTATGTGATAAGTATTTATGTAACATAAATATATATAAATATAATTCCTCCATATAATTAATGAAAAAATTACAAGAACTAGTTACATTTCTTGAATTGGGTAATTTTCTAGAACCATAAATATTCATGATGCTTATGCATTCACCATATAAGTCTATATGGTGTGATATCCAAATCCCTTATTTGATGCACCACTAAATTCATAGATACTTATCCAAGGTAGGGTTTTATAGTATAAGTGTGATGAAAAACCTAATTTTTGGTTTCATGAAATTTTCCACACAATTATATATAAAAATTACATGATTCCATTTCTGTTAACTTGGATAGTGGATTAGAAAAATAAGGTAAATTTTCCATATTAATTGATAATATTCATCTTATCTAAGAAAAAAATAATATTTTAGTCATAGTGGATTTTTTTTTAATTTCCATTAAATTTCATATTTTTGTATCCATTGATAAAAAATCTCTTGATATTATATATAGAAAATGAATATTTTGTTAGCTTCAATTAAGAATTGGTAAAAGTTTTATAAAATTATACTTTATTAATGGAATTTGTTCCATAATCATGTGATATTAGTGCTCTCATATTATTTTGGAATATATAATAATATCATCTATTGTGACTACTATATACTATGGAATATTATCACTGAATTAAAATTTCATTAAATAATTGATGATAATGAGAGAATTAGTAAGTAATAATATAATTACAATAAATTCATAGTGATTATACCTCAATGAGATGTGTTTAATGGACTTGTCTTCACTTTGGAACCTCAACTAATATTATCTAGATCTAAAATATTTCATTAATGAAATATTGATCTCCAGGTAATTGATCATCTAAATCATGAATATATATAAGTGGATACTTATTATAAATTGTTATCTTTTTTAATTTTAGATATTATATAAAGAGTCGCATTGATACCTCATTATGCATAAAAATGAATAGGTACACACTATGCTAATGAACATTTATGAATGAATCCCTGATTAGTATTTTATTGGAGTTACTTTGTAAATGTCTGAAACTAGATCTTGTACATTCAATATAGATTCATTGAAATAGTCCTAGAACTATTTACATGATCTATTGAAAAATAAAATTTACAATTTATAGAAACACTAGGTTATTCTAAAGGAAATTATCAATGATCTTTTCTAATATAAACATATCATGGATATTGATATTCTCCCAACCTATCTTTGTAAAAAAAATCAAATTGAAATCTAGACTCATATAATGAATATAATTTACATTATATATATATATATATATTTATCTTCACCCTGATAATTGATCATAGTTTGGTTGAGAATATGTAATTTGGATTCCATATATTTTCAATAGAAGAAGGATTCATAAAATGAATAAAAATATATTGTTAATATAACATTGGATTAAACTAGAGGGAGAATAATGAAAATTTTGGGTATAATTTTCCAATAAAAATAAATAAAATGAGATTCATATACATGAGATGTGATCATCATACCTCGGGGAGTTTTCACTACTAATTCAACATCTGATTGTTGAGTTTCTATTATAATTCACATATAAAATTGTGCAGATAAAACTGAGTGGTTAGATCCAAAATCAAAAAAGACACATCTTATTCTAGGGTGAATTGTACGTATACCATTTATAACTTCATTATCATAGTGCACTTCAATAATTGTGATAGTGTGAGGTTTTTGTTATTATCTAGTCCTAATAGGATGTTTTCATAGATCATTATCATTTTAACACCACAATATTATTAAATTTTAATATCATATTTTATAGCATACATCACAAAAAACACCAATCATATAATGGAGTATAGCAAAAACATACTATTTAATAAATTAAAATATAAATAGATTTAATCTCTTCAATATATTTCTATGCATTAATGATAAACTTTGAATAAAATACAATACTCTATTAGAATATTATTCTTTTAAAATTACCATTATAACATAACGGTAAAATTAAAGTGTATGAATATTAAAAATTAAATTATGAATACTATTTTGTTAAAACATTTATAAAATATGAATAATTCATATATATTTATGTGGAATAAAATTTTGACCAAGAGAATAAAAAATATTTTTTTATGAAAATAATTAATTTTCATAAAAGGCTATTTAGTCATACATTATACTTATTATTTATTATTACTTTTTACTAATTTTAAAAAATTTATTTAAAAAAATAATCAAAATTTGTTTAATAAGAATATCAAAATTAGATTAGTTTGATGTTTTCAGATTTTTCTAAAAAGAATCATTTTTTTATGAATAGTATAAATTTCTTAATATTAATAAAGAATGTCATTTATGTTTCAAATATTTATTAATTTTAAATTACGTTTTAAATATTTTTCTGAAAAGAATAATTCATTTTTCTATTACCTCATATCACTTTTGTGTATGATCTTCTATATAATATAATATATATATATATATGATATTAAAAACACTATAATTCCAAAAGGGTTATTATATCATATATACCATTTTAATTAGTTAAATAATTAATTTAATTTTATAATTTAAGATGATAAGCAATATATGTGATGATTGTGACTTAAGGTAAGGGTTTTTCATCACAATTTTTTTCTATGAGATATAATACATTTTAACAATATATATATTTTATGTGTTATATTATTTTATCATAAAATAATTAAAAGTAATTTATGAAGAGTTTTTTAAAATAATATAGATTTGTCACTAAAAAATGTGTAAATATTTTCTAATATATCTTAATTATCTAAAACCATTACACTTAAATGAAAATTGTTATTATTAATATTCACACCAACAGTTTTTTTTCTACTTTATAATAGTATACTATACTATGGTTAATTTATACAAATGTGTTTTGTGTATTTCATGCTAAAGAATAAATAAAATTTATTTGATGAAAACTATATCCTAAAATCATGGGGTGTTATTGCAACAAATTAAGATTATTTTTAAAAATAGGGTTGTATAGTATATATGACCTGAAAAACCTGTCTGAAACCCCCATTAAATATTATTATTAAATTATGAGTATTTTAACACATCTATTAAATTGGTGTATATTAATAATAATAAATTAATTTGGATATATGTATATACATTATACTCAATATAAATTTATAAATAAATTCATAGGAGATAATAACTCAATATATATTGAAACAATACTTAAAAAATGGATTTACTATAGACATAGTCTTTATTTATTTTTGAATGAACATTTTATAATAACATTATAGAATATATATACTATTTTTGGATAAAATTAAATTAATTTTTGAAATCATCATATCAATATTTACTAGGGGTGAAATATGTGTACTTTTTCGGAAAAGCTTATTGTTTAGTGAATATTCAAAATTAATGATTTTTGAAATACTATAATTTCAATTCATAAAATATATCATTTTAAATTTACCATGATATTTTTAATATGGTTATAAAGGGATATAAGGGAAACATTATATAGAAAAAATTAATTAATTTAATTTTAAGTTGAAATGATCCTGATTTTTATATGATTTTTTCTATTCTTTATAATGATGTTTCTAATGAATATTTTAAGTGAATAATTTTTATCGAATATAATTATTTAAAATAATCTCATGGAAATAATAAAATAAAATAAAATAAATTATTATATGTATAATTATATTAAATTAAATTCCTCTAACAATTATTTCTATTCATAATGTTAATATATCATCCATTTCTTAAAACAATACATTTTTTATGAAAAAACACTACTAATGAGTTTTTCAAGATTTATTTTTGAATAAAATCATTATATAATATTAATTTAATTCTTAAAATATATATTTTTAATTTTAATTAAAATATATAATATTATTTAACATGGTCAATTTGATTTTTTAATGAAATTAAATGTAAAATCTGTAAAACAATTTATATGAGGTTAAAATAATATTTTATACAGTAAAAACAATTGTGTTAAAAATAAACATTCCACCCAAATAGGATTTTTAATTAAAAAATCGGGTATCATATTTATAATATATCGGTGCATATTATATATAAATATTTGATTTAATTTTTAGGATTAAAAGTTGAATTTCCAATTTCAAAGATAGTTATTCTTATGACAACTGATATGTCAACAATGAGTAACAATAAACATAAGGGGAATATATTGTTTAATCAATTATTAGTTTTTAACTTTATAGGTTTTTATAAATATTATAATCCCTCCACTATATCATTTAACAATTTTAGAGGAACATTATTTGAGAGTTAATTCCCATTGTTGAATAGTTTTTTGTATTTACAAAATATCCACTCCTTACCCCATTTATAAGGCCACCTCATAACCTCAATACATAACTCAAGATATTCCAATTGTTTTATCTAATCAATGATAAAAATATAATACATATTTCTATTACACTATTTTAGACTCCATTGATTAATTATAAAAATCACGAAATAAGGCATTTGGTACAAATATAAAGAGGATGTCCAAAGAAGACATATAATTCTTAAGCGAGCATTTTATATTTTTTATTCTTGAAACTAATTAAATTATGATTCATCCTATAAGGTATGTTTACACTACTATATAAATAATGCTAATTTTTTTTACTATAATGGAATAATATACATCCATCTCTTCTTCTATCAAATGGGATACCAAACAACTTATCATTTGTACGCTGGATTACTGCCTCACCGAATTGATTAATTTTTTTCATTCATCTCATATCATTGATATTTTTTATGAATAATTTATTTTTTGTATAAAACACTTATAGTTTATTTTATATTCTGAATATTTTACATTTTATATAATTTCTTATCATTCGATTTAAAATAAAATGACATCATCGCTCGTGTGCAATTGTTGGCTTTCACCTCCAAAAAATAAAGTCATTAATTTTTAATCTCCACATCAAATTGGTAGTATATATACGACTATTTAAGGATTTAAAATGAAATTAGTAATATAATTATCATTTTGGAAATATATAATAAAATTTACCATGTTTACTTTAAAATCCCTAATAAATGGAAACATTACTCATGAATATGTACAACCTACCATCTCTAGGATTGTAATATAGTTTATTTTTCATTACTATTATTCAATTATTTTTTGAGAAGCATAATAAATTTAGGAAAATTAGTATTATATCATCATTAGTTATTAAGATATGAATTAAAATGAATTCTTTTACCATAGTTAACCAATCAAATACATTATGGATATATGAACGGAATATCATCAAAAGATCTAATATGAACATAATTTATCATTTAAATCAATATAAGAAGTTAATAAATAATATAAAAGTAATAATAAAATTGAAAAATGTTCTTAATATTGAATATAATTGAAATAAATATTTAGTTTCGGGTTATTAATTGCGTACTCGATGAGACAAACACAAGGAATAAAATTTCAAATCAATTCCCAATTATTGAGGGAAATTTTATTGTTAGAAATATAATTTATTTTATAAGTGGAATACGATTAAAATTTTAAATAGAATTTCATTTATAATTAATAATTTTTTACACATTATGATACAAATCATTTTATATTTACCATCAGGATATTATTTTAATTTTAAAAAAATTATGAAGAATTTATATTAAAATCTCATTTCTTTTCAATATTTTTTATGTTTGATGTTTCATTAGTGAGAATAATATATATCTAATTTATTTAAAAATATCTCTTTTATTATCCACTAATATTTATTTATTTTTTGGATCCAATTTCCTCTATTATTGATTAATTAAATATCATGAATGTTCTTTTGTTATGAATATCGATATTCTTTATTCTTTTATATTTGGAATATATATCTTCAATTTCTATATTTTTTGAAATCATTTAAAATTTTATTTTAATATTCTATAATAATTTATTAGTAAAATTTCCAATATTTTTGACTTTATATAATATTTTTTATATAGTAAATTTATTTCATTTTATGAATAGGAACTTTTAATTTTTTTATAAAATTAAGTGAGGATTATTTTATCTTATATTTTAATGATTGAATTAGGTTTACTACACCAATGTCTTCACAATTAACAGAATATTTACTTAGTTTTTTATGTATCATTTTAAATAATGATTATTTGGTAATTTTTTGGAAATTATTTGGATTTAGATATGTAATTTTAATGTTTATTATCCATTTCCATAAATATATTTTCCATATAATTATTCAATGATGTTTTTATCAATGAATTTATAATTCGATATTATAGAATATTTATAAATAATATATATATTAATATTATATATATATAGAATTCCCCATTAATTTTATGGGATATTATATTCCATAAGTTAATTTAAGGTATTATATAATTATGAGTCCTATAAGATTTATGACATGAAGAAAGAATATAAAAACCATTTATTTCCAAGAGTAATTAATATGTATATACCATACAATTAATTGTTTTTAAAACATGAGAAGATACATGATATGAAGGGTGTTCCATAATAGTAGTCAAATTTATTAATTAATTTTTTTGGTCTAATTAGACACTATGTAGGGTATTAGAGAGTATATCTAACACATTATGGTACTTTATCCATCATCAGGTGATGTATCAGATGATATCTTTGACATATATATAGGCCATGCTTTTTGTTGAATCCATATTAATATTTTTTAATGTTATTATGATATCATGTTCTAAATGTTATTATTGCAATTTATTTCTCACACGCCTTATCTTTTATGATCTAATGTTATATAATTGACTCAGAAATTTTGTTTCTGTATCATGTTTATTTCCCTGTTGGGAATTTAATCCACCGATTTCTATTATGTACAACCTAGATTATTCTTTGATGTTTTAGTAGGTCAAATAGACTGATTTTGTTACTTATGTGAAAAAACAATATTTTATATTATTTTTTCATATAATGTTTTCATGTATCTATTATTCTACAGTAACTAGGACTTGTGATTATTTGTTTTGTAATTAATGGAAGTTGTTGTAAAATTAAAGATATAATATTTTAATAAGTACGTGGTCCTTATTTTTGGTATTAGCTGATGATATTTCTATTTTTTGGATTATGATTGAATAACATTAGTAATAAAACCCTAAGGATTTTTATATCTACATGATAAAATATAACAATCTTGTTAAAGAAGATATAATTTGGTTTTCCTAAAATTATATCTATATCTAGATAATATATTTTAATGCTCTTTTCAACATATTTATATAGTAATAATAACACAAAATGTTTTGGTTAAGTATATCTCAACCAAAATTTTGATCTATTTTTATTATATCTTTATTACGTACCTATTTTGACACAACTGATTGAAATTTTTTCCTTAATTATAATTTTTATTTTCAAATATCATGAATGTTTTAAATTAATGATAATCGTGAATTGAATATGAAAATCCTAAAATAAATATATTTATAATATTATTTCTTTATTTTTACACTCTATAAATATAATTTTAATATTGCGAATATTTTTTCTCAAAAAATGTAATAAATGGATAAAACTCGTAGGAATGATGTTAATGGGAAATGTGATAAAAAAATTTATGATTATAAGAAAAAAATTTATTCTTTTTAATAATGTAATTTATATATGGATCATGAAAAATAATTTATCAAAGTATATGATTAATAATAAGTACCACAACCAATACTAAGACTCAAAAAATATTAGAGGGATAAATTTCTCTTAGACATCAAGTGGAGGAGACCATGCTGGTTATAAAGATCCATTTAACTCGTGTAATAAAAGTTGTAAGATAAACCTTAAATAATTTTATAAAGGATTAGGAAAAAGTTTAATGTGTAGAAAATAATGGCATCGTGAAATGAAATATTGACTACAAAAGTAGAGTTTAGTAGTTAGAAATACATTTTTTCTTAAATATAAATTTATAGATTGTTGTTTAAAATGTGGTGAACTAGGGAATTATCTTAGTCAATAAACTCTTATAATGGTTAACATAAATAACATGGGAGGAAATATAGTATACCTAGTACTTAGGTAAATTCATTTATTTTGGGATTCAAGAATTATGCTATATAATTATTTTAAGACATGGTTTTTTTATTTTAAAAATTATTAAATATCTATAGATTTTTCACATTTATGGATTAAAATATGACTTTATAATTCCATTATAGTGATTTATGTTAATTATATAATTTATTATAATATATCACGGATGAATATTTTTTTTCTGATATAATATGAGTGATCAATTTTATTTGGACATAAAACATAAATTTATTAAGATTTAATATGTGATCAAATCCTTCAAATAATTTGGTTTCGACCATAGTTTTTAGTATTTTGATTAAATTTCTGGTTATATATTTATCAAATGTTCAATTTTTATCTAGGGTATTATTATAAAATATTGGTTGATTAATGTTGTATTTACTTGTGTAATGATTTAGTCATTTTAGAAATTACAATCCCATTTCAGAAAATGTTAATTATTAATAATAATAGGAATTAATTTCTACCATATTTTAAATCATGTGACCAATTCAAAGTTTATTTTAATGCATTTATAATATAAATATAAACATGAATTCAAATCATCTAAATTGAAAAAGATTTGATATGGTTGATATTGATTAAAGGATATAATTATACTAAATAATTGTGTATAAGACCATATATTTTATAGTATATATAGTAAAATAAAATTCTATAAATAGAGAAGGAATAATAAAATAAAATAAATTAATCTTATTAACTTCATTATATTTCGAAATAATTTTTGTTTTTCACAACATTTTGGTTTAGGGATTTTTAGTCATTAAATTTCTCTAGGTAATTCACTTTCTTTTTATCAATTTTTTCTATAAATCATCTAGAATTTTTGGAAAATGGATCTTTTCTCAATGAACATATTATCGCTTCCAACAAATATTATCCTAGTCAGAAACCAATTTATGTGATTATTGTTTTATTTCTTTTTCCGCCATTTCAAGTAGATGTTTTATTAATAGTTTTATAGTGTGCGATTTCACTAATGGGTTTTTAAATAAAAATCCATTGAATACAATGTTTAATTTCATATTATATGGATGAAATTAATTAAATGGGGAAATTTTTATAAAAACATATTTAAAATGAAAATAATATTAGTTTTCATAGTGTATATGATTCTGAATAACACGCCTAAAAGAACAATGACACATTACAAATTTTATATGACAATAATAACATTGCTAAAAAATTTAGGGGAATGAATATGATTAAACAATTATTTGATTTTATAAAAATAAACTATTAAATAAAAATGAATTCATAATGATCTTTTTCTAATTAAGGCATCTTACTAATCGAAAAATAAATTTTACTCAAAAAGTATTTATTTTTCTTCAATTGAGAATGAATTATATATAATATCTAGAACTAATAGAAAATATATTGTATAAATATATTTTATTGTTTTTTAAATAATTAAATCATAATTATCATAGAGAAAAAATCATGGATTTTTTTTGAAATATTTGATTTTTCTGTAAATAGTGAGCAGTATAGATTTTTCATATAAATTTTTTACATTAAATAAATTAATTTAATAGTCACATTATATTTAGGATTTTGGATTAAAATAAAATATTTACCATTTTTATTTAATAACCTAAATAATATCATTTCAATATTTAATTTCAATATTTTTTTGAATAATTTTATTTTTGTGTTCTAAAAAGAGTTTATTTTCAATAAATATTATGTACAAAATTTTACCATTTTTAATTAAATAAATGTAGGATTATTAAGAAAATATTTAAAAGAAAAATATTGAAAATATATATATATATATATTTTGAAAATTTCATATAATTAAAATTTTAGTCATAGAGTTAAAATATTATCCTTAATTTCCTAACAACAAATTTCCCTAAAACGAGACATTTCGGCTCATTTTGCAGTGAAAATTTTGAATTAAATAATTCATTTTAAATAAATTTAATTTGATAAAATTGAATCAGTATTTGGAATTATAATAATAAAATCATGTTAATAAGTGAATATTTAATTATAGTCAAAATAAATATTAAAAATAGTACAAATTTATTAAAATTTATATGGTTAAAACATGGGTTTTCAAGTTACAATTTCTTGTATTGAAATTAATTTTACAAAAAAATACTACTACCATATGACAGTTGGTATTAAATTTATTTAGTCTATTGATAAAAATTTTCTATATTGTCATATTTTCAGTCTTAAAGGAAAAAATTACCCAGATAATAACAATTGAACATTCTAAAAACAAACAATATAAAAGTGAGTAACAATAGTTTTACGTATAATAACATGTTTTGAAAATTTTTATTTATTCATGGTTAATGTTTTAGATGACCTTATCTTCCCTTTAGTGTAATATTTATAACTTTTATTGGCGCTTTTCATGATAGTGATGTTGTATTATTGAATAGTTTTGGATATTTAAACAAATTGAAGTAAGTCTCAATTTAAAAAAAAACCAACTATCCTATTTTAAACACACATTAAAAGTAATTTTGTTAAAAAAATACCTTCTCAATTCCCTTAAATACAATTATTTCAACATAATAGAGGCTTTTATTTATTAAAAAACTCTCATAGTAATGAATTTGGATCAATCATAATAAGGTTTCATGGATAAAAGGTATCATTCTTAATTATGAATTTTGATTAATTTCTTCTTTCACCTCAATAAAATATTATTCATCCTTGATGATATGATATAATCAATATATCTCAAGAATTTTTTTTATTATTTTAACCACATAACATTAATCCTTATCCTAATCCAAAAAATTTTAAATGAAACAATAATTCATTTGTACAGTGGACTAAAGACTGATTAAATAATAATGTCTTTAATATCATCACCTCTCACACCTATTTATGTTGATTGATTTAATTAATATATATCACATTATTGAATATATATATAATTATTTAACTATAATATATCGAATATTTTATTAATTTTTCATTCATTTTTAAATGATAGAATCATTAGAGTGTATGTGTGGATTTCCCCCTAGATGAATTGATGTGATTAATTTTTAATAACCATATCATACAGATAATATATATGTAATTTTATTTATTTAATTAATATTGTATTTAATATATGATTATCATTATGAAATATTAAAATAATACATTTTTTCATTCTATAATGATCTTCCAAAAATGGATACATAACTCTTTGAGGGCATGAACTACCATCTCCATGATTGTAATAGAGTTCCTTTTTCTATACCATGTTTCATGGTGTAATTTTAAATTATAATTTATGTATATGAATTATAATTACATCATGATTATTATTATAGATATGATGGATCAATGTGTTCTTTCACTATTATATTTACCCATCTATGAACATTACTATATATTATGTTTAATTTCAATAATTAATTCTTCTACATTTGAGAATATATTTAGGTAAATAGTTTTAGTGAATTAGGAAATAACTCAAAGAAAACAATTATATATATTAAAAAGTATACAATCCCAATATATAATCTTTTTCCCTTAATATTTCACTTTTTTAAATAATGTGTTATATTTTCATGAAAAATACTCATGGATTTAAACATCACATTATATTTTCCATTTCAAAATCCTAATTCATTGGATAAAATATTGAAAATGAGGTATGGGAGAGGAATTTTAGTAAGGTACACTAAAATATGAAATATGTTATTCCTATGAGAAACAAGGAAACACATTATATTTTTATCTTTATCTTATTATTCCTTCAGTGAATGAAATAAGTCATTTTCATATATAAATAAAAAATCCTATTATTTAAGGAAACCTTTAATTAATATATGAAAAAATATAAAACCCCATTTTTGGAATGGTATAAAATCATAATCATAAACCGATTTAGTTCCATGTCATATAAGATTGGATCCCAGTTAAATATATAGTAAAACAATTTATAAAATCTATCCTTATTGAATGATAATATAAAGAATATTAGACAATTCATTGGTGTTCTATAATGGGGTTTCCCATTCATATAATCTATATTGGGATCACCTATCTATCATAATTCATATTAAAATATCATTTGTGAAACATTAATTCCATTTACATTTATAACATAAATCTTTTTCGAATATTTTTTAATCATGTATCAAAAACACTTCTAGATATCAAAAAACCATTTTAAGACATATTCAATACCAAAATAATAATAATAATAGAAGTATATTTTTTTAATATTAAATGAATTCTTATAAAGGAATAAGACCTCAAATAATGGTTCTAATATCAATAATTTCATTGTCTCCATGTGTGTTAAAATAAGATATTTATTTCTTTTTTAAGTAAATTTCCTCAATCCATAATAATATTTCATCCAAGAACCATTTTAATAATGTAAATAGTTAAATTTATAAAACCATAATTTAAATATAAATTAATTAATAAATTGTGTTTTATAAAATTACTTGTAATAGATTGATTTTGAAAATAATTATTAGATGATTTTAAATGTTCTTTAAGATAATTTTTCCCTTACCAACCACCAATATTTCTAGTAAATTTTTTACAAACCATAATAAAAAACATATGATAATATTTTACATTATTATGAAATTTTATTCTATTTATTATTACTTTTATTTATTTTCATAATATTATAAACATATATAGTTAATCACTTAAGTTCACGTTGGTTTTTTTGATGCTATTAAAATTATTTGTCCAAATGACTTCATTCGCTTGACGTTGCTAATATGTGTCATTGAGAAATTATCTATAGAATACTATTCATGAATTAATTAAATAATTGATATATCATTTATTTCTTGTAAAATGAATCATGAATTTTTTTTAAGGAAAAATGTAAATTATTACAATAATGGTGACAATAGGCCATATACTAACATGAGAACAATAATTTTTTAAAGAAGGTAAGTATTATTTTATATTTATAGATAGACCATTTAATCATAAAAATGATATTAATTCTTTAATTAAAACTATTTATACCATCCATGTGATGTGGTGATGAAAAAAGTCACAATTCTTTTTGGAGGTGGGAATCCACATGTATAACTAAATCATTTTATCAGTTTCTAGTTAATAGAATTATTAATTTTAAATTAGAAATTATGTTTTCAGAATTATAAATATTTCACTAAAACCCTATATAATCATTAATTACATCGTTATAACTTGTCATGTGATGTGATGATGGAAAAATAATTACATCAATTCCTAAGGTTGTACTACACCATACACATGAATGACTTTTTATATTCCATTTTGATGGAAGTGGATATGGATATATGTTATGAATTTAAACTAGAATCTTATAATTATGATATAATATCATCACTATTTATAAATCCTCTTTAGGGGTGGAAGTAGAAAAAAAATTCTCATTTAAAATATCTACCACCTCTCAGTATGAAGAAATTGGATTTGTAGAATAATCCATGATAAGAGGTTTTTCTATTAACAAATATTCCTCAAGTTCACATGGTGTGGAATTAGGAAGTTTTTTATTTATACATATCTAAAAAAGGATTTTTATTTTTCAATTAGATAGAAGAGTGTATAGCATTTTATAAGTAGGGGACTAAAACACATTAAATATTTTAATAAAAGTAGTTTTATCAACATTTTATAAATTAAAAAGGATAAAAAATGTACCATAATAAATAAATATTTTAGATAAGTATATATATTCCCATATAATATATTTTAGATAATTTTTATGTAATTTTTTACACTGTCCTTTTAATTAAACACATATAAATCATATTTTTACATTACCTGAGATAATTGTTTTCACAATTAAATTTGAAACAAAGTAGATTCCCTAATAATATAATACACCATTTTTTATTTAAAATATTAAATGAATTTTAAAAAAAAATAAATTATCAAAATTTGATGAATTTAATTTAAATGTAAACAAGATGATGCATATGAAAAGGTGGTCATTAAAAAATCGAATTTGTTATCATAAGATTATTTTATATTAATACTATGATTAGTAATCATTATTAAAATAATTTTAATTCAATTTTATAGTTATATAATATATATATTCCATTCAAAAAAGTTCTCATTATTTTTAATATTAATTAATTTAAATTTTGAAACATTATAAAACAGAAAACATTTTTCATAAATGATTTACTTTTAAAACAATGTTTGAATTGATACAAAAATTCTGTATAATTATTATTAAAATAAATTACTTGAATTTAATATAAATAAATAGTTATAATGTTATATAATATAAAATTAAATGATTAATATGGCTTTGAAGTTATATAATTTATTTAATATAAATGAATGATTTAAAAAAATTGTACTTTCACAATTCAATAAAAAATAAATATATTAAAAAATTCCAAAAATTTCACCATATTTTATTATAGATATTATTATTATAAAAATTAAAAAATTTATTATACTATAAATTATAAAATAAAAATATAATAAAAATATTAACAAATTGTGTTTAGAAAAATAATTACCTATTGTATTTAAAAATAATATAATGCTATTATAATTTAAATAATTAAATAATTCATAAATATTAATAAACATGAAAAATATTCATTAAATAATTTAATGTGTTGTTAAATTATTCCCACCATTTCGAAACTATTCCCTCAATATTTTATATGCTTATTATTCTAGTGGGGATATCTTTCCATTATGGAATCATTTGATTCACATATTACTTATTCTACCATATTCTTATTCTATAAAACCAAAACATGGTGGATCCCCATATTTTTAAAAAACATGATATAAATAATCATGAATCTAAATAGACACTTCATCATAAAAAATATTATCTTCTAACTAAGATACATCATATCTAAAAATAAGAGAAGAATCTAACACACTTTTCCAAAATATTGAAATAAGAAAAACAATGTTTACCAGAGAGAAAATTTCAATAGAATACACTCAATTGAAAATCATAATTCACTATCTATTATTCTATATGACCCAATGAAATCATGATCTTTACTTCTTTTTTTACCAAAACACAGAAATTTTTTCCTTTTAGATACATTTATAAAGACATTATAACCGATATCAAAATAATGAACTTTATTCTAATTACCCAAATTACATCGCTTCCTTTTTATTATTTCCTCATATAGTATAATATCAACTAAAAATTATCTTCAATTTCATCTACCAATCATGGTAATGTCAACATACACCTCCCAACAGTATCTGAAAATCCCTACTTTCAAAACTACATTCTACATAATGCCTCCAAATGTTCCATCTATATAACATAATGAAAACTATTGTTATGAGGAAACTCATCCAATGATATAAGATGATACCAACATCCCCAGTGATGCAATTAATATTAAAAAATCATATACTCTAATGCTTTAATCATACACATGGTTCATCCATTACATATCTGATGGAAATTTTTAATGAAATTTAATTAAGTATACCATGATTTTTGAAGTCCTTTAGAAAAATTATATTTGACCCTTGGATCATGGGATAATACAATTGTAAGAAGAACTCCCTGTCTCTGAACTATCACATTGTAATAGTGTTAAGAATGAAGATCCAAATATATATTATCAGTAATTGGAATTAAGTGTTGAAATTTTTTTAATCTATTGAAAAATAACCAAAATTGAAAGGTTGCCTCCTGATGTCATTGGAAATCCCACCATGAAATCCATTGAGATATTTTCCCATTTTTACTCCTTCAATGGAAAATGATGATTCATTACTTTAAATAATTTTTAATTTTCATTAACCTTGTAATAATTCGTTGTCACGACCCGTCCCCTGTGGCACGTATCGTGACTACCCCAATCCCACCATTCATAGGCCAAGGGCTGGAGACTAACACCAAAAGAATAAATTCCTAAACTGGGAAGGAATTTCCTTTAAAACTATAAACAAACACATCAGAGTACACAACATGAAGTAAAACACTAAGTGAAGCTATATACAAAAGAGAGTGCAGAAAGTAAAGGGGGCCAGAAATACAAACCCAGAAGGAAAGTACAATACAACTGAAATGCAAGAAAACTGTAGAAAAGTAAGCAGCTACTAGGTCATCCTCCAAGGTTCCTACCTTAAGGGAAGGTACAAATGGTTTCCTTAGAACTCCATGTCCGTCCATATGATCCGTGTACCATCACACCGAGTGGTCCACCTCTGGGTTCCATCCAGTCCTGCTATTCTCCGCCTTAGTCAGCACTGTCCAACATCTGCAACAAACAAAACGAGGTGCGAGCATAACATGTGTAGGGGTGAGTATAACGATTCTCAATAGGGACCCTGAGACCCTTAAGGTCTCAAAAAATTCAAAATGGATAAACCAAAAAGTTTGGATTCAATTAATAACCATTATTTAAATATATGACCACACATATACCTAAGTTATCTAGTAACACATCTCAATCCTGAGGATAACACAAAAGTAAAAGACTCAACTCAAAACTAGGAATTTATTCCAGTGTGGTAACATGTAACGCTCCGAGTAAAACTGTTGAAACCTCGGCTGCTAGTGTACACCTCCTCTATAGAGTATTGTGGGCTTTCAGGGTCACAAAAAGGCACTTCCCACTATCCTAGACTTCTGTGGTACTCCTCTTATCGAGAATTGTGGGTCTTCTACGTCACACAGAGGCGCTCACCATTGTGGGTCTGCCGCGTCACATAAAGGTGCTCCCCCTCATATATTGCTGAGGTACTTCTCATGTCGAGTACAATGGGTCTATCGCATCACGTAGAGGCGCTCCCCACTGTGGTTATGTTGTGTCATAGAAAGGTGCTTCCCACTGGGCTAGTCGAAACACTATGAATCGAAAGGTCAGTAGTCCTCAGGTCTTAGCCAGCTACTAGATCACTGTACTCCTCTCACTCGTCTCTGGGAGGATCTGCTATACGAGATACAGTTTGATTCCCCAACTATCACGAAATCCAATTTTGATGTATCTCAAAGGTTTTCCTCATCATAGGGGTCTCAGCGCAATAGATGTTGAGTCAATCGAACGCCCGGTCTGTGGGTTATTGGCATTTCTGTTCCAGGGGCCTGTTTGTATTTTAGGTTCAAACCAACCAGACTGTACACCAACTGTGTCCAAAACACAAGTAGGGTATACCAAAAGAACTGTCTCACTCTAAGATTTCCATCGTTGTAGACAGATCGTCAATCAGACACCATAGCCCAAGTAATGGGTGAAAAGGTGAAAACAGGCCATAGCGGGTCCAGGTCCGGTCCGACCCAGTCGGACAGACCCGGCCCAACCAGGGTGCAGATCGGGATCGGACCCAGTCCGTGGGTCCGACTCGGCCCAAGGGGGGGGCGAGGAGGCAGCCCAACCTAAGTGGGAGGTCCAGCCCGAGGGGGTGGCCCACGTGGCCAGGCTGACGTCCCGCGTGGCTTTCCGACAGCCCGCGTTTCCTGGCCAGCCAGTGGCGGACGGTGCCCTGTGGGGCCCACACTAGCCTTGTCCAGGGCAGAGGAATGCACGCCCTAGAATCTTGAATGGTTGAACCATAGAGGTGGAACCAAACCGACATCGGGTGTCCTCAGTCCAGCCCACACGGGACCCAGCGGGGTCCCGCTTCTCCTGGCTGTCCGAGCGGTCAGCTGCTCCCACTCCACTGGCGGGCCGGCCCGGCCAGCCGGCTCTACACCTCCGTAGTGGCCCACCCTGGCCACAATTCTCTGCTTCCCTCCACGCAGTGTGACGGCACCACACCACTTCCGCAGGGGCCCGACCTTGCTGCGGCCCCCTGCTCCCCCATGCGGCGCGACAGTGTCATGCCCTTCCAACGACCTGGCAGCCTTACGCCACCAGCTTCCTTCATGGTCAGCCCAACGCTGGCCACCGCTACTTCACACCGTGATCGTCAACAAATGAGGAGAATCCAAGGGGAGGGTTGGGCCATGTTTGTCCGGTCCGAGCCCTCATCATTATGGTTTTATCAATCTGCATTTCACATTCCAAAATATTGAAACATGAAGAATGAAAACAAATTCTACTCAAATCCCCTACCTCATTTGTTGTTCGTTGATAGAGGAAGGAGAGTTCGGAGAAGATGAATTCAAAGACGACGTCGTTGGTATTCTTCGTGGGTGAAAGTTTCATCCCTCGACTGAAGTTTCATTATTGGCAGAAGAAGTGTCTTTCGTCCTTCGGTAATCATTCTTCGTTGGAGCGTTATTCTCCTTCCTAAAGCTCCACCAAAAGATAATTACCAACAAAATAATAAAATATGAAATCTTATTAAATTTTTGGCATAAAGAATTCAAAATATTTAAAATTAATTAATTAATTCCATTAATTAAATTTTATGGATTGGAATATTTATGAGGGATGTTAAACGGTTACTCCCACTTATGGGGAGTTCAAGGGGTTTTAATCTTGTGTGGTCCCCACCGATAAATATCTTCCGAAGGGATGTTATGTGAAGGTGATCCACACCACCATAACCTCCCAATGGAGGTTATGGTGTGGTGGCCCCCACCTCTAACCACCTCTTTGATGTTTTAAACACCAAAAAATAAAAATAAGGTACACACTTATTTTTATTTAATTTTATTAAAAACACAGAAACAATCTTCCATTCTCGACCAACTGTCATCGAGTTGAAAGTATTCTTAAGAGAATAGTAGTGTTGCGAGTTCAACGGTTCCCTCAAATTTCAATTCTTAGCACTAGTTCAATAGTTATACATTCCCAATCGTATGTTTATAGAACATTCCCGAACAAAACATCAGAAATTGATTCCGCATACATCGGGTCTCGGAATAAAGCACCATAAATTTTCGCGGACTCCTAAAAATCCCATGAATTTAAGATGAAGAAATTTTACATGGAACATCTAGGTATTTTCATTCTCCCCACCTCTGGGCTTTACATCCTCATAAGCTACAACTCGAACTAAGGGAACAAATGGGGGTACTGAGCACGCATCAGAGCCTCATGCTCCCATGTTCTCTCCGGGAGGTATTCGTGTTGCCAGAAAATGCGCACCAGAGTTATCGACCATCCAAGTAAGACCCGCACCTGTTGATCCTCAATCTCTAATGGTACCCCTGTGAAAGTAGCCCCATCTTCGACGTCTATCTCTCTATGGTCGATGATGTGGGAAGGTTCGTGCACATATCTACTCAGTTGAGATACGTGGAAGACGTCATGCACCTAGTGAAAATGATGTGGAAGAGCCAGATGGTAAGCCACCTAGCCTACTCTACTAAGGACATGGAAAGGTTCGATGAATCACAGATCTAAATTTATATGTTAGAAAACTCTCCATAAACCATGTCGAGGTGACACCCATAGAAAGACGTGGTCACCATCCTCGAACTCAAGAGGTCTCCATCTCCTATCATCATACGACTTATACCTGCTCTGTGCAGTCTTCATCTACTCTTGGATGATATACTCCTTCTCCATGGTAGCCCATACCATCTCAAGTCCTACTAGTGCTGACTCACCTGGGTCTATCCAGCATAGTGGCGATCTGCAAGGTCGACCGTACTAGGCCACAATAGGTGCCATACTGATGGTGGAGTGGTAGCTGTTGTTGTGGGAAAACTATACCAATGCTAAGTGATCCTCCCACTTGTGACCGATGTCGAGGACACATGAACAGATCATGTCCTCGAGGGTTTGAATGGTCTTCTCAGTCTGACCATCTATCTAAGGATGGAAGGCGGTGCTCAAGCGAAGATGTGTCCCGAAAGCCTCCATCAAACCCTTCCATATCTTGGAAGTAACCCATGCATCATGGTCAGAGACAATAGAAGAAGGTACTACATGTAAATGCAGAGTCTCCTCAACATAGAGGAGTCCCATGCTCTCTACTAATCCATGCTCTTTGATCGATAGGAAGTGGGATGACTTGGTGAGTCAGTCAACGATCACCCATATCGAATCATGACACCTGGATGTATCTGGAAGACCAGCCACTAATTCCATGGATATCCCATCCCACTTCAACTCTGGGAAATCTAATGGTCGAACCAAGCCTACTGGAACCTGGTGCTCCGCCTTCACTTACTGACAAGTGAGGCATCGAGAGACAAACTTTTCTACTGCCTTCTTCATACATGGCCACCAGCACTGTCGTCTAAGGTCTTGATACATCTTTTCCACACCTGGATGTACTGCTAGAGGAGAAATGTGGAAAACCCTCAAAACATCCTTCTGAAGTGCAACTAGAACCATGGTACGCCCTCTAAAGTAGATGAAGTACTCCACACCTTCAAAAAATCTATTTTGTTCCCACCTTGTGGATATCTAAGCACGTCATGTCTCACAGTTAGAGTCTCCACGCTGTGCCTCCCTGAATCACTGAAGAAGTGGAGGAGTGACTGTAAGAGACTGAAGAAAAGCTGCTTCATCTCTGTCCACATAAGAAATATATAAATTAGCTAGCTACTCTGTTGCCTCTCCTAGCAGTTTTATACCAGATCTCCCACTGAGTGCATCCGCAACAATGTTCCCCTTCCCATAAGTATAGACTATGTCGAAGTCATAGTCCTGGAGGAATACAAGCCAATGACATTGTCTCAGGTTCAGGTTCTTCTGGGTGGAGATATATCTGAGACTCTAGTGATCAGAGTAGACTGTGAAATGCTCACCCATCTGATAGTGCCTCCACATCTTCAAGGCAAATACCACTACTGCTAACTCCAGGTCATGGGTAGCGTAGTTCTGCTCATTCTGTCTCAACTGCCGAGAACCATATGTGATCACAGCCTGCTCATGCATCAGGAAATTCCCAAGTCAGGTCCCTGATTCGTTGAAGTAGACTATGTAACCTACGAATTCCTCTGGAATCCTCAAGATGGGGGAACTAGTCAGCCTCTACCACAGCTCCTCAAAGCTCTGTTGGCATCTCTCCGACCACACGAAGGGTTTACCCTTTTTCATCAAGGATAATAGTGGTCCTGCAACTCTATATAATTCTAGAATGAATCTCTGGTTGTATCTAGCCAAGACAAGAAAGCATCGTACCACCATCACAGTCCTACGTGGATACCAACAATGTACCGCCTCAATCTTCGCTAGATGTACTGTAACTCCTGCCTACAAGATGACATGTCCCAAGAAGTGAAGATATCAAATCCAAAACTGGCACTTCGAGAGCATATTATAATGCTGGTGCTCTCGGAGTGTGTCTAGTACTACCTGCAAGTGGTAGGCATGCTCCCCCTCAGAAGTTGAGTAGATTAGAGTGTTTTTTATGAAGACTAGAACAAAGTGATTGAGTTATGTCTCAACGATCCTAGTCATGAGACACATTAACACTTTTGGAGCATTGGTTATGCTGAAGGGCATAACCAAGAACTCATAATGGTCGTACCGACACCTGAAGGCTGTCTTCTACACATCCTTGTCTCGAACTCTGAGCTGGTGATAACCTAATCTGAGGTCTATCTTTGAGAACCATCGTGCTCCCTTGAGATGATCAGATATGTCATCAATCCTAAGTAGTGGGTACCTATTCTTTACGGTCACCTGGTTCAGGTGACGGTAGTCAACATAAAGCCTCAAGCTCTCATCCACCTTGTTGGAGAACAGAATCGGGGCTGCCTAGGGAGAAACACAGGGCTGGATGAATCCCTTCTCCTGCAAGCCCTCCAGCTATACCCGCAGATCATGAAGCTTAGCGAGAGCCATCTGATATGTTGGAGTAGATATCTGTGTCCTATCGGGGTAAATTTCTATGTAGAAGTCCACCTCTCTGTGAGGAGGTAGTCCTGAAACATCATGAGGGAAAACATCAGGATACTGGTCCACTGCTACAGGAAAAGTTGAACTCTCCACATCAACTGCTCCGAGGGTAAGACAAGACTACTAGTGATTGATCGGTTGCACCCTCCTCCGAGTAAGTCTGTCTTGTGCTGAAAAGGTTCTATTCTCACTGATGAAGGTAAACCTGGTCCCATCCGTGCAGACACACCACACTTTTTTCCTAATACAGTCAATCTGAGCATAGAATATAGACAACCAGTCCATAACTAAGATGATTTCATAAGGCCTCGTCGCTGCTACGAGGAGATCCCAACCGAAGCTCTCACCTCCTATAGTAAGCTCACACTACTAGAACCAGTGCGTAATCATTTAGTCTACTCCCGTAGAGGTCTATAGCCATAAGGATCAAGTAAACGGCTCCGTCAGAATCTCCGAGCTCCAAATGAGGGCAGTGGCTATGAAAAAATGACTGGAACCTGAGTCTAAAAGAACTGCTGATAAGGTGGATTTGGAACATATCGTACCTAGAATCATCTTCGAAGTGTCATGGTCATATGCCTCAGCTGCCTGAAGCTGAGATCTCCCCTCTCAACCTGCTCCCTACGGTCAGGGTTGACCTCCTGGAGGTGGTGCCGGTGGAACCTCATAACATCATACACCGCTAGCTGTTTGAGCAGCTCCTCTTCCACGTCTGCCTGTGCCTTGTGGACTGCCTTGATCGAATCATTGCCTCTGCCTGGGAGGTCCCTCAATTGTCTGAAGATCTTCTAAATGTCGGGTCGGACAGTCACGTGCCATGTGACCCTGCACGTCGCATGAGTAACACTATCTTCTCCTCACATATATGGCACTGCCCCGGGTGCCCCTCACAACAGATCCTGAGTCCTTTGGTCGTCCACCCATGGGTTTGGTCCTCTTGAACCTCTGTGTTAGTTGTCTAATGCCTGCTGTAGAAGACTCTGCTACAAGTCGACTAGTGGTGGGTCTCACTGTTTGATACTTCTCAGCAAGGAAACTATCCAATTGGAGATCTCTCTATAACACCCCTGCATGCTTTGGGATGCTGAGGGAGATAATCGATGCCCTGATCTCTCACATGAGCCTCTGCTCGAAGGTTTGGCCCCTAATGAATGGGTATCAAACCATATATGTGGAGTATCGTGAGAGGTCGGTGATCCTTGCTGAGTACTACACCACAGTTATGCTACCATGATATATATGAAGTAGCTCATATATCTACACCGCATGAAGGGTTGCTGGAACAAACACTTCCTCGAACAGGCTGTCGAACTCTGTCTAGAGTAGTGTCGCCTCATCGTGCACCTAGAGCATCAGGCTCCACCATCTTCCTACTGATGCCTGAATGAGACTTGTAGGAAGGATCACCGTGTGGTCTTCTGGTGTCCCTAATAGCCTGTAGACTCTCAACAAAACCTCTAGCCAATACTTTGCCGCCTATGGGTTTGTCTCTCCCTAGAACCTGTGTGGCCTCTGGCACTGGAATTCATGCAACGTGGTCATGCGGTATGCATCGTCTGCTGCTGGGGCTGGTGGCATCGGTGGATCAATGAGATGTGGTACTGATGGTACCTCCACTGTTAAAGGGACCTGCACTGAGGCCTCATCACTCGGTGGGCTGTTAGAGTGTATGACTCTCAAGGCTCCAACTGGTCATCTGTGGGGAAGCATACTGAAAGAAACAGAAGTGACATGATCACAAGATTATACATGGTGACATGACTTGGTTGAGATGACTTAAGAAAACTTTTAAAGAAACGCACACAATCAGTGTTTTTGTGCACTAAGACAGAAATCAGTATTCAAGGTCCTAGTGTATGGATACGTCGACCGCCTGAACCAACACTGGTCTCCCAGAACTAGAAACCACACTTAATACCCTTAACAGTATTTCTTCATAGAAAAGAAAGATCAGAGTCCTATGTTCTGTGGTAGAATCTATCCTCTGATACCACAACTCATCCCCCAGGGCACGTATCATGATTACCCCATGCCCTCCTTCCATAGGCCAGGGGCTGAATAATAGAACCAAAGGCAAAAATCCCTAAACTGGGAAGGCATTTCCTTTAAAACTATAAACAAACACATCAAAGTACACAAGTGGAAGTAAAAAACTAAGTGAAACTATATACACAAGAGAGTGTTGAAATTAAAGGGGGTCGGAAATAAAATCCTAGTAGGAACATACAGTACAACTGAAATGCATGTACAACTATAGAAATGTAAGCAGCTACTGGGTCATCCTCTGCGGTTCCTACCTGAAGGGTAGGTACATATGGTCTCCTCAATACTCCATGTCCGTCTGTCCTCTCCGTGTACCGTCACACCGAGTGGTCAACCTCTGGGTTCTATCCAGTCCTACTGTTCTCCACCTCAGTCAGTGATATTTTTTGTCTGTAGCCAACACAACAAGGTGTGCGCAAAGCCCGTGCAGGGGTGAGTATAATGATACTCAGTAGGGACCTCGAGACCCTCAAGGTCTCACAAAATCAAACAAGGATAAACCACAAAGTATGGATTCCACAGATAACCAATACATAGGTATACAACTATAAATATACATAAGTTATCTAGTAAACCATCTCAATCATGAGGATAACACAAAATCCAAAGACTCAGCTCAAAATGAGGATTTTATTCCAAGGTGGTAGCATGTAACGCTCCCAGTCAAACTGTCGAAACCTTGAATGCTTGTGTAATCTTATAATATAGAGTATTGTTGGCTTTCCGTGTAACAAAGAGGCACTTCCCACTATCCTGGACTGCTGTGGTACTCCTCATGTCGAGCACCATGGGTCTGATGCGTCACACAAAGGCTCTCCCACTGTGGGTATGACGAGTCACAAAGAGGTGCTCCCCCACGTAGCATGCTGAGGTACTTCTCCTATCGAGTACCATGGGTCTACCACATCACACTGAGGCACTCCCCACTATGGGTATACCGTGTCACACATAGGCACTTCCCACTGGGCTTGTCGAAACACTCCGAATCAAAATGTCAGTAGTTGTCAGGTCTCAGCAAGCTACTAAGTCTCCGTAATCTGCTCACTTGTCTCTGGGAGGATCTTCTCAATGTGCTATAGTTAAATTTACCAAATATCACAAAGTCCAATGTAGAATTATCTCAAATTCCCACCTCGTCATTGGGGTCTCAACACAACAGACGATGCGTCAATCAGATTCTCGGTCGGTGAGTTATTAGTATTTCCGTTCCAAGAGACCGGTTGGATATTTGGTCCAAACCGACCCGACCATACCCCAACTATGTCCAAAACTCAATTAGAGTATTCCAAAGGAATCTTATAACTCAATTTTTTCCATCTACTCATATAGTTCATCAATCGGATATATGTAGCCCATGTTATGGGTGAAAAGGTGAAAACATGCCATAGCGGGTCCGGGTCCGGTCCTACTCAGTCGGACTGACTCGGCCCGACCTAGGTCCATACCGGGATCTGACCCGGTCCGACCCGGCCTGAGGGGGGTGGGTGTGGTGTTTGGCCCCACCCAAGTTGGCGGCCCAGCCCGAGTAGGCTGCCCGACCCGAGGGGTGGGCCCGACAGCCCACGTGGTCAGGTGGCGGCCTGCGTTGCCAGGCTGGTAGCCCGAGTGGCCTGCTGGCAGCCTGCGTGGCCTAGCCGACCAGTGGCTGGTGGCGCCCTGTGGGGCCTGCCCTAGCCACCTCCATGGGGGAGGCGTGCGCCCCCTAGAATCTTTAATGGTTGAACCATTCGGGTGAAACCAAACCATCTCCAGGTGGGGCCGGTCCAGCTCACGCAGGACCAAGCGGGGTCCCGTTTTTCCCAGCTGGCCAAGCGGCCAGACACTCCTGCTCCACCAGTGGTTGCCTCGGTCGGCTGCCTCTGCTCGTCCACTGCGGCCTACCCTGGTCGCGGCTCCCTGCTACCCTCCACGTGGCACAACGACTCCACACAAATTCCGGCGCTTCCCTGCCTGGCCGTGACCCACTGCTCCTCCGTGCCGCGTGGTGGCTCCGTGACACCTCCGCCATGGCCCGGCCTGGCCACAACACCCTGCTCCTCCCTGAGGTGCGATGGAGCTGTTCCCTTCCAGTGACCCAGTGGCCTTGCGCCTCAGGTTTCCTTCGCAGCCGACCCAATGCCGGCCGCTGCTGATTCACACAGTGATCGTCAACAAACGAGGTGAAACGAAGGGGGGGGGAGTCAGGCCGTGTTCATGGGGTCCAAGCCCTCCTCCTTATGGTGTTATCAATTAGAAATTTACATTCCAAAATACTAAAATACGAAGAACGTAAATTAATTCAACTCAAATACCCTGCCTCGTTTGTCCTTCGTTGACGGTGGAAGGAGAGTTCATAGAAGATTAAGTCAAAGACGATGTCATTGGCGTTCTTCGTGGGTGATGGTTTCATCCCTCAACCGAAGGTTCTTCATTGGGGGAAGAAGTTTCTTTCGTCCTTTGGTGATCGATCTTTGTTGGAGCGTTATTCCCCTTCCCAAAGCTCCACCAAAAGACAATTTCCAACAAAATAATAAAATATGAAATCTTATTAAATTTTTGTCATAAAGAATACTAATGATTTAAAATTAATTAATTAATTCCATTAAATAATTTGTGTGTCTTGGCATATTTATGAGGTAAGTTCAAGGTTTTCCCCCACTTATGGAGATTTCAAGGGGTTTTATACCAGTGTAGTCCCCACGGATAAATATCTTCCCAAGGGAGGTTATGTGCGGGTGGGCCCCACCACCATAACCTCTCATAGGAGGTTTTGGTGTGGTGGTCCCCATCTCTAACCACCTCATGGAGGTTTTAACCACCAAAATAAAAAAAGGCACACACTTATTTTATTTAATTTTATTAAAAACCCAAAAACTATCTTCCATTGTCGACCAACTGCAGTCATGGTGAAAGTCTACTTAAGCGAATATCGTCACAACAAGTTCAATGGTGCCCTCAGATTTCAATTCTGAGCAACGGTTCAAAATTTATAAAATCACACTCGTACATTTACTGAACTTACCCAAACAAAACTTCAGAAATTAATTCCGTGCACAACGGGCCTCATAATCTAGCACCGAAATTTTTTGCGGACTCGTAAAAATCCCATGAACTTAAGAAAAAAATATTACCACGAAACAACATGGTGTTTATAGTCATATTTTCCATGAAAATTCACTAATATATCTTTTTATTACATCCCACCATCAATACACATAAAGTTAATTATACATATTATTCTAGACAAGATGAATGGAAAATTTGGGGTTGGGGGTTATTCTTCCAATTATATCATATAAAAGCAATTTGAAGTAACACATAATTTCTATCAAAATGAAAAATTCAATATAAAATTTAGGAAATATACAATTATTAACCAACACTTCCCATTTTTTCAAATCACTATCATCATTGTAATATTTTTAAATTCTTTCTGAAATTGAGATTATATAGACACATTAATCTAAAAAATTGAGGTTATTTTTTCAAAAACATCAAGGAAATAATTCATTAAATTATATATCAATGGGTCATGTTCCAATAATAACATGGTTATATAGATCAATTTATCACATTTTTAATTCCATGATTAACATAAAACCAATCCACACCCAAAATAATATCAAACTCTTATATAGGTAATCCAAGAATTTTTTTTGGAAATTTAATTCCATGAATAACAATAATAATATTACTTTTAATATTGGGTTCTATTATATTTCTATCTATAAATTACATTAATGGTTTTATCATATTTTCATCTTTATATATTCTAATATTACATTATTTTTTTTTATCAGAAATGAATTAATTCATAGTTATATTGTCTAGTTGGAAAATATAATAATTCGACTAATCAAGCAAAATACTCATTTACACTTCATCTAATGGTCCAAAATCAATAGTAGTACAAAATTTGTTTTTCCACAACATTTAATTTCCAATATTGATGATTTGCATCCAGTTTAACAATCCTTAGACAAAAAATTGAATAATGAACCAATTCAATTCAAATTAAACATATAAACAAGGGATAGATATCAATTACGCATTCCTTGATTGTTTGAAACAATTTTATTTATAGTAATTATCCATTTAAAAAATTAAAATTAATTACGAAAATGGTATCAGATTCCAGATCCTGTTAAACCTTACATGAATAGTCATTTACAACACATAGAACATGTTAGGGACTTATCTAAAGAAATATATTTTTATTATTCTATATTATATTCCACCACAACCATTTCATAACTTTTCATCTAATGGAAATTATGTGACAGAAAACTCAATATCCACACTCTATGATTAAGGAAAAATATTAATAGATTTTAAATTCTACATATATCACGTCAAAATAAATTTTTTATGTTGACTATTTTTTCATAGATCATCTATTGGAATTTGTTTTTCTATTTAATTATATGTGTGAGGGTTTTAAATAATTGGTGATATTCTTTATATCATTTCCCCATGTTTTTTCATGAACTCATCATAGATTTTTCGATTAAATCTAGTTATTTTGATCATGGAATTAGGTGGCCCACCAAAGGAACATGGTTTGGGGAAACCATGCATCCTCCCCTACGAAATCATGTGTCTTAAGGGTCAGTATCTATAACATGGAACATGACTTGCTCACAGTTTGTAAAACATTGTGGAAAGCCTTTATTAAGACTCTATATATTATAAAAACCATTTTTTAACGACGTAGAATGGTTTAACAAACCGTTTGTAAAACCCTTAGGGAACTATCTATGTCTACTTAGTGGTGCGCAGTTAGAACATAGTTTGGAAAATTAGATTGTCTAACCATGAGAAGTTCTTTGGTAATTTAAAATCTGATGCTTCCTTTATACCCCCATAGTAATTAGAGCATAAAATTTCTTATAATAACATTTCTAGGTTCATGTTACACAAATGAATCCTCTCCATTATTCTCCTTGCATATCCTCCTCTCCGATGATGTTGATATAGGATATCATTATTGTTTTGGGGTGAGTCTCCAATGTAATATCATATTATATTCATTATATTACTCCAACCATTTTTACATTATTTATTCTTATTTATAGGTCTTTTGGAACTAGGGTTCATGTTTCCATTGGTTTAGGTTTGGGTTTTTCTTCTTATTGTTCTTCATGATTACTTATGGATCTTAGATCCTTGGTGAGGTTGTTTTGGGTTGGGGTTGTTTAAGGGAATGTAATTTGAGTTAGATTACCCATTTCACTTCTCTTCATATTTAAAAATCAATATATTATTCTTTTAAAATCATTTTTGTAAGTCAAATAGTAATCTGGGATATTTGGTATAATATTTTGATATGAAATGTGGTTGTATCCATTTAATTATGATATATATTGATTTTTTTGGTAATTTAATGTAGCCAAGTGTTCAATAAAATTATTGTATGTATATTTAATGCGGAATATGATTTTTAATTTAATGTTTTAATTATTAGTTTTTTTGGAATTTGAAAATAATTTTGGGATTCTCAAATGCGCTATGTAAATGGATTTTAATTGAAAGTGTTGGATATCTCATGGTTTAGAAATGGGCTTGGGAATATGATTATGGTGTGTTGAAAATTTCGAAATTTAATAATAGTGACTTTGTCTTGTAAATTAGGTGTGAGTACATAATAGTAATTTGCTAAACATATTCTGAAATTAAAAACTTTTTTGACTGAAACTAGTTGGAATTTTTTGTTTTTCATTCTTAGAATAATGGTGCATGAGGCCCGTTTGATTTTTAAAAAAAACTGGTAAGATGTGGTTGTTGTAAAACTCTCATGGGATAATCTTATTTCATTGTTTATATTGAATTTATTTTTTATCCTTAATGGGTAATCCTTGTGATGCATTAATTTTTATTTGGTGGGATTTCCACACTATGAACATCTCATTGCCCTTTTACATTAAGCAGAATGGGGGATCCACAATATAGGCTCCACAATTATCTTTGAGTTATACGATAATAGATTGATCCCTGGGGTGAGTCTCGGTGATGCATGTTGTGTGGATTATTTTTACATTATATATTTTCATGTGAATGGGTACGCAGTTGGTATAAAATGGTTCACCACCTCTATATTCTTGACATAAGATCCATTTGCAGCTAGTGTAATTTTGGTGAACAATTGATGCACCAGTTAGGATATTACAATGTATAGTGGAACAAAGAAGGGAATTGGTTTTTTTGGTTTTATTTATATGGGATAGTTCCTATCATGTGAGTCTAGATAAGGTATAATTGAGGATTTCTTGGAATTTTATTTCATCCAGTGAGGAATTACTTCGAGATGAGTCAATATATATAATATGTTATAGATTGTTAACCTTAGTAATAAGGAATTACCATGACCCTATGAAAATTATTTTATATAGAGTATGATTGAGATTCATTTTTTCTTGGATACTCTTGTGTTCTTGTTTCCATTTCTATTATAATGTTATTATTGTTAGTTCTCTCATGTGTGATGTATTTATATGGGATGTGATGGGTTTTTTTAGTGGGTTATGTATTTACAATGGAAATTATTTAAAATTACTATTTTCATTGAAACAGTCATGTTAAATTTTTGGAAAATTATCTATGTTTATAATGGAAAATCTTCCATGGACCATGTTTTTTTGTAAAGATTAAATGTGATGAAAATTTTAATTTTATATCTTGTATCTCAAACAAGAAAAGGATTTTTCTTTAATTTAAAGGAATTGAAAAGTGAATAATTTTATTGGGGAACAGTTATTGGGTTTTAAAACACATGAATATAAATATATCATGTTTTATCCCTTCGTGTAGGTTTTAGATTAGTTAATATCACCATGGGTGATTAATTGTTTTGGTATCATAGAGTGACACTTAGGGTAATAGGGACACATTGTGGATTTCAGGACCAACTGGGGTTTTGTTTCTTGGTTTGTTTTATTTACAATTATTGTATAAAGGCATTAAATTTGAATATATATATATATAGATTATATATGATTCATTTATATTGTGAAAAATTATTCCCTTGGTTTCTCAATTGACTCTCAATACTAGTTTCAAGCTCAGTATTATCAATAATATCTCTCGGGCATTCTTACAAATTTTTTTGGATAACCGGTGTAGGATTAACCATGGTTAGGTTACGAAAAAATGATATCGGATTACAATATTTCTATAGAGGACCTATAAATTAGAAATAAATTTATTTTATGGGTTGTCAGGGTATATAGAGTCTTATTTTAGGAGCATGAGATGTTGATTTCAGGGAGTGTTTTTTCCAACACGTTCTAGACTGAACATTGAGTTTCCATTGGATTTCTGGTTCTGTTTGGTTCCACTATTTTTTATTATTATTTTATGTTTAGTATATGAAAGATGAGTTGGGACAAAGGACAAACTGAGCTTTAAGATCCTAAAAATCCATGTGGATCTGGGTACATGGTCATAGAACACTCTATATGGTTGTTGTGCAATTGGAATATAGATTCCAACCACACAAACAACTCACCCGTCAATACTACCTTCACATTGTAAATTCCATTGTTTTTTTTACTTTAATCATAAAATTGTTTTTAATAGACTTGTTTTATAATTATGAAAAATAGATTTTTGGTGGAAAAAATTTGGTTTTGTGTCAATGGAAGATGAGCTTCGAGAACCTTTTTTTGAAAGCATTATAAAATGAATTTTTGTAAAATCTGTTTTTAGATAAAATTGTAAGTGGTATACTGAGATTATATTTTTTATAAAAAAATATTTTTCTAGGTTGAAATTATTTTCATAGAAATTATAAATTATTTTAGTTCATTATGAGATTTTTTTTGAAATGTGGAGAAATTCATTTTTAATAAAATGAATATTGTTGGAATGAAATTTTTTAAGCTGCAAAAAATATTTTAAATTGGATAAATTATTTTTTGAATATAAATCATGGAATTATATTTTGAAAAATAGTAAATGGATTTATGTGGGGATTTGGAAAATGGTTTTTTATTAGTGGTTAGAGAGAATATTGGTTTTCTGAATTTTGAAGTGGGAGTAAATTTTCATGTTGAAATTCATCTGCTGAATGCTCTGTTTTAAAAATGGATTAGTTTTTATTGAAAATTGGTATTTCCCTAAATGTTATGATGCATTGATTTTTGTGAAAATTTATATGGAATATGGAATGGGTGGATGAGTAATTAGATTGGATTGAGTTGATGGGAGCCCAAGATGGCACATGAATGTCTTTGTGAGAGGGACTGTGAAATAACATAGCTGAGTGTGAAACCCACAAAGTATTTTTTTTATTTATAAGTGTTTTTAATAGTAAATCTTTATGTTTTTTATAATAAATGGTTTTAAGGTCTGTTTATTAATAATTTGGACATATTTATTATTATTTATATTTTATTTTCACAATGACCATCGAGAAATTTATTTTTATTGAGATCTTGTTTTTTTGTTTCCTATTGAATCCCCCACAAATTTTGGATGGATATTAGAGGTGAAGCTATTTTTGGTTTCTCCTAAATGGAATATCTAGTTGATAAACCTATGTACTTTTTTTGTGTATCTAAATTAAGACACTTATCTATTATATGGTAAAGCGAATCCTCTTGAATAGGAATTGTGGATATGGGGAATCGATTGAAATTTGAGTCTTATTGAGATTTTTGAGTCATTAATGGGTATGTTCAATACTATTATTTGTGAAGGGGAAACATATTTATGGTAGAAGTTGGTATCTCAAAATGATACATTAGAATATATTACATATTAATTAATTATGGCTTTGTTTATCCAGAAATTTTTATCTTTTTTGATGATGTTAATAAATGGAATTTAGTTTTTATATCCATAACAAGATGGTCGATTCATGTTATATTTACTATTTAATTTCATGGATCTAGTTCCATACCTTACGATTTTTTCTGCAGATGATTGCATAAAAACTAATTGTTTTGATAGTTTAATTCATCTTGATTTATAGTCAAATGTTTTAGAGTTTGGTTTATCCGAATTTTTTGGTATAGTGATGAATTTCGTTAGTGTTTACACTACGTTAGCTGGTGTTTTTGTGGAGGACATACATTATCCAATCATTGGATGTTGTGAATGGAACTATAGTATAGATATGGGGAATTATTTTAATGTTATTGGTGATTTTCAAGGATTTAAAAGGCCTCTTGAACTTTCACGGGCCTCTTATAATCATAGGATCATGAAGTATCATTTGAGTTGAAAGCTAGATAATAATAATTCACCATGTCTGAGTTCACCGATGACCTACCATGCTTGTGAGAACCTATGTAACATGAAAATGTTTTATTAATGTATTTACAAGAAGTATCATGGAGCATGTTCGACCTATTCGAAAGACAACCCATCATAGTGTTAAGATAATGGTAATGTTTTGAGACAGTTTTAGAGTTTCTATCATTGTAATTATGCTCTTATTCTGATGGTTGTTTCTGGTATTGTTATACATTGTTCCATATTCATTAAATAGTAAAAGTATATTTTGTCATTACCTTATGGAATTTTGAATTCATAGAATAATATTTTGATATTCTGAATAAGAAGGACATTTGATAGGGGATTAATAGATTCTGACTTAGAGGTAATGGTTGTTTTAAACATCAGGGATCAAACTACAGGCTCCAAGGTGATACTTATGCGTATTTAGAAATACCAATGGGGTGATTAACCTTTGTATGGTTGTGGAATCCCGTATTGGATGGGTATAGTTTAATCTCAACATTTATAGCTTCTTAGTCTCTATTGGTCTTGTTTTGTGAAAAATTGTGTTATTTCCTCATTTATTATTATAATCCCTATGGATTGAAAGTGTCTCTCTAGTTATGAGTCATCATCTTTGTCTTGTTTTCTTGAAATTCTAGTTGATGTGCCACCTCAGATGCAAATTATATATTTTTTTGACATTGGGAGGCTATATTTCATGAGTTAGTTTTAGTTATAGGGTTTTTGCCTATTTTTTCCATGTGGTTATTCCTTAGTTTTTCCTATTGTTTTTTTAAAATGAGTTATTTTTATTATTGTTTTAGGATGCGCATTGTTACGTTACACTGTGCACCCTCACCGAGGAAATCATACTGCATAAGGTATAGGGTACGAGTCATTTCCCATGACCTATGAATGGTTTGTAAAACCCTATAGAAAGCATATGGTGAGGAAAATTATCTTGGTAGATCCATTTTACATTAGTTGGTGAATGGTATATAAAACTATGTTTACAAAACATGTAGGTTCGTTGTGTATCTAGTGAGGGGTTCATGGTTGGCACATGGTTTGGTAAACTGTTCAGACTAAACATATGTCATTCCCATGTCATTAAAAATTTGATGTTACCATTCTACCCTATAGATATTTAAACCCAATAATACTCTATTATCACTTATTTGAATTTTTATGACCCAAAGTGAGATTCTTCATCTTAGGGTTCCTCATCATTATTCATGACTATTGAAACCATTACGAGGTTTTTTTGTGTTGTCTTTGTTTAAACAAATGTGAATTGAGGCAGTATTCCATTTGTAATTGCCTTTTCTTAAAGAATCATTGGTTTATTGGATTTAACAAGATATTTACTTTAAAAATAGTGATGTGTGATCATTTGAGTAATTTTTTGATATAAAATGAGGTATTTTTTATATTTTTTTTAAAGACCCTTAAATTTGAAGGAAATTTTTTTATAAAATTATTTGGGATTTTACGAGTACGTAGTTTCTGATGGCACCTGATTCCGAGACCCGGTGTGCCCAGAATCAATTTCCGAAATTTAGATCGGGTATGTTCAGTGAACGAACGAGCGAATTTTTCTTACTTTTGAACCGGTTCTTCGAATCTAAATCCAAGGGCACTAATTAAACCACATCGCCGGTAATTGCGTAAGAAGACCTTTACTAGAGTTGCGTTTTCTCGGGATGAGTTGTTTAAAAATGTGGTTTAAGTGTTAAGTGAAATAATGTTTTGTCACAACTTTATTTCTCTTATCTAATTGGTTTGACTCCCATGTGTGTGAGTTGGGTTGGGACACACTTAATCTTAACTCAACTTGTTAGGATATTAGTGAGGTGGGGCCCACATGAGCCCCCACCTTTTCAAATACCCCATAACTCCCTAACTCATCTAAACCCCCTCTTTATTTATGTGGATCTCCCTCACTTTAATCTAGCCAACCTAAACTCTCCATTTAATTTTGAAAACTCAAGATTAATTAAATGAATTGAATTCAATTTAGAATCATAGAGTTTTTGACATGCATGGCATGAGTAATAAAATAAGAGAAGTTTTATTTTATTTGGTTGGAGCTTGTTGTGTTATGTTTTTGGAGAGAATACTCTATGTCTTGGAGATCTCCATCATTCGTGTTGAAGAACATCAAGAACTCAATGAAGAACTCCAGCACCGCAAGGAGAGATCGACGTGCCGTTCTTCTCATCTCCACAGTCGGTGTGAGACATCATCCCCTCCTTGGACGCACGTCAACACCATCATCAAAATCATCCCCGCGATGCTAGCTTCCGTGAACTTCCTCGAGGTAGGGGTTGTATTTATGTTCGATATTGATTTCACATTCATCATTATTTTCTTTTGGCCACCTGTTATCAATATAACGAGTGGAGGTCAGACTACATGAACATGGTCGAACCTCCTCCCCTTTTGATGTTGATCGCCGTCGTGGTTTGGAATGGAGGCGGCGCGGTGCAACAACACCACGCAGGAACGAGGGAACCGCGATAGGAGCAGGCCGCTGCAGAGGGGCGCAGCGTCAGCGTTCCGCACTGGTTGGAAAGGGGATGCGACTTAAGGCCACGGTGGTGTAGATGAGTGCAGCCAGACTCCTCCGGCCGCCGGTGCTCCAGGAGGCGGGACCAGCAGGTTCCGCGACAGCACTCCGTTCGGCCGTAACGGCCGGACGTTTTCCAGAAGTCCGGGGGTCGTAACCCCCTGTATGTGGCAAGGGAGGGCACCCAAAAAGGTGCCTCTCTTACTAAATCATGAGGAAGGGGGCAGCGCCCCCCCCCCCCCCCCCCCCACATCCCGCTCGGCTGAGGGCTGAGCCGACAGCCATGCCGGCCGGGCCACCAGTGTCGGGCCAGGCCGCCCGCGCCGTGCGGGGCCACCCGCATCGGGCCAGGCCACCATCGCTAGACCAGGAAAACCCAAATGGTACGAAACCAGACCTGGGTTGGGTCACCCCGATTCGGGCCGAATCAGGGGGTATCGGTCCGGGTCGGACAGGGCTCAAACCCCCTATTTACGTACAAATCCATTCTACCGCTCATAACATAGGCTAGGGACCTCCGATCAATGCACCGTTAGTTGCGTTGGGATCCTTGGATCGATACAGTCATCTTGGTATATTATACTTGAGGTTTTGGAGAAGTTTGTGTATGGTCGGGTTGGTTTGAACCCGAAACCAACCGGGACCTTGGAGCGAAAATGCTTATAACTTAACGACCGAACGTCCAATTGACGTGTCATAATCTTTGTTGGATTCCACTTAGTGAGACGGTTCTTTTGGATTACTCTGATCGAGGATTGGATGCAGCTAGAGTATGGCCAGGTTGGTTTTAGCTTAAAAACCAACCGGGCCCCTTAGACGAGAAAGCCAATAACTCACAGACCGGGCGTCAGATTGACGAGTCGTTTGTTGCGTTGAGTTCCTATTGATGATACAGAACATCGTGATACATCAACTCTGGACTTTGTGACAGTTGATGTATCGACCCTTGGATCATGGAGCGGACCCTCCCGGAATCGAGCGTGCTGTGTACGGGAACCCTAGAGCTGGCTAAGACGAAGATGACGACTCTTGTACAAGGATCCTCAGTGGGTTCGACGATGACAACTACCGTACTAGGATCCTCTGTGGGTTCGACGTGGAGGACTACCATACTGGGATCCTCTGTGGGTTCGACGAGGATGACTACCACAATGGGATCCTCCGTGGGTTCGACGACGAGGACTACCGTGCTGGGATCCTTCGTGGGTTCGACGTGGATGACTACCGTCCTAGGATCCTCCGTGGGTTCGACGTGGACGACTACCATACTGGGATCCTCTATGGGTTCGACAACGATGAATTATGTGCTGGGATCCTTCATGTGTTTGATGACGATGACTTCTATACTTGGATCCTTTGTGGGTTCGGCAGTGATGACATCTGTACTTGGAACCTACGTGGGTTCGACAGAGGAGATGATTCAGAGGCTACATCAATCATCTACACCTCTTTTGTGAACAATATACCTATTTGAGCTCAGTCTTGAATTTCAATATTTATCTTCGATAAGATTGACTTGCTTTCTTTTGTGGATTGGGTTGTGTTTTCTTCTATGGATCAGATTTTTCTTTCTTGTGTGGACTAGGATGACCATGGGCTCGAGAGTTAGAGCATAACTGGAATTGATGACTTATGTGTATATATGGGCATATATCAGAGTAGAGTTGGTTGATACTTTGTGATTGTATCTTTCCTTTTTGGTTTATCCTTTTTGGATTCTGGGAGACCTTTGGGAGTCTTGGGGTCCCTAATGAGTATCGAATACTCACCCCTGCACGGGATACGCCCGCACTACGTTGTGTTGGTTGAAGACGACAGAAAGCGCTGATCGTGGATGAGGCTTGAGGAGCGGGACGGTACCCGGTGGTGGTCCATCAGGCGAGGCATACATGGAGATGATGGCTGGACTAGAGGATCCAACAATACGGTATATACTCACCCTTCAGGTGGGAGTTCTGGAGGATGACATCATGGTTGTTACATTACTTTTTAGTTATTGTACATTCCTTCTAGTTGTTCTGCAGTTTCAGTTGGGCTTGTATACTGGCCCATTTACTTTCTAGAACATACTTTTTTACTTAGATTACTTAGTGTTTACATCATCTTGCGTAATCTGTGGCGTTTGTTTTCTTATATAAAGGAAATACCTTTGCTTTCATCAGGATTTACACCTTTGGTGCTAGTCGTCATCCCCTAGCCTATGGAAGGCAGGCTTGGGGTAGTCACCGCACGGGCCCTGAGGACGGGTCATGACGAATTGGTATCAGAGGAGTTCAATTCTACCACAGAACTCAGGACTCTGATCTTTCTTCTATTTGAAGAAATAGTGTTTAGGGTATTGAGTGTGGTTATCCGTCCAGGGAGTCTAGTGATGGTGCAGCAGCTGACGTATCCATACACCAGGACCCTGACTTCTGATTTCTGACTCAATGCACAAAAACATTGATTTCATATGTGTTTCAAAAGTTTTCTTTATGATTAATTTGTTTCATCTCACTAGGTATAATGTGTTGACCGTGTTGCACCTGTTTCTTTTCAGGATGGCCCCACGACGACATCCATCTAGGGTTCCAAGCTTTGTGCGGGATGGAAGCCCACTGAGTGGCGAGGCCTCGGTGTAGGGACCTATTATAATGGAGGCATCAGCGGTACCTCTACCCTCAGACCCACCGATACCACCAGCCCCAGTAGCTGAGAGTGCACGTTGGCTTAGTGCACTACATGAGTTTAAGCATTAGAGACCGCCTAGGGTCCACAGAGAGACGGACCCTCAAGCAGCCGAGGATTGGCTGGAGGCTGTCGTTTGAGTCTTCAGTTTAGTAGGGACACCAGCTGACCTCATGGTGATCCTTGCAGCGAGTCTCCTGCACGCGGAAGCAGGTAGATGGTGGAGCCTGATGCTCCAGGTGCACGATGAGGCATCACATCTTTGTACTGACTTCGAGAGCCTCTTCCGCCCGTATTTTTTTCCATACACCCTCTGTGCGGTGCGAATTCAGGAGCTACTACAGCTGCGGCATGGCAGCATGATGGTATCCCAGTACTTTGCGAGGTTTACCTATCTCTCATGCTACTCCACAGACATGTTAAGGGACCCATTCTTCCAGGCCCGGACCTTCAAGTAGGGAATTAGGCATGAGAGCAGGGCTTCGATGATCTCCCTCAACATTCAGACATAGGAGGGGGTTCTAGAGGGATCCCTTCTAGTGGAGAGTTTTCTCACTGAGCAGTCACCAAAGGCAAGGCCCTCCACATGACGACCCATAGAAGAGTATTCTGCAGCTGGCAGTAGGCAGTTGACGCAGAGGTCGAAGTGGGCCGGGGTATCAGATGAGAAATCTCAGGATGCAGATTCGATTGTATGGGTCACACGAAGGAGAGCCAACCAAACGAGGAGCATAAAATGCTATGCATGCGGCGGGCAGGATCACAAGGCTCGAGACTGCCCGACCAACCCAGCAGATGAGCATCATGTGGTAGATGGACCTCCCAGGTAGAGGTTCGACCATGGCAGTCCGCAGGGAGCTGGCGAACGAGGCATAGGAGCTGGGAGAACAGTGGGTGGTGTGCAACGCTTTGAGGCCCTACCTCCACCACCACCAGGAATACCACCCCGACCACAGGGAACAGGTGGACATGGGAGAGCTCAGCTACAGCAAGCTGAAGCCTATGACCATGGAGCTCCGGGAGCAGATTGATATGAGTAGGACTAGCTCCAGTCATGGAGATTTTTTTTTCCAGATGCTTCTAACTTTTTTGATGTTTTGTTTATGGATTATTTGTGTCTTTGTACCTTGAGCTGCGGTAATAAAATACACATGTTCTAGTGATGTTTTCTTCCCTGCCTTTTCTATGTAGTTGAAACTGAGATGTTCCAGTTAAAACCGTTTACTTGACCCTCACATTCTATATTCTTACTAGAGGAGACCTAGTGACCACACAATACTTCTGATAGCGTGACTCGACCCTTGGAGGTGAGAGTAATGGTTGGATCACTTGGTAGTAGAGTTGAGGCCTTACGACGGCGTCCATGGCATGAAATGGTACTGTTCATGTTTGGATTGACTGTATTAGGAAATGAACGTGGTTCATATAGGGGATAAGACCAGATTTATCTTTCGGCAGAGGAAGAATCTCTACAGCTATTCTAGATATTAGACAAAGAAGGGTGGAGTTGAGTTCTTACAAATGGATATTCTCACCCATTGTTTGTCGAGCGAACAGTTTACGGTTCACACCAACTTAATAGTCTTAGGTGTATCTTTTCTCAGAAGGAAATGAACCTGAGATAGCGGGGATGACTTGAGTTCCTCTAGGACTATGACATCGAGACAATTTATACTCCTGGGAAGGGGAACGTTGTAGCGGATGCTCTTAGTAAAAGGTCGGGCATTCAGCTGTTACGAGTGGCGAGATAGAAGTTGGCCGCGTTTTTAGATATCCTTTGTGGATAGTGTTGGGATACGTACGTGTAGAACCAGAGATGGTTCAGGCTACGACGGAGAAGGTGCATATCATTCAGGAGTAGATAAGGACGACTCAGAGTCGACAGAAGTCCAATGCTGACAGGAGGTGGAGACCACTATTGTTCGAGGATGGTGAACACGTTTTCTTTCAGGTCTCACCTCGGCGTGGATTGCGGAGTTTTGGACATGGTGGCATGTTATCTCCGTGCTTCATCGGACCATTTCAGGTTCTCAGTAGGATAGGCGAGGTGGCTTATCGCTTGGCTCTTCCACATCAGTTGCACAGGGTGCACAATATCTTCCACGTATCTTAGCTGAGGAGATACATGCATGATCTGATGCATATCATCGACCATGGGGAGCTAGAAATCAATTATGGGGTTACTTTTGCGGAGGTCCCGGTGGAGATTGAGGATCGATAGGAGCGGGTCCTACATGGGTGGTTGATTCCTCTTGTGCGCATCAAGTGGCAGCATGGGAACCTCTAGGAGAGCACTTGGGAGCGGGAGGCTCATATGTGTGATCAATACCCTCATTTGTTTCCCTAGTTTATGTTGTAACATTAAGAGGATGTAAATCCATGAGGTGGGAGTAATGTAATGACCTGTAAAATTCAAGGAATTTTTTTTCTTAAATTCTTTTTGATTTTATGAGTATGCAGTTTCTGACGGCACCTGATTCTGAGGCCCGGTGTGCCCGGAATCAATTTCCAATGTTTATCTCAGGTACGTTCAGTGAATGAATGAGTAGGTTTATCTAACTTTTGAACCGGTGCTCGGAATCGATATCTGAGGGCACCAATGGAACCGCAGCACCGGTAATTTCTTAAAAATACCTTTACTGGAGTTGTGTTTTATCTGGAAGAGTTGTTTAAATATGTGGTTTAAGTGTTAAGTGAAATAATGTTGTGCCACAACTATATTTCTCTCATCTAAGTGGTTTAACTCCCATGTGTGGGAGTTGGGGTGGGACCCACTAAATCCTAACTCCTATTGTTAGGATATTAGTGAGGTGGGTCCCACACAAGCCCCCGCCTTTTCAAATACCCCATAAATCCTTATCTCCTCAAACCCCCCCCCCCCCCCCTCTTTATTTATGTGGCTGTCCCTCACTTTAATCTAGCCAACCTAAACTCTCCATTTAATTTTGACAACTCAAGATTAAATAAATGAATTGAATTCAATTATGAATCATAGAGTTTTTGAGATACATCACTTGAGTAATAAAATAAGACAAGTATTATTTTATTTGGTCGGAGCATGTTGTGTTAATTTTTTGTAGAGAATACTCTAAGTCTTGGAGATCTCCATCATTCTTGTTGAAGAACATCAAGACCTCGACGAAGAACACCATCACCGCAAGGAGAGATCGAAGTGCCATTCTTCTCCTCTCTGTAGTCGGTATGAGACGGCATCCCCTCCTTGGATGCACGTCAATGCCATCATCGAAATCATCCCCGCGATGCTAGCTTCCGCGAACTTCTTTGAGGTAGGGGTTGTTTTTACGTTCGATATTGATTTGACATTCATCATTATTTTATTTTGGCCGCCTATTATAAATATAATGGGATGAGGTTGGACCGCATGAAGATGGTAGAACCTCTTCCAATTTTGATGTTGGTCACCGTCGTCGTTTGGAACGGAGGCGGCGCGGTGCAACGACACCTCACGAGAAGGAGGGAACCGCGGCTGGAGCGGGCTGCGGCGGAGTGGCGCGGCGCCGCCGCGCTGCGCCATACCACCATGGAGGGTCGCGACCGGTGCGGGCTGCGGAAGAGGGTCATAGCACCATCGCACCGAGCCGGTCAGACAGGGGCTGCGGTGGTGCAGAGGAGGGCGGCCAGACTCTGCTAGCCTCCGGCTCTCTAGGAGGCTGGACCAGCAGGTCCCTCGGTGGCATTCCGTCCAGCCATTACGGTCGGCCGTTTTTTTGAAGTCCTGGGGTTGTAACCCCCGGCAGGTGGAAAGGGAGATCCTACCAAGAGGGGCTGCCATTTCTCAATCAAGGGGGGCCATCATCCCCCCTTATATCCCTCTCGGCCGAAGGCCGAGCCAACAGCCACGCGGGTCGGGCCACCCGCACCGGGCCGGGCCTGCCACGCCAGGCTGGGCTGCGACGGCTGGTCTGGGTCGTGCTAGGTGGGTCAGGCCGTTCCCAAATGGGCGGGACCGAGACCCTGGTTGGGTCGACTCAGTTCGGGCTGACCTAGGGGGTATCGAGCTGGGTGAGACCGGGCCCGAACCCCCTATTTACGGACATATCCATTCAAACACTCATAACATGGGCTAGGGACCTCCGATCGATGCACCATTAATTGCATTGGGATCCTTGGATCGAGACAGTCATATCATTATATTATACTCGAGGTTTCTACGAAGTGTGTGTATGGTCGGGTTGGTTCGAACCCGAAACCAACCGGGCCCTTAGAGCGGAAAAGCTTATAACATAATGACCGGATGTCTAATTGACGTGCTGTAGACTTTGTTTGATTCCTATTAGTGAGAAGGTTCCTTTGGATTACTCCGTTCGAGGTTTGGACGTGGCTAGAGTACAGTCGGGTTGGTTTTATCTTAAAAACCAACTGGGACCCTGGGTCGAAAAAACCAATAACTCACATACCGGGCGTCCGATTGACGCGTTGTCTGTTGCGGAGAGTTCTTATTGATGAGATAGAACATTGTGATACATCAACTCTGGACTTCATGACAGTTGATGTATCGACCCTTGGCTCATGAAGTGGACCCTCCGGAAATCGAGCGTGCTTTGTGCGGGAACCCTAGAGATGACTGCGACGAAGATGATGACTTCCGTACAAGGATCATTAGTGGGTTTGACGAGGATGATTACCATACTAGGATCCTCAGTGGGTTCGACATGGATGACTACCATACTTGGATCCTCCGTGGGTTCTACGAGGATGACTACCGTACTTGGATCCTCCGTGGGTTCTATGATGTCGACTACCATGTTGGGATCCTCCGTGGGTTCGACATAGAGGAATACCATACTGGGATCCTCCATGGGTTCGACGAGGATGACTACCATACTGGGATCCTCTTTCGGTTCGACAATGATGACTTCTGTACTAGGATCCTTCGTGAGTTTGATGACAATGACTTCTATACTTGGATCCTCCGTGGGTTCGGCAGTGACGACATATATACATTGAACCTACGTGGGTTCGACAGGGGAGAAGATTCAGATGCTACATCAATCATATACACCTATCTTGTGAATAGTATACCTATGTGAGCTGAGTCATGACATTCAATCTTTATCTTCGATAAGATTGACTTGCTATCCTGTGTGGATTGAGTTGTTTTTTCCTATGTGGATCGAATTGTGCTTTCCTATGTGGACTGGGATGAACTTGGGCTCGAGTGTTGGAGTAGAACTGGAATTGATGACTTAGGTATATATATGGGAATATACCTAAGTAGAGTTAGTTGATACTTTGTGATTGTATCTTTCCTCTGTGGTTTATCCATTTTGGATTCTGGGAGACCTTTGGGAGTCTTGGGGTCCCTACTGAGTATCGAATACTCACCCCTGCATAGGATACACCTTCACTACGTTGTGTTGGATGTAGACGATGGACATCTTTGATCGTGGTTGAGGCTTGAGGGGTGAGACGATACCCAGTGGTGGTCTATCAGGCGGGACATACATGGAGAGGATGGCTGGACTTGAGGAGCTGACGAGGCTTTCTGTACTCACCCTTCAAGTGGGAGTTCCGGAGGACAACTTCGTCGTTGCTACTTTACTTTTCAGTTGTTTTAATTTCCTTCTAGTTGTACTGTACTTTCAGTTTGTTTGTATACTGGCCCATTTACTTTCGAGCACTTACTTTTGTTCTTAGTTTACTTAGTGTTTACATCAGCTTTCATACTCTATGGTGTTTGTTTTCTTATATAAAGGCAATGTCTTCCCTTTCATCCGGATTTACACCTTTGGTGCTAGTCGCCAGCCCATGGCCTATAGATGACGGGCTTGGGGTAGTCACGACACGGGCCCCAAGGACGGTTCGTGACATTTTTTAAATGTATATGGAATTTTTTTTTCATGTGATTCACAAAAAGTGTTCGAAATAATTCCTTGATGGATCTTTCAAGTGGAATATGATGTTTATAAATTGGATTTGATTTTAAATGTTATTTTTAATTTGACATTATATTTGGTTTTTCTAAATATGATTTCAATTTTTTTGGATTTGAATGTAAAGGATATTTCATAGTTTAGAAAACGTTTTAAGCATGTGATGATGGTTAGTGGCCCATTTGTAATTTTAATATAATTTGAATTGGTTTATAAATTTGGTGTGTTTGCCAAAATGAATTCTCTAAACTGATTTTGGAATTGTAATTGTTGTGTTTATAGAATTTTTAAATAGTGGTTTTGGTATCATTAGAAAATGTGGCGTGATACCATTTTGGGAATTTATGATATTGGTAAAAATTGGTTTTTGTAAAACATCTCCTTAGATTGTCTTCTTTCATTATTAATATTGAATGGATGGGATTTACTTGTTATAGAATCCTCCTGATCTATTTATAATGAAAGGTTGGGACATCATCATTATGGACTCCTCATGACCACATTACATCGAGATGAATGGGGGTTCCTCGATTAAGAATCCATTAAGATATATGAGTTGTTAAGAATGCGATTTATCCTTGGGATGACTTGGGGGATTCATGTTGTGGGAATTATATATATATATATGATATATGTTCATGTGATTTGATTCTTGGTTGGAATCAATGGTCTCACCCTCTTTATACTATTGAAAATATAATGTTGTGTAGATAGATTATTTTCAATAAACGATTGCTGAACTTGTGATGATTATACTATATATAGTAACTTATAAAAGAGAATTAGTTTGTTTGTGTTATTTATATGGGATTGTGCCCCTCAGTCAGACTAGATTGGATGGGAAAAAATATGTGGGTGTATTTTATATGATTAGGTGAGACATGACTTTGGGATGAGTTGAAATCCATATTTTGTTCTAGACTATTCCCGTTATCCCCTTAGATTTTCTATGTCCATTAAAACTTAGATGTATGTGGTGGATGATTGATATGAATTTATGGTTGGAAACACTTGTGTTCATATTTCAATTTCCCTTTTTTTTTATTATTTGTTGGTTCCCTCAGGTGTTATTTATTTATTTGTAATGTTATGAGTTAGGTTTTAATTGTTTATGGAAAATGTTTTTTAAATGGTTTACTCATTGATTTTCCATTAAAATGATAAGGTTTAATTCTGGAAAATGATTCTGGATTTTGAAACGCTAATGTGAAATAGACCGTGTTTTGTTTTAATGTTGAAATTTTTTGAAAATATTCCTTTAATATCTTTTATCAGAAACCTAAATTTCATGTTTCAATTATTTTAATAATGTGAATTAAGAAAATCTTTGTACAGGAACACATGTAGAGTTTTAATACTCACTCCATTAGTTGTCTCTTATTTTTACCTCTACTTGAAGGTTTCACCTTTTTTTATAGATATTAGTGATGGATGGTTTGGTAATTGGAGAGTGAACTTTGGGTGCACATGTTGATGTTATGGTCACCTGGATAATTTTTGATTTTTTTATTCAGTTTGTTGTATTTATAGTTATTGTATAAAGATGTTCAGTTTAAATATATATATATATATACATATAAATGGATTCTCTATTTATTTCATATATTTCATTAATATATATAGGATTAATTCTTTACATTAGTATCTCTACTTATTCAATGATCTGGTTTTTACCCCAGGAGGACGGGAAGTCCTCTCGGGCCTTATTGTCAATCAGCTCAGTTGACCGATTCGAGGTTGACCCTATATTGTTTGTGAGATAAGAAAATATCATTTTAAAATATGTTTTAAACCAATGAAATGTATATTAATATTATAATAAATTTCCAAAATAAATTATATTACATAAAAAACCATTATTATAAAATTATCTTCATAAATAGATACAAAATATTTATCTATTTTTCATCAATTTCCTGAATTATTTCACTATTCTATGTCAAACTAAATTATGAAAATATTTATATAAAAATATTTCATAAATTTTTCCCATTACATGGAAACATGATGTTAATTATATGGGGTATTTTTATCAAAATTACACCAATTATATTCTTTACAATAAAACTGATAAAAAATTACACCATTCGATGTTTCGAATACCACATGAATTGAAATATATATCACAAACATTGATCAATAAATAATCCACAACTGAATATGATGTGACAATATATTATAGAGTAATTTTTATCATAATATTATCCCATATTATAATGATCATAAATTGATGTCCTAGTTTCTCTCTTACATGAATTTCATGACCATTCATATCCTGATTTGACTGATCTATAATAGAAACCAAATTCATAGTTCCAATTTCAACCAATACTTAATGCTAATCTAGAATGATATTTTTACCTTTGTTACATTATAATGTAGTTTCTATGTTTACTCTTTGGAAAATAATTATTAATTGGTACAGTTTAAATGGAAAAAACATGATAATCCCCAAATAATATATTATTTAATATTTACCATAATGAGAAATCATTCAAGGTATTATTATTATCTTCATCATATCTTATAAAATTATCTAAATATTTACTCTAATTATGACCTAAGGAGCCTACTAGAAATATTATTATTATTTTTTATTATGTCAATAATTCATTCTCCAAATTTTAGGATCATTTCAGGTTTATAGTTTTAGGTAATTAAGTAATAACACATAGACAAAAGAACCAAATATTATAAAGTGAACACTTTAGATTAGTATACATTTTTTATATATTATAAAATTGTATGTAAGGAACATATTAAATTCTAATTAATAATATTCATTAAATATTACATGAATTATTATTTCCCATTACAAATGATAAAAACTTTTGAAAAAACATTTTAGAAACATAAAATGAGTGAAAAATATATGTAATGTGATAAATAATGATGAAATACATTACTCTTATGTATAAAAACATAACCCCTCAAATGTTTACCTTTATCTAAATTATTAATTAGAGTATTAAGTAAATTATTTCTACTTTTATGGTACAGACAATGTTTTCTCAATAGAACTCATTAAAACCATAAGAAATAAAAATAAAAAATCATTTTTTGAAAAATAAACCATCATATTAACTACCCATTTTTGATGCCATGTATAAATGATACAGTGACCAGGTAAATTCATTAGAGAAATTATATGTTTTATCTCTATTTCATACTTCTTATTAAAAGTTATAATTGGGCATTGAATTTTTGATATATAAATGGTATCAACAATCATTTGAGATATTTTAGGCTCACATATTTCTCATAAATAACAATATCATACCATTAAAAACCCATTCATTATTTAACATTTTCAATGAAATAAATTAAAATCAATTTAAAAACCAGATGAAGAATGATTTTAGATATCAAGGTACCATTATTTAAATAAAAAATTTAATACCAAAAACCCAATAAAAGAATATGGTTATTTAAATAAATATTCATTATTGCAATGAAATAAAAAAATCAAATAAACTTTATTGTGGCTGAAAAGTCATTGTAACCATATTCCTTAAAATATAACAGTCTATTGAACTTTTTAATGTAATTAAATCATTACATAAGATTATACATTTGGAAAAACATAAAATGAAATTCAAAAATCTCCATTATTAATAAATTTTTAAAAACATTGATATCGAAAATATGTATTTTGAAAATACACGATAAATCTTTTAGAATAATGTTTTTTTGCTACGTTGTCCCTTATAATGAGTACATGTCCTATCATACAATCTATATCTTACTGAATAAAAAATACAATTAATTATTTTATTATAATTTATTTAATTTTTATTATTCCTTTTATTTTAACACTTAATAATATATACAAAATTAGATATTCATTCCAGTTCAGATAAGATATTTTGATGGCAGTCGGCGTATTTGTAAAAGAAGACTTCAGTAGGTTGAAAATTGTTATAATGTTTATTCGGAATAATATAAAGTATAAATACGAGGAAATATTTATCATATTTATACATCATTTAATCTTTTTAAAAAATAATGAATTATTTTTACTAAAAATTATCTATGTTTTAATCATACAGAGGATATGTAGTACATATTCACGAGTAACATTTTCATTTTTTGATGGTCATTATTGAAAGAAAATAATTATTAAATTATCATTAAAAATGATAATAATATAATAAATACCATATATTCTCTTCAAATCCACTTGTATATATCATTTTTATGATTTTGGGATTAAGAAATGATTCATATCTCTTCATGGAGGGAGTAGTCGACATGTATAAACAAATGATGTTATTAATTTTCAGAAATGTAATTGAAATAATTAAATAAAAAATTATATTTTAATAAGAATGAATATATCATAAATTTTATCATTATAAGTAGTTGTGAGAGGAAATGAGGGAAGCATAATTAAATTGGTTCATGATGTGTTACTCCACAATACACATAAATGATAGTTTCGTTTCATATTTGACAGAGGACAATATGGTTTTAGGTTATTAAATAACCATAATAAAATATGATTATATAAGATATACAAATTTTATTATATAATGATATGATATTAATATTTTAAGGATATAGAAAAAGAAAAAAAATGAAAATCATAGTTAAAAATTATACCTCATATTTGGATGACCTATTAAGGTTTGGAAAACAATCATTACTACAATGGAATTACAAGAAAAAATAATATAAGACATGATGAGTAAGTAAATATGGGATTTATAGGTATTTTAGAAACCAAAAGGATTTGGAATTGTAAATTTTATATATTGGTGGCCGATATTATAAGTGTGGAAGAGGACATACATGTAATTATTGGAAAGAAAACGTCCATAACCACATTTCAGACATTCCAAACCGCCCCAAAATGGAATAAAATGGATACATAGATGATTAAAGGATAAAATATGGCCATATAAGAGAATTTATAGTCATATTTATGTCATTATATTTATTATCATTTTATTTTAATCCCCTAATATACACGTTTTTTCTTTAACCATGGAAAATATTTTATCTATATTCAATATTCATTACGAAAAAATATTAAGTTTTACTTATTATATATTAGTAACTATTATCATTAAAAATATTGAATCAATTTTGAAAAATACATTTCAATGTATTGGAAGTAAATAAATTCAAATCAAATCCATTAATTTGATGAAAGAAATGAATTTTTCAGGAAACATAGTTTTCAATCATAAGACTATTTCACATTAACCATAAGACTGGTAACGATCATTAAATTAATTTAAATTAATATTTATTGATAGAAAATATATATATTTAATTAAATTTATTAATCTTTATGGGTTATTTGAATTAAGTAAAATGTATAAATGTTATGCACATTATACTAGTTTAAAAAAAATTAATGCGAAAAAAAACTTATAAATAAATACAATATAATATGATTCAAATATAAATAATAGGATTAAATATAAATAAATAATTGTTATTTTACATGAAATATAATTAAATGAATATTTCATATTTCAAATTATTTATTTTATTTAATATAAATGGCATTTTTAGAAAAATTGTTAATTTTCATTATTCACTAAAAATAAATATTTTCTAAAAAAGAAGAAAGAATTACCCAATGTTAGTTATAATAATATCATTTGAAAAATTATATTCATTTCATATAATTTAGTATTAATAATATAGAAATTAAACATTTCAATAAAAATAATTAGAATTTGTTTTAATAAAATTAATCAATTTCTGATTTCAAAATTATTAAATATTTTTTAGTGAATATAAAAAATTTATTAATAAATACAAAAAAGTAGCGTTATTAATTTTATCATGGATTATTGTTTTTTTAAAAAAAATTCAACAATTTCTAGTCATTTTGGACATTTAAATTGAATATCTCCAATAAGTTGGAGGTAAAATTAATTGAATATGTAAATAAATTTTATATTGTAATAAATATAAAAAATATAAAATTAATCATGAAAAGATCATTATTCATGTAAATAATTACCATATTTTTAGTATTTAGGATTATTATTTTTGTACATGACAAGTCAAACTCATGTTTATGGATCTCTACTAAATTTCCCATCATAGAGGAGTACTATATTGTTATAAACCTAATTTCAATTATATGTTGTATATGCTTCCACTTATAAAAATTATATCATGACTAAATTATACATCATATTTTTTTTTTATTAGATTTCATTTTTCATCATCCAAGGGGATTTTATTTTGTAAGTACCAAAATATTAAAGGTTTTATGTTTCAATATCGTTTCATTTTGTGATTATTTTTCTGGGTGTTTCTTTTGTTGGAAATACTTTAAAATTATTTTATTGAATGAAATCACATTTATTATCCCATGTTTATTAATTTTTTTCCATGTTTGGATGCCATTTCATATCCAATTGAATAAAAAACAACTGAAATTTTCTATTTTATGTTATACTAATTATGTATATTCTTTTAGATCTTGAATATTTCTTGTACATGTCTATATATTATAAATGAACTATTAAAAATATTCATTACTATTCTCCAATGATTTATTAAATATATTTATACCCTTGCTTAAAATATCAAATTATATTAATGTAATTTATATATATTTTTATCATTTTCACGGTCAATTTTTTTTACAAATGATAGAAAAAAAATGTTTTTATAACTTTTAATGCTAGAAAATAACCATCAATTATTGAGACGTCTCAATTTGATAAAAATTATGATTAAAATTTTCATAAATTTTTTCAAGGTAATGTGTTTATATAATAATTTTTCATAAATATATTTTAGAGAACTAATTTCAATTTGAAAAGTGTATTGGTCAAGAAATGCTCACCATTATACTCTATACACATTTTCAATAACAATGAAAATCGTTGATGTTATGGATTAATTTTAAATTCTTAATATACTGATTATATATATATATAACGAGTTCATTATCTATTAAAATTACGGGTTAATACAATCCTTAATTTCATTTATAAAATTACTTATTTATTAAATCCCATTCATTTATGAAATGAAGCACGTTTATGCAACCAAATCCATTCTTTATGTCATTTTTCAATTTATGCCTTATTCTATCATTTTTATGTTATAATGATTGAGCCAAGTATAAGTCCAATTCATTGGATAATGTTTCTATTCTAATGAGTTGTTTTTATCTTATTTGGGTGTAAACAAAATACATTATGAAACTTTCACCACTATTTTATGTTGTCTCGGTAGTTATCCTTGAAATATTATTACAGTATGTTATTTTTTTCTATCACATTTGAATGTTTCTATGATTTTATGATACCGTGTTTTTTATTTTATGATTCTATGTGATTACTCATGGTCATTATATTTTATGATAACATGTTATACGATTGAATCCCATTTTCTGTTTCAATATCCTGATATTATTGTACATGGATTTATAGATCACCCATTTCTTTTATTTATTCCCCACATTATGCAATGAAATATTAGGATCTAAAAGTGATTTATGATCTCACTAAGGATTATTAATATAAAGATGATATCTTTTGGTTTAATTGGTTGTTTTATGTTCTAAATCATCCAAATACTCAATGTATCACATTTATTGGGGTGTAATTACTGGATATTTATTTTAAAAATCATGGTCTAATATATTTAAAAGGAATGTCCTATTATATTTTCACTAGTTCCAAAATATCATTGTATACTGGGCTTGTTTATCAATATTTTTAAGAAAGTCGCGTACACATTTTTAAAATAGTGATCACTATGAATATTGGAATCATAATATAAACTATTAGTGTTTCCATAGATATTTTAGAATACAATAGATGCGTGATCTTTTTTTTTTCTGGAAATTGGTATTTAGTGATTTTTTATCAATTAGAAAAGGTACCCTTTTGTTATTATTAACCCTCAAATATTTTCTAGAAAATACTAATTCCCCGCATGATTTTTCACTTTATAGAATAATTTATCATCAATAATTATATATATATATTATCAATAAAAATATTATAATGAAAATTATTTATGTATATATGTGTAACCACATGTATTAGTATATGTTTAATTATAATTAAATTTAATATTAATGGATCTTATTATGATTTATCATCATAGGACTTAAATTATTCAATATCCATATAAATTAACAAGATAGATAATCATATATCACAAATAAAATTCTATATGTTGTTGAAGAGCATTATATCTAAAATTAGATTTACAATGAGTTAATCTGTGACTAATTTTAATTATGGAACATGAAATTATATATAATAAGAATATATATTTTTTAATTTATTTCATTTATTCAATTATGTATGATTAATTTTATTTATTCTGGAAGATTATAATTTGATAATTTCAATAAATGTTTTGATGATTTTAAATATCATAGTGTAGACTCTTACTAAAAGGTGTAACATAAAAATAAATATTGACTAGTTGAGTGTATATTTCCATATATATCTATAAAATAACTCTGTTGGATCTATTAAAATTGAAAACATATTAGATTTTATCTTTATAGTAGGTATTTGTATAAAAAGGTATGAAACAATTATTTTAAATGCATGAAAACATAGACTAAAAATAAAATATTTATATTATTCCCAAATATATATTATTATATTTTTTATTAGAACATTGTATCTCATTTTTATATAAATATATATTACTAATGATTTTTTATTTGGATTTTCATTTTAATATATGAATTGAGATTCCATTATAAATTGGCATTTGAATTAAAATACAGCAACTAAAATTTTATAATTTTTAAAAATTTCATAAATATTCAGAACATAGATATTTGATATAATATCATTGACCAAAAATATTCTTCATGGTCACTATAAATTATAAAATTTAATTTTTTTCTTTTTTCATTCATGAATGATTTATATTTCTATTAATATATTATAAAGTATTATAAACATATTTTTTTTATAACATTTGAAATATATTGAGATACCCAATAATATATAAATATACTAAATATCAAATATTATGAAGATGGAGTGAAATAATTTGGAAATAATACACCATAAGTTTAGAGATAGGATAATTCAATGAAATTTGATTCAAAAAAGTCCTCTATGGTACCTATGAATATTTTTTAGATTAGTAAATATAAAATAATATCATGTCAATTTTTGATATGTTTTTGAAGAAGTAATGTTTAAAAATTACCATTAAAATTATTTATTAATAAAATTATATGCATTTTTATAACATTTATAACATTCCAATATCTAATTTATGAATTGAAATAATATAATACTAATATTAATACAGTCATACAGAAGGTAGATATAATTTTTTTATTACGATGATTATATTATAAGAATGAGGTTTATTATAACTATAATTAATTAAATGATTGTATATGTGTTTCAAAATCAATGTGCACATGAGAAAAGTTATCTATTAGTTGATCCTTAAAGAGTAGTTCATTTTTATTCATCAAATTATTAGTGTAATTTTCTTCTAAATATATAATTAATTAATTTCAATAAAATAATATAGACATTATCAATGAGTAGTTTTATAATTTAATTTTTATATTGGATTATATATATGTATAAAACTATTATGAACTATTATTATACCTTATGAATTAAGAATATAAAAATTTTTCATGGTAATTATTATTTATTGAGTATAAAAAATGAAAAAAATTAATGGAAATGTAGATATGTTTTACTTTTGATTAATTTTACATCAAATTTTCATTATACTGGATGTGTAACTATACCCAATAGAGACATTTGGTTTTGAAAAAAAATAAATAAATTTTTAATGGAAGAGAAAAATATAATTCAATTTCATTGGTTTTAATATGATAGGTAATATATATATATATATATATATTTGTGTGTGTGTGTGATTTATCAATTAATAATGTTTGTTTTATGGGTTATAGTTTAAGTGGAGTAGTTCTAAAGGGTGTTTTAGGCATTGAGAGTTAGATAAATGACCACTAGTTGGTAAATTTATCCATCAAGTACCAAATTTGATGGAATTGGGAACATGAATGGGGTTTTATGGGAGCGTCCCAAGGATGGGACAACATGGTAACTAGTGATAGTGGATTAGGATTCTATAAAACTAAAAACTATATTTTTATAATGATTTTAAATGGGAAATTCTACATTATAATGTAGAAGCCACTCTGCTTCCACATATTGGTAGTCTTCCAGGATGGGATTGTCAAACATCTACCAGAAGTTAGTATTCAGTTTTTTATTTATATAGATGTTGTAGATTTATTATTCATTGTTTTATATTATTTTCTCACTATTTTACTATTCTGTAGTCCTTATCTTCATTTTCCACTAATATAGTGTGATCAGAGTAATCTATTTTATGTTGATTCTACCATATAATTTTGAAATAAATTTTTTTTGGGTTTCCACATCCTAACACTAAGAGATTATCTATAGGGTTTAATGAATGAGGCCCATTAATATTAGATCAAAGGAATGATTCATCAATAATTTATTTCATATAATCATTAAAGTTTATTGAAAATATATTTTTAAACTATTGGTAGATGATGGGGATTTTACATTTATAAAATATTGAGTATTATAATGAGTGGATGACACCCCATTATCTGAGATCTTAGTTATGATATATCATCCAATGAGTTAATTATTGATCATTAATAACTGCTAAATGTTGTATTGATTTTATATTTTAGTTATAAATTAATTATATTTAATTTTTTTAGAATCTTTTGTAAGACAAGGATCAATGAAGGTGGTTAAGGTTCATATATATAGGATAAACATTGGTGTTTTTTGAGATGAATTATTGTATACCTATATGTTTTATGTATCCTTTTGAAAAACAATACTCATGTTGAATTTTAGTTATCACATTAATGAATTATAAGGTCTAGTAATATAAATGAAAAATTAGGGAATATTAAAAATAATGGTTTCAGTATATCATGAGTGTTCTTAGGGTACATTATTTTGTTCAAAAGTAATATGATAGATTATCAATTATTATTAAAGGGTATTAGAGATGTGTAGTTCATTAGTGATATATTGGATGATTCTAGGTGTACTCAATATGGTAATTAATTTTTGCATCATTTCTCATATGACCTGAGTTTTTAGACCTTGTCTTAGAGTTATAACAAAAATATATTGGGGATAAACTAAGAGCTATAGAATTTTTTGTCTTAGTTTGGTTGTATATATAAATTGATCAAATAGTACATCAACTATGTAGATTTTGATGACACTATTCTACAGTGGATCACTCACCAAGTATAGAGCATCACTGATTCTCCATGAATAAAAAAGGCTACATTAGTTTGTAGATATACAGAAACAATTTTATTCCATTATTTCAAATATAGGTAATAGTTTTTTACTATAACCATTAGAGTGGAGGATAATAGATTATTTCCAGACATTTATTATTTTTAGCACTAAATATTTATATTGTATAGTCCATAGTGTTATAGGTACTATGGTGATTGGGATTGTAACTAGATTTATGGATGGATAATTTGATCATGCTGAACACATCAATATATGTCAATTTTTTTAACAGTGGATTGAATTAGTTCCTTATACTTGATATGTGTGGATTGAATACGATGATATTGAATATATTTTTATACATGTTTGAAAGATGGTATATATCTAATCGGTACTGAGAAGAATTTTTATGTATATATATAGTAATTAAAATATATTAATATAATGAAATGAAATCATGGAATATTGAGTTGAAATGAAAGGCTAATGGTGACCTGATAATGAACTGTTGAAATAAAAGGGGTTCATCTATTGTTATTAAAATAATCATATTTACATCAAAATTTGACTTGGGATGAATCATGTAATTTGATTACATGAGGATATATTATTGAAACACTTGTATTAGGGGATTGTTATAAATAATTTTATAAATATAATTTCATAATATATATTCACTACTATGTTGATATGGATATTTAAGACCACGTATGATATATAATTCAATGCATTTTTTCACACCATTCTTGGGAATCATTTTATATATGTCAATATCCATGGTTGAATTTAGATTTATAGGTACAAACCTAGAATATGATGATGTGCGAGAAGGTGATGTTCCTATTATTAATTTGAAATATTGTTTGTAAAGAGGTGAAACTAGTAAATCATTGAATTCTTAGTTGATATGATGTAATATCTTCATTAATGCTTAATTAAAATAAATTATTAATACACATATATTATTATTAAATAGAAATTTTTTAATATGTAAATAATACAGTTTATTATATATTTTTTGATTTATTTATTATAATTTATTGATTATTTGTCTGATATAATAACGATTTATCCACATCGATTTGAATTACACAAATATGTGGTAACAATCTAACCACAATATTTTTAGAACCTCATAACTAGTTAGAAGTAATTAGAAGAAATGAGAAAAATCCTACGATAACATGGTTCAACTATCTTGGAGGTCTTTAGTCAATCTTAGGAAGAGATAATACAACATTATGTAAAAATGGGTTTTGTTCCATTAGTTATTTGTGGAAGATAAAGATATCTACATGCATTGGGATATGGAATAATTTTAATGTTGTTTTCTATGCCCATGTAAGGATTAAAGTCCATCCATATACAATGTTTGAGATTGAAAATTTTAATTTTCATTATTGTAGTTGGATTTACATTAAATTTTTATATAAATGGTTTTAATTATTTTTATATTAATACACATATATGTGAGATGTAATACATGGTTTTTCATTTATAATTCTATGAATATAAGATTCATTGGACTCTGGTATTCAAATATGGGATTGAAATTTTAGTTTTTGGAGGATATTTGAACATTTTATTTATTTAAATTATATATATAATTAAAATCCTTCATATGATAGTACTAGAATTATAATCAACATTTCATTATCCATTTATTTTATATGTTCACTCTAGATGATGTATATGTTTATCTTATTTATATTTTGGTGTTATAACTCTTTTAAATCATTTAATAATTTTTTAGGATGATTGAACATTTTAGTTGATAGAGATTTTTTAGTTTTTAGGGGTCATTTTCTATACAATAAAAATTCTAATGTAACGTGAAAATTTAATGGTTAACTAAGGGTTATTGATGCATACAATGTTTTCTATATAGGATGGGTTATATGAGGCTATGATAATAAAAATGAGGGTTCTCATGGATTCAAAAAGACTTTTGGTGAATTTGTATTTAGTAGTGAAATATGTATGTTTAATTTTGAGTTGTATTATATGTTTAACATATATGGGTATTAAAGTAGTAATTCAGTGTATTATTGTTTGATATCGGTTGTGAAAATGATTTAATTTTCATTGTGTTGGTTTGACTATATCATGAATTAGGCATTAATTGATCACATAGAGTTCCATATTCCAATGAATTACCTTTTAAATTTAGATATTTAGTGTTCATTGGATGTAAATGTTTTAAAACCTGTGTATGATTCAATTTTATTATATTAGAATATGTTTAGTCTTCATAATTTCTAAAACATTAAAGCATTTAAAATTATATTCATGGAGACTAAAAGATTTAATGATATAAATATATTGTTATGGGGTGGTTGAATCATATAATATAATGATGGTGTTAATATATTTCCTGTAATAATTAATGGTTTCTAGGTTTGGTGAATCCCATTATCGGTGGTTATAATTACATGTCAATGGATGAATATAGTGTGACTCTATTAAATTGGTTGAATACTAAATTTGGAATCAGAAGAATATATAATGAGATATGTGGTGGCTTCCAAATCAGTTTTCTATTATTGTGCTATAGGTGGGTCCTTCTAATCGAGATTGAAATGGTTTTAATCATTAGTATCCAAAATAAATTTTCATTCCAATATTCTACTATTCAAAATCACCATGAAGTAGGGAAATCATCCATTATAAAAATATGAACATGAAAAGAAATTTTATGTATAATTTTGTTGGTTTTTATATTTTGTTCTATTGGAATTCTTGGGGTAATCTGTGTCAGTGTGTGTGTGTGTGCATAAGATTATTAATTTAGTGTCATAAATTTAAAGAAAATGTTTTTCAAATGGTTTCTAGTACAATTTTTATCACTATAATAATTTACATAGAATACATGAGGAATTTGAATCTAATAACATAGGTAATGAATATTAAAAAGAAAGACATTGAGATATCTTAGGTAAGTGATATTTTATGGTTGCGAGTTTGGAAATAAATACATGTGATTGTATCATTGAATAAAATGGATAATCTGGGTTCCGATACTTCAGATAAAGAATTCACAAGTGTTCATAAATTTTAAATATTAAAAATATGATCCTGTTGTATTATTTTTTTTATAGGAGTTGTAGAAATATTATAATGTAATTTGTTTTATAAAAATTTATTTTTCAATATATATTAAGCCATAATGTATATTCATTTCTTTAACTAGGTACATTAAGGAAGATATAGGGTAGGTGTACGATAATATTATCCATTGGTTGAACTATATTAATATATCGTGCACATAGTGTATCACATTATGTTTTTTCAAAACATAGCATAATATAATCCTTTTTTTGTTAAAATATTAGGATTCCTGTAAGAGTTCTATATTTTTGTTTCTGTCAATATTTTGAATCCTACTATCCTCTACCCATCTTCTTATCCCCATAATCTATATCAAATTATAGTGGATGGTCTTTTTTCAAAATAAAAAAAATTATTTTCTCCCTTTATCTCTCTTATTTTGGTATTCCATTATATTTACAGTGGTTTAGTGTTTTGTGATTGGGATTTGATATAGATTAAATTGTTTAAAGGTTTAATTTCATCAATTTGGGGTGGGTTTAATTATTCTAAACTATATATTACTATACGGGGTGTAATTTCATTGGTATTGTGTCATTTACATATTAGGAAGTGCTTTAAAAAATTTACATTGGATGTTCATGAAGTTGGGAAGGAGCTGTTTCATTGAAAAATTAATAGTTTAATGGGATTTAGAATTTATTTATCTTCTATTTACAATATTATTCATTATTTTGGTGAATATCCACAATGTTTTTGTAATATAATAATAATTAAAAAATAATCAATTCAATACTGATAATGGGGTTAAATTATAAATTTATTTCAATTAATCATAATGACAACCAAAATTTGAAGTATAATTATTATGATAATTGTGTTTTTAATCCTTTTTCATTGGTTTATTTATGTTTAAAGATTATTTATGAGGTTATAGGAGATATTTGGAGGTTTCACCCTTTATTGAGTACCCCATAAGAAGTAGCAATCCATTGTGGTAGGCGTGTTGTGATTAGTGTGTCCCTTAGTATCATAGGAAGATAAAAAGTATCCATGGTTAAGGGAATTGCACCCTAGATTTCTTGATGTATACCATGAATAGAGAGTCCTCATCACATCATGGTTAAATTCATGGTTTCTAAAAAATGTATATGTTATGGGAATCATGGTTTTATGTCTAAATATGTTTCATGTAAAATTTATTTCCTAATTAAATGAACCACATTCATTATGGTTCTCAATATGACTTTTTGATAGAAAAATATTATTTTTTAAACCACAATATCACATGAAGATAATTTAGGCAAACTTCTATCATCAACATATGATTCTCATGGAAGGCTCCTATATAGATTTTATTATGAAAAATTACTCTCATAACACATTTATTTATTCCTCGCCAATGTTTAAAATATATCATTTTAGAGAATAACATGGTGTAACAATTTATTGTTCATTAAGATGTTATTCTAGAAGCTTATTTTTTTCTATAGTTTAAATCTACCAATATCTACATCATTTTTGGGTGTGTTAGGCTTGCCTTAGGTGGCTTTAAACCGACACCATTGTTTCCAGAAATTGATGTATTACATTTATGAAACAATCATTCTATGATATTAAAATAAATACCATGATGTATGTTTATTTTAGATTCATTGTTTTAATTCCATTATCAATATAAATATTCTTACTTGTAAAATGATTATTGATTCAATAGAATTTGGTTAAATATTTTATATGTTTATTTATTATTATTTTTAGAATGAAACCTATCATTGAATACATCATTGAATATTTCGAAATGTTTTAGGTTTGATATAGAAATGTATGGAATGTATAATTTTCAAACATGGAGGCATGTGTTCATATTGAATTATATATGGCTTTGTTGATTTAGAAGTTATTATCTATGATACACTATAAGAAAACTTGATATTTATCATCCAATTATGTCATTGAAAATGATTAGTCCCTATATTAATGTACTAGGATTTTAGTTAGGCATGCATGTGTGTGTGTGTGAAAATAATATGGATATTAAAAATGGATAACAGTAATTAATAAAATGATATAGATCTATTTATTTTCTTAGAGTCCTAGATTATTGAAATCTATTTTTATATTCTCATCATTTTTTAAACATTGAGATAACTTCTTTCAAGTCATACTATCACATGTTGGAAAGTATCCTTTAGAAACTCTAATGGGTAGAATTACTAATTCATAAGCAGATGATTGATGATACAAACATTATTCTTCATTACATGCCAATATAAATTTTCTATTATTTTATAGTATAGCATCATGATGGTTGTGTACTTTTCTGGAAAAAGCCAAAAAAATTTCCTTTCTAGGAATATTAATTTGAGGACCCATTTTTATTTTTGCTGTTTAGGACTTATTTAGCCACTAGAGTTGATTTAATTAATTTTTCATTGCTAATATGATGTTATTATAGTTTTATTTATTTATTTTAATCTATTTTATTTATTCTTTATTTATATATATAAATATATTATTTTATAGTATATATTTTATCACATTATTTTATGAATTTCTTTCTGGGAAAATCAGTCCCCTTTATTTTAATATTCTATTAACATTCATTTCCATCTAGTGTTTTCAAAGGCACGCAACTAATATTCAGTAGAACCAATCAACAATCCCAAGCCAATGGGATTGGAAATGATATTGACTATGGAATCAGTCAGGATCTTTCCATTTTCATTTTATTGTTTTATAAAGATAGGAATGTTTGGAACATGAGATTTATAGTACAAAAAGATATAGTTAATATATTTATTCTGAATATAAATTTACTAGGATCCCAAATGTTCAAAAATATTTTTATGAAACATCTATGCTATTTGTAATATAATAATAATGGGAATATCTTTTGAGTGTTCCATATCATGCATTTTCAATGAGGATTCATAATAGTACTTCATAGTTCATATTATTATTGAAGAAAATAAGAATTTGTTTTGGTGATTAGTTATTTTAATTATTTGGAATATTTTAAGGAATCAATTTAATTTGCATAAAAATTATATTATTTTAATAAAATAATTTATAAAAATATATACGGATATATATCATACACATCAATAAGAAGATTCTATAGAAAATATTGTTTCCCATAAACCATAGGTGCAATGAAATATTCTTATGGGTATTTTTCAACAATTTATATTATTTACAAGGGAAATAAAAATTTTTAACCAATGAAAGTGGATAATTCCATGAAATTTTATAATAACAATAAACTATGATTTTTAGGTGAGTAAGAACTTGACAAGGTGGAGGATGGATTAAAAAATGAATTTATTCTTCAATTTCATAGAAACACTTATTAATATATTTTTCACATTAGTAGTATATATTATAGAGTATCGTGTCTCCAAGTAGGGGGGATTAATTTTCCAATATAAAATTGATAATGTAATTATGTAAAGGTTAAACCATGGCCTATGCTTTTATTTTATTTTATTATTTATTTTGCCTTAATTTTTTTGTTGGGGTTTGTGTTCAGTCTCGAATGAGATTTTCATGTTTTTGTTAAAAAGTGTGTGTTTCGGGATGACATTGATGACACATGGGCAAAGCACATTTTGAAAACCCCATGCAGGTTCTCCCAGAAATTTCATGACCTACAATCATCGAAAAATAAATAAATAAATAAATAAAAATATATTTACTTTGTAATTAGAACGCACATTAATTGTTTTTTAATTTAAAATTTTATTGTGTTGGTGATTTTATTAATTTTGAGACAATATAAATATTATTATTATTTTTATTTTTGTCCTGATGATTTTGTTTTTGTTATTATTATTATAATTATTATTATTTTTCTAAAAAAATTTAATTATTATTACCATTGAGAGGTGTAATTATTATTATTGTTATTATTATTATCCTTAAAAATAATAATATTATTATTTTCATCTTTATTATTATTTATTTATGTATTTATTTTTGTTTTTCTTATCCATTTTTATGGTTTTGTATACACTTTCCCACCCCATTCAGCACTGCCTCCTCCTTTCTTCCCGGAGTGCGGTGCGAGAAGGGCCAACCTCCCTTATTCATGGTGTGTGGAGCATGAAGGGACAACCTCCCTTGATGTGCGGTGTGAATAGTAGATATATACTTTGAAGCCCAACCTCAGCTTCCCCCTTCTTCTAGGTGTAAACCCCCCACCAGCCAGCTTCTCCTTGTGTGTTGTGGCTTCCCATTACAGTGCACTCCACCGCTCCACCCGCCCTCAGCCACCTTTGCAGCGGATTTTTTTTTTACATTTAAAAAAAATATTTTCCAGAAAATGATTCTGGCAAAAAAAATTTTAAATACGCACCTTAAAGGCGGCATCCCGGATGCCGCCTTTGCATTTCTGGGGTAAGGGGGCATCCGCGATGCCGCCTTTGTACTGCGGGTGAAAGGCGGCATCTGCGATGCCGCCTTTCTCCTAAGAAAATATTTTTTTTGCAAATTTTAATTTTAATTTTTTGTTTTGTTTTGTTTATATATATATATATATATATATATATATAAACAAAACAAAAAATTTCAGCAGAATTTCTCTGCTATTAATGATCCAGCGCTATAGCCATTACAGCAGTCTGGATTCTGACAGAAACTCTTACCCATGGCTCCCTTTTATAAGAGGGTTTTCCCTGAAAATCATTCTGCATTTTCGATGTGGGATTCAGGTTTTACCTTTACTGTGCAGTACATTCTGCATTTCCGATGTGGGATTCTGTTTCAAGTACGTGAATTTGAAATACAATAAAATATAAACTATAAGGCCAATATAAATGAAATTTTAAAAATTGATTAAACAAATAATAAATAGTTGAAAACAAAAAGAATTTCCTCAAAAATGTAGACGAAAAATAATCTATAACCTTTCAAAACCGCCAACTTGAAACTTAAAAATGTTTCAAATATGTGAATTTGAAAGACTTTAAAATGTAAGCTATAAACCGAATATAATTGAAACTTTAAAAATTGATTAAACATATAATAAATAGTTGAAAACAAAAGAAATTTCCAAAAAAATGTTGATGAAAAGTAATTTATAAGCTTTCAAAACCGCATACTTGAAACTTAAAATTTTTCAAGTGTGTGAATTGGAAAGACCATAAAACATAAAATAGAAGACCAATATAAATGAAATGTTAAAAATGGATTAAACATATAAGAAATAGTTGAAAACAAAAGCAATTTCCAAAAAAAATTAATGAAAAATAATTTATAAGCTTTCAAAACCGCCTACTTGAAACTTAAAAATGTTTCAAGTACGTGACTTTGAAAGATTATAATTATATTACTAATTAACTAATTAATTATTATATAATTAATAGTTATATTAATAATTAACTAATTAGTTATTATATAAGTAATAATTAATGAGTAATAATTAATAATTAATAATTTAATGAATTGTTATAATTAATATTTATATTACTAATTAACTAATTAATAATTACTAATTACTTATTAATAATTATTAATTACTAATTACTAATTATAATGAATAATTATAATAAATATTTATATTACTAATTAACTATTTAATAATTAATAATTACTAATTACTAATTAATTAGTTATAATTATTAATTGTATTTCTAATAAACTAAATATTTATTATATATGTAATAATTATATTACTAGTTAAAGTCACGTACTTGAAAAATTTTAAGTTTCAAGTATGCGGTTTTGAAAGCTTATAAATTACTTTTCATCATCATTTTTTTGGAAATTTCTTTTGTTTTCAACTATTTATTATATGTTTAATCAATTTTTAAAGTTTCAATTATATTCGTTTTATAGTTTATATTTTACAGTCTTTCAAATTCACGTACTTGAAACATTTTTATGTTTCAAGTAGGCGGTTTTGAAAGGTTATAGATTATATTTCATCAACATTTTTGAGGAAATTCATTTTGTTTTCAACTATTTATTATATGTTTAATCAAATTTTAAAATTTCATTTATATTGGCCGTATAGTTTATATTTTATTGTATTTCAAAGTCACGTACTTGAAATAGAATCCCACATCGGAAATGCAGAATATACTGCGCAATAAAGGTAGAACCTGAATCCCACATCGAAAATGCATAATGATTTTCAGGGAAAACCCTCTTATAATGAATAATTATAATAAATATTTATATTACTGATTAGCTAATTAATAATTACCAATTACTAATTAATTAGTTATAATTATTAATTATATTTCTAATTAACTAAATATTTATTATATATGTAATAATTAAGTATTATACCATTGATAATTTTATTACTAATTAACTAATTAGTTATTATATAATTAATGATTAATAAACACTAATTACCAAATTAAAAATTATATACTAATTAATTAGTTATTTCGTAATATAAATATTAATTATATACTAATTAAATTGTTAATTAGTAATAGAATTATTAATTCTATAATTTGTAATTAGGTAATTAGTAATTATTAATGTTTTATTATTATGTTCGTATGGTTATATAAATATATATAAATAAAACCTAATTTACCCCCTCCTGAGATTCCACTCTGACCAACAAGTAAAAATAGTATTTTGATTTCAGTACACATAAAACATGTAAACAATAATGTACAATCAATGCATATGTCTGTGGCGAGGAGATTCCGTCCCACATGGTGGTCTGCGAATAGGACGTCCGTGTCGAGTGCGCCGTGGAGTCTGATGACCTGGAGAAGGCTGATCCTCGGGCACTGAAACGTCGACCGTCGCATCCTCCATCTGTGTGTCAGTGGGAGGAGCTTTCAACTGCATCTCGTACTGCCATTCATATCCTTATCCAACTAGGGTGGTAGAAGGACCTGCCTCTATCGCAGAGGGGAACGAAGCCTGTGATGGAGCTATACCCCAAGACGACGACGACTCTAGAATCCAAGGTTGTGAAGGATCTGGAACCCAAGATGGAGAGAACTGTGGATATCCTGTCAGGAAAGATTGATCCCATGCCACCTGAGGCACATCCTGAATAGGCTGATCCTGGACTACTAGAGGCCCGACCTCTGCCTGTGGAACAGGCGAGGCCTCACGTGCAGCACGACGCTGTCTACGTCGCCGTGGTCGTGGATCCTCAGCACCAGCAGCAGCTACAGGATGTTCCTCTGGGGCAGGAACCTCCTGTCTCCGAGCCAGACGCGTGAATATGCTCTCGGAAAGTTCATGAAAAGATTCCCTCGCCTCCAGCGCTGTAGCATGGACGGCTGTCCGGCTAAAGACCCCCTCCTCCTCTTCATCGCTCATGCGAAAAAGATGCTCTGTGTGACTTCCCTGTGAGTAGATTCAAATGGAATTAGAAAATAATTCAATAAACAAACTAATATGAATTTATTAACTTACCATCCTCTGCAGCTCTATGCCAGCTTGGGTAAGATACAGTATATACTTCAGTCTATACCATGGCGCATAGTCAACCTGCTCTGAAAGAGAGAATCGATTTGTAGGAACACCTTGAATACGTAATTATGCACGTCTGTGCCAGCAGTCGATAAAACTCGCATGTACTTGGGACCAGTCATCATCCTGCCTCCCTGTCAGCTTCATCCCATGAAGCTTGTCTATCTGTCTAGATGGTAATAGAATCTGCTGAGTACGAAAAAATTGGCGCATGACCCTGTCAGGCTGCTGCCACTCAATAATATGAAAGTGAATGAGGGGCACTACAGCCATATCATCCTCAAGCCCAACAGTACAGTATGCTGGCAACTGGTCCATAATACTCCAGTATGGAAGCCATGAAATCTGAAATGACAATTGATTTTGTCAAAAAAACACCCAACTAAAAACCAAAATTGATGTTATTATTAAAAATGTTAGACAGTGATAGATTGTATATACATACCTGATCAGGTAAGAGACAGTCCAACTGTAGCCGATATACGCCCAAATGCTGTCTCGAAACCACGTCAAAATTGTGTCGCTGACACCACCTGTAAAATACAACGATAATGACAAATAATGAGAAATTATATTCAATAACTCATAGTAGAATAAAAAACAAATAGAAATGACTTATCATACCAGCGTCCACGCGGAGCGTCATGCAGCACCTCCATCTCGACCGGTGGACCAGTAAGGTCAGGGCGGAATGCTGGGATGCGCTCCCAAGCCCACATCTGAATAAGGATTACGCATCCTCCAAGACCTGTACGGTCCCTATGGGATAGTCTGCATAATGATTTGTACGTGTATGCCAAGCAGGCTGATCCCCGACTGTACGTCCCAGCCCGATCAAAGTCCTCTAGTAGGGGTAGATACATCATATGCACGTGCATCCCCAAGTGATCAGTACACATGGTCCCACCAATGAGTCGTAATATATATGCACGGGCGTAACGCATGACGTTCTGCTCATCATCATCATCCTGTAAATGTGGAATCTACGACTCCAACCAACACATAGATATGGACGATCCATCTGTAGCCCTACGGTCGGACACAATATCAACGCCTAACAAGCGTTGAGCAAGGTCTGGCCAAGCTGCACGAGTGGGTCCAATAACGGGTCTCCCCTGGATAGGAAGACCGAGAAGAACTGCGACATCCTCGAGGGTGATGGTCATCTCCCCCTCAGGCAAATGGAATGTGTGTGTCTCTGGTCTCCATCTCCCAACGAGGGAAGCAAGTAGGTAATGATCTACAAATGTGAAATCTGATACGACAAGGCTATAGAAGCCAGCACGGTGCAAGTAGGGTCTAATGGCATGTGGAGGCTCCATGTGATGAAAATGGTGCGCTCGACGCACCTTCACAAATCGATCTGGATGACCCTCTAACACGGCCTGAGAAATATGGGTAGGCTGCTGAGTGAGTAGTATGGTATCATCCATCTGCATATAAACAAAGAAAATGAGTCGTAAGTGTAAAATGTAAATATAACATTATGACGTTTTTAGAATTTATCTAATTGTATGTATTCAATATCTTATGATAATTATTATGATACTATAAATTTGTTATAGAACAGTTTTCTAAAATATCCTGCATGTTTAGATTGGGGTTTAGGTTGAAGGGTTTAGGGTTAAAATTTTTAATATTAACGTCCAGGAAACATGTTAATGGGTTATCTGACATACACTTTTCAATATGGGTTAAGTGTTCCGCTTTCAGAGTTTTGAAATAAATTATATTATTTCATATTTAAAGTTATTTCCTGAAAGCATGAATATTAATATGAAATAAGTTATGTTATCTAAAATATTGAGTCTTGAATTTGGTTACACATATTTTGGGGGAGCTTTGTGATTAACTACTTATGAATTGGATTAAGATAAACCATGTCAATTAGTAATGATGTTTTTAGAATTTATCTAATTGTATGTATTCAATATCTTATGCTAATTATTATGATACTATAAATTTGTTATAGAACAGTTTGCTAAAATATCCTGCATGTTTAGATTCGGGTTTAGGTTGGAGGGTTTAGGGTTAAATTTTTTAATATTAACGTCCAGGAAACATGTTAATGGGTTAACTGACATACACTTTTCAATATGGGTTAAGTGTTCCGCTTTCGGAGTTTTGAAATACATTCTATTATTTCATATTTAAAGTTATTTCTTGAAACCATGAATATTAATATGAAAACTTATCTCAGATGTTTGGGGTTTAGAAAACCAAGGAATAAAAAAGAGATAACAACATTTAGTTTACAATATGGGAATGTCACAATGAAGACAATACATCATTATGAATGAGACTGTGAAGTCGACCCAACAACGTTAGGGCATCGCTTCCGGTTATGACCTTCTTTATGACATATTGTGCATCACAAACTCTGTCCTTGTTCTTGAGGCCAGTCCATCTTATTACACATCCTACTCGCCTTTTGTCTCCCATGAGGACGTAACCAATTCATGTCAGGTATCACTATCGGCTGGCCTTCAGGCATTGGGAAATAACGATACTCCCCAATAGGTGTCCATGGTGTAGCATAATAGTTGGAAATGATTTCCATCTAGTACACTGGATCAACATATGCTTCCCATGAGATGTTCAACGAGGAACATGCTGCGATGACGTGTGTACATGGAAACCGTAAGGCCTGAAATTTTCCACATTGGCATTGCCTTATTTCCAGTAATACCACCATTTTTTCGCCAACGTGATTTGTGATGGGGTCTGAATGCTCTTGGACTTCAAATAAGGAGTCTTCTCTTCAAAAGAGACATACGTGATAACCAGAAGCTTCTTCAATATTTTATTCAATCTCTTGTTGAAAGTGTCTTCCATATCTTATCCCTTGATGTATTCCGTCTGATGCTAGTTTTTGTCTATCCACAAAGTACTTCACGCATCGATATAATGTCTCCTGAACTAAGGTGGTTATAGGTAGCTTGCTAAGTCCTTTGAAGATACCATTGATGCACTCCACAATTTTTGTCGTCATGTGTCCGTACCTCTTTCCCCCGTCGTATGCCAATCTCCATTTCGCTATTGGAATCCGCATCATATAATCATAAACTTCTTAATTATCCTGACGAATTTGTTCAAAACGTTCTTCAAATCGTCGTTGGTCCGACTCATATGCTACAAAACGGAGATGATATTTCACATAAATTGATTTTATATTTATATTGAAACAGTAATACAGAACGAATAAAATACGTACCAAGCCTCGTGATTGCCTTCTTCATCGGTTCATTGTGGAATTTTTTATGTACATTGCTAGCAATGTGTCTAATGCAGAACCGATGATGTGCATTTGGGTATCTCCATGTACCAGGATCTGCATTGATTGCCTCATTAATTGCTCGATGGCGATCAGATATCAAACAAACTCCCTGAATGTTGGTGAAACCGCTGCTGATACATGCCAGAAACCAACTCCATGATTCATAGTTTTCATTCTCTACAATGGCAAAGGCAAGCGGAAGAGGTGAACGGTTTCCATATTGGGTTGCCGCAATCAACAATACGCCCTTGTATTTTCCATACAGAAATGTTCCATCAATCTGAATAAATTGTTTGCAAAAACGAAATGCAGAGATACAAGGAAAGAATGCCCAGAACAACCGATGAAATTGAACACGAGATGGATCAAGTCAATTATCAGGAGACACAAGTTCGTTTGAATCCAGATGGAAGACAACTTGGTTATGATGCCTCAGTATGGCTAGCAATTGCGGCAATACACGATATGAGTCATCCCAATCACCATATACCTTCACAATTGCCTTCTGTTTCGCCATCCATGCCTTATTATAGGAAATCTTATAACCGAATGTCTGTAGAATCCTCTCTTGCACAAGGGATATTGGAACATCTTGGCATGTCCTAATCATCTCAACAACAATAGATGACACAAATTCTGCATCCAATGAAGTATGATCTTGTGTGAGACTTGGCTGAACGCAAGTATGAGCCGCCTCAGTCCTTGAGATTCTCCAACATCCAAATGTAATGTCTGGAATAGCCCTTATGAAAAATCTACAATCATCCCCATACTTCACGCACCGTATAACATATTTACTACGACATGATTCGTGAACTACATAGTTGATGTTTCTCTCAATATGAAATCTCTTTAACCTGCTTTTTAAGGCATCTCTACTGGGAAAATTCCTTCCAATATATAAGGTTTTGTCCACCTCACTAATCCTATCTGGTACAACTCCAGGGAACTCAGTTGTCGGTGTGAGAACAGTATTATCGAATTCAGGCATGCGTGTCATTGCTTCTGACCAAGATGAAAATAATGGTGGATGATTTATTGACCGAGGTTGATGTACAACAATTGCATTTCTCAAAACCCCCTCTCTATCTTCTGTTGGTCCATCCTCATCAGCACTATTGTCGCCATCTGATCCATCATTACGAAACTCCTCATCAGAAGTCGGATTGACATGTATATCCGGAAAATCATCTAGGTTGTCCTCTTCTGCTGCATCATTTGGAATAGGCTCAATGTCATGGGGTAGACTGTCTTAAACCACTCTTGTATTTCTACGTCTTTGTACAAGTGGACGTTGTTGTTGTACAGTAGCAACAACAACGTATAACTCCATCATGGTACCATCTAACCGTTGAGAAAATAAATTAATTGCTTGGACCCACTGCGCATCAGCAACCAATGGACAAGCTATATGCCATAGTGTTGTTGGAAATTGCAAATGTCTATAGCTCATAGACATTATCTCTTGATCGGGTCCCAGATTTAAGGAAACACGAATTCTCTCTTGAAGGTCACTTATGGTAACACAATCAACTGTACTAACCACCATAATTGGTTGTGTACTGTAAGAAGCTCCTTGCTCAGTTTGAATAATCTCCCCATAACAGTACACACAGGCAAACATGGCTCTCTACGTCAAAAATGTTTCTTTCATCAAAATTATTATAGTGTAACAAAATATTAACAATTATGTTTGACGTTATAATGTTTATTATAATGTAATTTTATTGCGCCTTTCTATACCATAAACTATGCAACTGATGTTTGACCATATGATATTTATTAGAATGTAATTTTAGAGTGCCTTTTTATTTAGTTTGTTTGTTCTTCTTCATTTCACTTTATATGTTCATTAGTATCGTTAGCTAATCATTATATGAATTCATCTTTTAATCCTATGTTATTTATTAATTATTATAAAATTAACTAATAATAACTAATCGTTAATTATTCTATTATTCTATAATTAACTAATAATATCTTTAATTAGTTAATTCTTATGTCCTTATTTGATTCAATAACATTATATTTATCATTAATCATTGATAAATATACTGATCATTAGTATCGTTAGCTAATCATTATATGAATCCATGTTTTAATCCTATGTTATTTATTAATTATTCTAAAATTAACTAATAATAACTAATCGTTAATTATTCTATTATTTTATAATTAACTAATAATAACTTTAATTCGTTAATTTTTATGTCCTTATTTGATTCTATAACATTATATTTATCATTTATCATTGATAAATATACTGATTTGATTTTTCTTCTCTTAGAAATTTTAGTAGTTTATAAAGAAAATATGAATCATCTTAAGCATATTCCCCGGGAGTGTCAAACCAGAATGCAGCAAGGCCCGTTATCGTGCACCAGTTCCCGTTCGAGTCTAGCTCGAAGCGGTGTTTTCGGGTTTTACCCCTATGTACATATGTGCCAGAGCCACATCCACTTGTTTGTATCCAGACAGGAATTTAATTGCGTAGATAACCACATAATCTTTAAGCTACCAAAATTTCTAAATACTTAATATTAAGTTAATCTATACTTAATCTATACTTAATCTATACTACCTAACAGTAATTATTTAATACTATATATAACTAATTACAAAAACTAAATAACCAAATATTAAGAACTACCTAAAATACTTAACAAATGAATGATTTAAAACTAATCAAAATTAAATTAATTAAATAAAAACATTAAATTAAATAAAGAAACATACCTCTAAATGAAGCTTCGTAAAAGCTCGCACAGCAAAGGAATTTTTTAGAGAGAGAGAGAAATTTGGAGAGATGAAGTGAGGAATGCAATGAGCAATTGAGGAGAGGGGACGGGGGGTGGCCGCCCTTTTATAAGGAGTTTGGGCAAAGGTGGCATCGTGGAAGCTGCCTTTCGCCTCTGCGTATGGCCAAAGGCGGCTTCCGCGATGCCGCCTTTCGCCTTACCCTGAGGCGAAAGGCGGCCTCCCCCCGGCCGCCTTTGCCATGTCATCGATCCGGGCCAAAGGCGGTGCGGGGGAGCAAAGGCGGCATCGCGGATGCCGCCTTTGTGCACTAAAACAAAGGTGGCATCTGCGATGCCGCCTTTGTAGCGTATTTTTAAAAAAAATTGACCTTGGCCGTTTTTCAGAAATATTTTTTATGAAAAACGTATTTAAAAAAAAACCCTTTGCAGCACACCCCAAACGACGCCTCGGCCCGCCGGCTCGCCCATCAGTCTGCCCTCCATTGCCACAGCTGCAGCCGGCTCCCCGATTCCCTCCACTCCATTGCATGTGGCGCCCCCAACTGCTCGAACCCCCCTGCTACAGTTTTTTTTCCTTTCGCGACCCCCTGTAGCTCCTACCTCCTGCCCCAGCCATCTCCCTCTTTTGCGGCAGCCCCGAAACCCTTCCCCTACTCATCGGCTAGCAGAAGCCACTCCCCCCACCCGATGCATTCAATTTACTGCATGAGAGACGAACATCCACCCCCTAGAATGACACCACTTAGCTCCCACATGAGCAAACCAGTCACCTGGTCGGCCTGCTTTCAGCCGCACAGAGGGTGTCTGTAGCCCCTCTCCGACCGACCCGCAACCTCCCCCCCCCCTCAGACCTTCTATTTAGTGCACAACAGCTTCTCCGGCTAACCAGAAACATTATCCCTTATCATATCATGCCCTCTGTAGGTGCATGCCCCACTGGTGCACCAACATCTTGTGAGCTCAACAAGAAGCTTTGCAGGATTTTTTATGTTTTGACGCCCGGACCCTACCAGCGTTGCCCCGACCAGCCCCCTGGAGGTCTATTTCCTATCACAACCTCCCCCCAATTGGTACCTATTTTTTATTCTCCTGTGATATTTCTATTATATATATATATATCCTTGGTTTGATTACGTGTTTTATTAATTAAATGTTGTTTTGGGTCGGTTTGACTTTTTATGAACCGCGTGAGGCATTTCCTAGTGAGCGACATCACCGCACCTTGTTTATAAGATTACACCATTTACATGCCTTGGTCTTGAGGTAGGTTACCATTTTCACCAGCCTTTTTAATAAACAATTCATTCATTTCATGCTTTTTGCACCACTTTTGATTAATTAATATTGATGTATGATCCTAGGTTTCCCTGTTTAGTGTGAAAAGTGGTGTTTAAACCTTATTATGTGATAAATAGGCTTTTCTTGTTATATATTACACACCTCCTATTTGAAGAAATTCTCGGTTGGCTCTTATGGTTTATTTGAAAAAAATAAAATGTTTTGGTTTGGATTAATAAAAATTTTAGCAGCTTTTGAAGAAATATTTTGGTGCTCTTCAAATGGGTTCAAACTGGGTTTCGTTATTTTTTTAATGCTATGAAATCAAAATGTGTTTAATGCTCATTTGGAACTTTATGGAAAATGAAGATATTGTTTTGAAGAAAACCCTCCTAGGATAACTCTCCTGCCTTAGTTGCGACTGATTGTTTGGGAGGTCCACGCATATAGGCTCCGTGGTGCTCGTGTAATTTAAAGGCAAGAGGTTGTTCCAGGGAATCGTACTAGGTGATGGCTATTGTGAATTATATATATATATATATATGTATGTATGTATGTATGTGATTAGATGTTCGGCTGGCATCGGTTGGCTCACCCCCTTTTCTAAATACTTAACACATGGGAACCTGGCATATTGAGAGAATATTCATAGAATGAATGCAACACAAGTAGGTTATGGTACTAAAAAGTGGCCCATAGTAGGAGGATATATTGGGTTTATTACTATAGGACTTTTCCCTTGACCTACCTGAGAAAGGATGGCCGAGCATTTGAGCGTTTTGATTTTATTATGTGCGACATGTCAACGAGGATGATATCTCATGTATTGGTGTCTTCTGGTTTATTCATGATCACCATGGTTCATCCATCTCTATTGAATATCAGTTACATGCAGTGATGATTTGGTAATAGTATGTGTTTATAAATTTCCATTGTTGTGTACTTACATTGGTGCATTTTTGTATTGTGTTTCCTTTGGAAAGTGATAAATTGGGTTTGACTTGGTTTCTAGAAATGGTTTTCAAATGAATTTTTTTAATCCTATTCATACAAATTTGAAAATATAAACACCACTTTCCATTTATTAAAATCCATTGAAACTAATGAAATGAAACTATAATTGAAAATTGTTAAGGGAAATGGTTTGTAATTTTGTTTTGAGTAAAATATTTAGAAAAACATACTTTTATAAATTTTAGTTCAAACATGAAATGATGTTTCTTTTATTTTAATGGTAGTGAATTGGGAATAGATATGTTATTAGCCTACTGAGTTTTAATACTCATGCCTATAGTTATTTTCTATTTTTAGTGTTTGTGCATGCTAAGATTAAGTGCACTCGCCTTGGGAAATGCTTGATCATTGAGTCAGAGTGTGACCAACGGGGTCACACAGAGTTAGTTCAGACATTGAGTTTGGTTAGTCTTATTTTCTCTCAATCTTGTTTAGTCACATTACCTGGTTTATTTATTCATCACTGCTCTATATTATTTCTGATGCTTTATTTATTTTTATTTGGAAAAATTGTTCCCACAACCTCTATTGATTCCCAGGTGATTTTCGCCAGCCCGGGAGGATTGATAACGCTTCTTAGGCCTTTCCGCGGATCAGCTCGGGTGACTAGCTCAGGGTCAACCTGTGTTGGTTCATGGAAAAATGGTTTTAGAGGGAGGTTGGTTCTTAGAGGACATCGCTTTTCAGATTTCCCTTTGTTATTTGGGATGTCAAGGTAGATGAAGTAGTATTGTTTGGACTCTAGGGGTAGGTGCAGGAAGAGCGTCGTGAACTCTTTCTCATTCTGATCCTCGGGTTTCCACAGGTTGTCTGGTTTAATTTGTTTTTTATGGTTTTATGGAAATGATTTTAGATTGGGATATGAAAAAGGGTGTTTGGCTAATATTATTCCTAAGATGCACGGTCTGGCCAGCCATGTGAAGCTAGGGACATGGTCCAAAAAGGCTCTCTGTGTCGGTGATGTGTTTGGAATATGGCCACCAACCATATGGTCAATTCACCAGGTGACAGTAGTTCCTAGTTTGAGCTGTTTTGAGTTTCCTTTGATTTTGGAAAGTGTATTGAATCAGAAAAATTGGTTTCTAAAAATGGTTTTTTTGAGATGATATGTTTAATTTGTGGATTGATTAAAAAAATGTTGTGAATGATTTTTTCTAGAAAATAAAGATGCTTTTTTTGGGCTTGGTGTTCTAATGAGTGCTCACATTCATAATGGTATGATGTAATGTGAATGGATTTTTGGTGTGGTGGATGGATGCCCACAGTGGAACAAATACATGCATGAGAGTGAGACTACAAAGAATACCATTGGTGGGTGTTTAACCCACCAAGCTTGTTTTAAATTAAAAATGTTTTCAATGATAAAAGTTTGATGTTATGATAAATTCATTTCTTGTGTTTCGAGATTGTCCCCTAAACAATGTTTTATTTTGAGGATTTTTATTTATTTAGTTGGCCTTGATGGAGTTCTTGACTTTTCTTGCCTAGTGGTTATCCCCTTGAAGCTTCGATGGGTGATCATGATACAGCTGATGAACCTAAATATTTTATGCTTCAGTTTCAGAAGCTAGATCCACCTATCATTTATAGTCAAACAGATCCTTCCGTAGTAGTGGAGTGGATGTGGAATATTGAATGGGACTTTAACCTCATTGAGTTTCCCGAGTCATTGTAGGTCGTGTTTGAAACATTCATTCTTGAAGGTGCACCATGGATATGGTGGAATTCAGTGTCTCAAAATAAACCATGTCAACAGCTTACAAGGAAATTTTACAAGGATTCGTTCATTAATCAGCATTTCTATGAATAAGAAAGGGTGATAAAGGGGGTGGAAATGTGTTGTCGGTAGCAGGGCGATAGATCCATGGTGGAATATTTCCAGCGCTTTGTGGAGTAAGTCCCTTATGATTCAGGGTATTCCACAGATGACTCCATGAATGATTGATGACACATGGCGGGTCCCCACCCTGATATACGGTCGAAGGTGTCACCGTCCAACCTGACATTATTTTCCGATGGGGTCAAACATGCTTTTTATGTCGAAGCCTTGATGGAAAGTGTTCTTGATGTAGTCCTCCCTGCTGTGATCCCTATGAACAATGGTGAATATTCTTGAAAGGAAATGAATAAGTGATTAAAAGTGGATGGAGTATGTTTTGGAATCAAAAGGCATCGGGATATTTTATTAACCTCTTTGGAGTGAGATATCCTTGTTTGTAATCAGTGTGGAAAGTTGGGTCATAAGAAGTCGTAATTCCCAAGTGCTCTAAAGCCCTTCCAGAAAAATGGAAGCATGGGTCACATGCGGCGTTTCTGTCAGGGCGTCTCTAGAAATCATCACGGAGGATGTTCTCAGAAGTGATTTGTTATTGGGGTTTTTTTAAGTTTCATGTTTATTTTTTCTTCCAGTGTAAGGGATATCTTATCATTTCAGTGTACTGATGGTGTTTTGGGTTTTGAAATATATGGGAATGTCGTGGGTATTTTGAAGAAATCCATTTTTCAATACTATTGTGGTATTCATTTCAAAATTTTTTCCTTTATTTTGTCATGTCAAAATGTGTATGATTTTTGTTGGGATTATAAAAACCTAACTGTGAAGCTGACTATTCTTCATTCATCAGAGCTCCAGCCTAAAGTCCTTGGAGTGATTCCGATGCATAGTCAGGAACCCCAAGAAATTTTAATAGGCTTGGCTAAGGTTGTGCGTCTATCATTGGGATGAGGCAGTTTTAGTGTGCCTGTTGTAGTTTCATGGTCACTATAATTCTTCTCTCATCGTAAAAGTGTAATGGACTTTTCCCTCATGCAATATCAGTAATTGTTCATTTTTGGATGTGAGGTACCAATTAGTGGCCTTCCATAGACCACCCATGTGGATTAGTTGTGGCTTTGGATTGTGTCCATCTCAAAGTGGAAATTCATGAGCAATTGTCCATCATAGATTCATTGATCCAATCTTTGGGCCCTCCCTACCCACCTAGGTGGTTGGGTTTTTTGGTTCGTGTAGAGTTTTTTGGTTCAAATCTTATCCCTTTATGATGGGAGTGTATGGTTTCAATGTTCTTGTTGTGCTCATTCTAGTATGAGTAAGGCTCGGTTTAAGCCTAAGTCGGTTTCTCCATTTGGTCGTGTGTAGGTTGGGTTTTTATTATGGGGAGACCCACCGTGAGTATTTCTGATTTTTCTCTTAAGTCGTTATTATATTGTAGTTGAATTCTTATAGTGGGGAGTCTGTTCAAGCCACCCCTCTACTGGTGGTCTGTTTTGGGCAATGAGGTCGAGTGTTGTTGGTGGTTGATGGAATTTCCGTGAGATAAGAGGTTGGATCGTGTTTATGTGGAATCCTTAGGTGTTGATCGATCATTTGGATAGTGTCATGGCATTCTAGGGTTAGAAAGCATTATATTTGGGAGAATTGTCAAACCCTGACCTATGCTTTTATTTTATTTTATTATTAATATTCCCTTAAATTTTTTTGTTGGGGTTCCTTAGATTTTCGACCTTATGTTAAAAACTGTACATTTTGGGTTGATGTTGTTGGTGCATGGGCGGAGCGCATTTTGAAAACCCTGCGCTGCTTCTCCCAGAAAATGCACAACCTACCATCTTCGAAAAAAATAAATAAGTTAATTAATATAAATGAAAATTGAAATTAGAACACACGTTAATTGTTGTGTCATTTAAAATTTTATTTTGTGGATGATTTTATTAATATTTAGATGATATGAATAATTTTATTATATTTATTTTTATGATCATGATTTTGTTATTATTATTATTATTATTATTATTATTTTTGTGAAAATTATTACTAATTATTACCATTAATTTTTTTAATTATTATTATTGTTATAATTATTATCATTAACATTATTGTTATTATTATTTTCATCATCATTATTTTATATATATATATATATATTTCATTATATTTATTTTTCTTACCCGTTTTTTAGGGTTTCAGATACACATTCCCTCCCCATTCAGTGCATCTTCCTACCTTCTTCTTGGTGTACTGCGCGAGAAGGGACATCCTCTCTTCTTCCTCGTGTGTGGAGTGAGAAGGGCCAACCTCCCTTCTTCATGGTGTGCAGCGCGATAAGGGCCAGCCTCCCTTGATGTGCAGCATGAACAATAGATCTCATCATGGAAGCCCAACCTCGACTTCCCCCTTCTTCTAGGCATCAAACCCCACATGACGGCTTCTTCTCCAATGGTGAATCCTCCACTTGAAGCACACCCTACCACTTCATCGGCCCTCGAACACCTTTACAGCGCACCCTGTACGATGCCTCGGCCCCCATACATGACCGCTGGTCTGCCCTACAGCGCGCACAACTACAGTTGGCACCCCAGTTCCCTCCTCTACCTTTCATGTATCGCCTCAAGCACCTCAGACCCCCCCCCCCCTACTACAGTTTTTTTCGGTCGCAATCCCCCCTATAGCTCCCGTCTCCGGCCCCAGCCATCTCCCTCTTTTGCGGCCACCCCGACACCCTTCCCCTACTCAGCGGCCACCAGACATCGTTCCCCCACAACGCCTCCCTATTAGTACACGCGAGCCAACTAGCCTCCTCCCGACATGGCATGCCTCGAATCCCACTTGACCAAACCAGTCCCCCTGAGTTGGCATGCTTTCAACTGCACGGACCTTATCCGCAGCCCCTCTTCGGCCGACCCACAACCCCCTCAGACCATTTGTTTTGTGCGCATTAGCTTCTATGGATGACCCACATCATTATTACTTGTTGGAGTTCCCCCTATGAAGGTGTTTGCGCTATTGGCGCACCCTCGTTTTGTGAGCGCAGCAATGGGCTTTGCCAGCTTTTCCCTGTTTCGACGATTACACCCTACCACCATTACCTCGACCAACCCTCGGACGGTCTGTTTCCAATCACGAACTCCCCCCTGTTGGTACCTATTTTTTATTCTACATTGATATTTCTATTTGATATATATATATTTTTATATTTATATATATATTTCCTTGGTTTTATTATGTGTTTTATTAATTAAATGCTGTTTTGGGTCAGTTTGACTTTCTATGACCTGCACAAGGCGTTACCAAGTGAGCATCATCACCGTGCCTTGTTTCCAAGATTGTGCCATCATTGCGACTTTGTCTTGAGGTAGGTTCCCATTTTCACATGCCTTTTTAATTAAAGATTAATTCATTTCATGTTTTTCGCACCTATTTTGATTAATAAATATTGATTTATGATCCTTGGTTTCACTGTTTGGTTTGAAAAGTGGTGTTTTTTACCATGTAATGTGATAAATAGAATTTTCTTGCTATATATTAGACACCTCATGTTCGATGATATCACTGGTTAACTCTTACATTTTATTTGGAATAAAAAAATTTTGGATCAGTTTTATTAAAATATTGGCAGCTTGTTATGTAAAAATGTGGGGCTATTCAAATGGTTTCAAACCAGTTTTGGTTTTATTTAATGTTGTGATTGTGAAATGTGTTTAATGCCCATTTGGAACTTTACAGAAAATGATGATTTTTTTTATGAAAACCCTCCTAGGACTACTCTCCTCTCTTGGCTGCGACTGATTGTTTGTCAGGCCCACACTCAGAGGCTCCTAGTTGCTCGTGTATTTTAAAGGCAAGAGGTTGTTCCATGGAGTGACTTGATGTGATGTCTATTTTTCATTATATATATATATATATATATATGTATGTATGTGTGTGTGATTGGATGCTCAACTGGCATTGGTTGGCTCACCCCCTTTTCTAAATACTTGAGACATGAGAACCTGACATATTGAAAGAATATTCTGAGAATGATTTCCACACATCTAGGTTATGGTATAGACCAGTGGCCCATAGTTGGTGGATATATTGGGTTTATTACTATGGGACTTTACCCCCCCCCCCCACCTTCCTAAGAAAGGATGGACGAGCATTTGAGTGTTTTGATTTCATCATGTGTGGCATGTCAATGAGGATGATATCTCATGTATTTGTGTCTTCTGGTATATTCTTGATTTCAGAGGTTCACCAAGGTCTATTGAATTTTAGTTACTTGCAGTAATGATTTAGTACTTGAATGTATTTTTACATTCCCCTTGTTGTGAAATTACTTTTGTGCATTTTAGTATTTTGTTTCCCTTAGAATGTGATAAATTGGTATTGACTTGGTTTATAGAAATTGGTTTCATATGAATGTGTTTAATCATATTTATAAAAATTTGAAATTATAAACATCACTTTCCATTTCTAAAAATCCATTGTCACTAATGAAATGAAAATATATTTTAAAATTGTTAAAGGAAATGGTTTTTAATTTTCATTTGAGTAAAATATTTAGAATAAAATACTTTTATAAATTGTAGTTAAAACATGAAATGATGTTTCATTTATTTTAATGGTAGTGCTTTGGGAATAGATATTGGGCTAGCCTACTGAGTTTTAATAGTCACGCTTAAAGTTGTTTTCTGTTTTTAGTGTTTTGCTGGCTACATCTTGAGTGCGCTATCCTTGGGAGACTCTTGATCGTTGAGTTGGAGTGTGACCCATGAGGTCAAACAGAGTTAATTCAGATGTTGAGTTTGGTTAGACTTATTTTCTTTCATTATTATTTTGTCACATTACATGGTTTATTTATTCTGTGTTGCTCTGTATTATTTCTATATAATTATTTATTTTTATTGGAGGACATCGTTCCCATGGCCTCTGTTGATGCCCTAGCGCTTGTCGCCAGCCCGGGAGGATCGGGAAGGCCTCTTGGGCCTTGCTGCCGATCGGCTTGGGTGACCGGTTTAGGGTCGACCCAGGTTGGTTCGTGATAGTAAAGGGGGAATTTATTGAATTGGTCAAAAAAAATTCAATAACATAAATTCAAGATAAACATGATGACATTTCTTCACCCCAATTAATGATAATTAATCAGTGACATGGGATCTATATATATTTATATTGAATATTCTCTTTTCACCATAAGTAAAAGTATATGAATCTTATAAGGAAGACATATTATACTGTGGAATCTTATAATTAAATTAATATATTATTTTTTTCTTTCATATTACATATTATTCTTTGATTTTTAGTGAAGATAAATAGGTAGATGGTCATATCAAATAAATATTACTATATAAAGTATGTTTTTCTAAGTGGGAATATGTGGGAACACTAATGGTGGGAAAAAATTACGGTGGGACTTCTACTACAAAGGATATTAATAATTCATGGAATAAATTTAATAATTTAGTAATATTTCATCATCATTATAATATGAATCATTAATATTACCAATTCAACTCACTCGAGAATATGAATTAATAACTTATGATACCACATAGAGAAATAAATATTTTACACATAATTCATTATTATCAATTCACATAATTATATGTTAATGTTATTTTATCTCATGTGTCTCTACTGTATTATGCATAAAGTGGATGATCACATCATTGTAGATATTATTCCAAAACTAAACAGACCATGGCTATTATAGGAACAAACCAACTCTTAATTATGTTCTATCAAAATAATGAATCATGGAATTTGGGTGGCCATGTAAGTAGTTATTAGTTTAGAGAAAAAACCATGGAAGGCCAATCATGTCATCCAATTTCTTAAGGAATCATAAATCTTAAAATAAACCCTATAAATTTTCTATTTGATACTAGTTTATCTAAATTGTTTAAAATAATTTTATTCCTACAAAAAAGGATTTATGTGTAGATGATTTAAAAAATGATGAGTATACATACACTTCAATGGAATCATGACTGAATTGGATTTAAATTATGAACATGTTTTATAATAATTATTGGATCTATACGTTATTGTGATTTTTAATTTCTTGAAAATGAAGTAATTGATTTTATCATCGGTTTGGATAGGTTAGTTCCCCTCACATATCATATATATTTTTAACCAAGATAATTTGTGTAAACTTTTCTTGATGGCATGATGAATAATTTTAATTTAGATTGGTATATAAATGATATTAGAGAATGAAAATCGGTAGTAAAGGTTAGAAATTTTTCTTATCAATGAATTAAAGTGAAAATAGGGACTAAAGTGATAATTGGTACTATAAAGGTTTCTATCACTTTCTTTTATTATAACCTCATATTCCTAGAAAATAGATGTGATGTTCTAGCAAATGGTGTAGAATTTTTTTAACATCTTGAAATGGAAAAATAACATTTTCCTTCCACCTTATAGAATGTAAAAGATGAAATTTAAATATTTAAAGATCCAATTGGATGAATTATAATGTTAATGGAACATAAGAACAATTATTTTACCCTTGGATAATAATTTTATTCTTTAAAAGATGTTTGATGTTGCATCATAATATATTAGTTTATATCTTATGATATTATTTCTTGTAACAGGGGAGAATTGTAAATTAAAAACATTGTAAAATTTATAAAATGAAAAAAACCAAAAAACCAATTAAATATGACTTAAGACATGGAATAAATTCATAATAAAATCATAATCACGTAAAATATAATTTTATAAAGAAAAAAAGTAAATATGACAATAATATCAATTAAATCGACATATTTATCAGAATCATTATGGATCTGATTATCAATGTATATATCCTTATTAGATTAATTATTATAGGGGGAAAATATAATTTCAAATAAAAAAATAAGATGTATATTATAAATTCATAATGGAAATATAATATTTTATTAAATTAAAAATATTTATAGAAATGTAAGAATTAATTAATGATATTCCAATAATAAACTATTTTAACCCAAATGGTGGGGTAGTCACTAATGGTAAGAAATTATCTCATTCCTCAAAAATGAAATACATAAATAAAAAAAATGAGTTGATTGGACTTCCTATTCTTGTTGTCCCATGATCAGATGGATCTGATTCACTTTCTTCCTATTTCTATAATTTATCAATCGTAATCATTGATCAAACCCTAAAAAAATCATAAAATAATTTATATGAGGCATCCAGATATAGTTTCCTTGGAAAAAATCTCTATAAAAATGTACAACAGAATATGAAAATTATGATCAATCATTGTAAACATTATAAAAATATAAAGAAAATGAAAAATTCCATCTTCAAACTCTTCCAATGACTGTGTTTTTATAAGTGATATACAAATAACCTTATTGATCACAAAATGGTGATATTTTCTCAATGTTTTTCATGTGAACATAGACCCATGGAACAAGAAAACTCATATAATCCTAGAATAATGAATATTGGACATCATTCGAACTGTGAACCGAGGCTTAGTTATGGATGTATGATGTAGGCGTTGTGTAGAATGGTTGCAGGGCCCATTGCACCACTTTTTTTTGGGCAGGTCTGGTTCGGTGTAGGGATCCCTGACGAACCCCTTTTTTCTTATTTTTTGGTCAACCTTAACGATTATAATTTGAAAAGGATTTTATTTATTGGGTTCTAACATAACCATATTTTTTTATGGAAAATAAAAAATGAATTTTTAGTCAATGTAAAATAAATTCCATTACAATAGTAGTATTCCCTCTATATTCAAATTATAAACAGAGTTGTAATGCCCCGGTTCCGTAAGCCACCCGGAGGCACCTCATACTCGGATGTTTACATGGCATCAAGTGCATTTCCCCAAATGCCAGAGGCTGTGGACTAGCAGCAAGGGCCTCAGGGGTGATTGTGGGGAAACTATGCCCTCATTGGCAGAGTACAAAGAGGAAGAAAAATAAACATGCAATCGCAGAAGAAGTAATAACCAGCAATAAAAACATCAGAATTCTAAATCAAAAAACTGGAGCACATATGTATGTAAATGAAATGATGCATGATACATAACTAGGAAATCATCCAAACAAGTCACAATGATGGAAAACACTATAGTATCAAAACAAGTACAGAAGAAAAGTAAACAGCTCCTCAGCATCGCAAGCCAAAGCTTGGTCCCATTCTACCCTACTCCAAGAAATCATGTTCCAAAAGACAAAGGGTGCTTTCCTTTGTCTACACCTGCAAAAACATAGTCAACTTGGGCCCAAAAGCATGACCCAAACAGTGTGTGAGATAAAATCCTAGCAGAAAACCACCCGACGATCTGTGCCTAACTGTCTGTGAGTATATGGCAGGTAAAAGTACAATAAGCAGTAAACAACAACAGAAAGTATTAGACAGTAAATAGTTAGCAGTGAACATGATGATACATATCAGCAAACAATCCATAACCAATCAATAGCAGTGAAACAAACAACTAACAAGCCTGAAACCCTCTGGGAAGTACTTTCCGCCATCCCCTCTGGTCCTGTCTAAGATGTACCACAACCCTCTGGGCAGTGCACTCAGCCTACCCCCTCTGTCTTGGTCATACGAATTTTTTGAGACTCTCTGGGGAAGCCCACTCAGTAAATTCCCCTTATAGTCTAGGATAGTCAGGGACTCTCTTGAGGAAGATCACACGGTATAACCCTCTTATCCTCAAGGTCTCGAGACTCTATGAGGAAGTATCTCAGTCAATTCCTCTTATAGCCTCATGTATGACATAGACTCTCTGAGGATGCTCACTCGGTCAACTACCCCTCTAGCCTAGGAAGGTTCTTAAAAGATTCAAACAAGGTAAGACCCTCTGAGGAAACGCACTCGGTCTACCCTCCTGTAGTCTATAAAATCCAAGACTTTATAGGGGCTCACTCGGTCCATCCCCTCTGTAGTCTGTAAAATCTAAGACTCTATGGGAAGCTCAATCGGTATATCCCTTATTGTCTATAGCACCAGGTTATCTCAACCCCATGAAAGTCAGTGCATAATAATGAAATAAGGCTAATGTGCACCTATAATGCAACTTGGCTAACCAAAGTACACATATAGAGCTACTCAGCTAAATAGTCTACAAGGAAACAAGCATTCCATGAGTTTCACTTCAACCTATAACCGCTAGGTATGGAAACAGGTGTAACAGCCAAAGGAAAACATGACCCAAGAGTCGTAAACAGAAAAAAGAAAGGGAAAACAAATCTGAGCACAAAATATTATCCTCTAACATGGACAAATTACCTCTACACAGGCATATAAGCAAGGCAGGAAAAAAACAAGAGAAAAATGGTAAACACGTGATACCCTGTTCATGGGTATCAGTGGATATTCGAAAATAAACTTCGAGACTTTGAAAAGTAAGGCACAAACCACCTACCTCGATCCTAGGAGATCGATATACTTGAACCATTATGGTTGATTCTTCCTCAAATGTCGTAGATATGAGAAAAAATCCAAAATTTTCAACCTATGATAACATGAGAAAGAGGAATAATTGGGAAACAAGACTCAAGAAGATGGAAGAACTCATCACTGTTCTTTCAACGCAATTGACCGTGCTCAAATCGGAGATCGTACGGAGAGGCAATAGCTCGGGGAAGATTCAGTCGTACGGGTCACTCTCGAATGAACCAGACCTAGAAGAAGACAAATATCGTGATGAGGCGTGACCCTGGTCCATTTAGTGAAAAAAAAGAAATGTAAACGGTTTGTATTTTTAAAGTACACGACGTGTAGGGGGTTTTTCTGTACTCCACCAAAATCGGCCTCCACGTCACCCCTACACATCATGTGTGTGGTTTGGACACATCCAACACACAGTTTCGAGCAGGAAAAGTGTACACCGCGTGTACTCAGAAAGTACACGACGTGTACTTCAAATATTTCCAGAAACTCCAAAAATTCTCAAAAACTCCAGAAAAGGAAAGGAATAACAGAAATGAAGATCCGGGTTCTTACAAACATCCCCCATTAATGAAATTCGTCCCCGAATTTCCCTATATGGGCGTAGAAGAAGAATCCTCGAACAGTTCTGGCCACTAAGATCGAACCTCGGCCACCCTCTCCCAAATCTCGTCTGGTACTCGCCCATACTGCCATATCACTCGTACCAGAGGAACAGATCGGCATTAGAGAACCTTTGTACTACGATCGAAAATCCAGATAGGGTGCTCCTCAAACGACACATCTTCTTCAAGATCAACCTCCTTGGGTTGGAAGACATGAGATGGGTATGAAAAGTAACGTCGGGGCTGAGAGACATGGAATATTTCATGCATATCCGGGTACCTCTGAGGTAGCTGCAACCGATAGGCAACCAACCCAACTCTCTCCCAAACCTCAAACGGTCCAACATACCACGGTGAATGATTACCCTGTCTCTGAATCCTCTTGTGCCCCAACCTCGGTGAGACACGCCGGAAAACCTGATACCCAACCTCGAACTCCAGAGGTCGTCTCTTCTGATCAGCATAAGACTTTTGTCGAGACTGTGTCGTAGCCATCCTCCCCCAAATCAACTATATCTGCTCTGAGGTCTCCTGAACAAGACGAGGTCCCCGTAAAGCTGCCTCTCCTGCCTCCAACCAGCATAAGGGTAATCGACATGGCCTACCGTAAAAATACTCATATGGTGAAATCTGAATGGTCTCCTAAAAACTGTTGTTGTAGGCGAACTCCACAAAAGGTATATTGTATCCCAAGAACCACTGAAGTCTAAAATGCAATCTCGGAGCATATCCTCAAGCACCTGGATCATGATCTCAGACTGGCCGTCTGTCTGGGGATGGTATGTTTTACTCAAAAGTACCTGTGTACTCAAGGCCTTCTAAAGTCCCTCCCAGAACTAGGAGGTAAAGCGTGCATCCCTATCTAAAACAATGGAGTGCAGAACTCCATGTAGACGTACAATCTCTCGGATGTACAGTCATCCCAGACCATCAACACTAAAGGTTTACTTGATCGGTAGGAAGAGTGATACCTTTGTAAGTCTGTTAATGACAACACAAATAACGTAACTTTCCTACGGTGACCTCAGAAACCCGGTCACGAAGTCCATCGTGACATCGTTCCACTTCCACTCTAGAATGGGTAACTACTGTGAAAGCCCTACTGGTCACTGATGCTCTTCTTTCAGCAACTGAAAAGTATAATATCTCATGAAAAAACCAAAAACATCTCTATTCATACCTAGTCACTAGTAAAGGCGATGAAGATCCCGATACATTTTTGTGACACCAGGATGAACTGCCCAAACATAGGAATAAAAATCCCGCATCATCTCCTCGCGTATGTCAGCTGGAACGTCTACACATCCCTAGAAACACAAGATCTCATCCGAACCCACTATCCAGCCAGGAAAAGGGTCCCATCCTAACACACTCTCCCATAGGACCAAGGCCTCTGAGTCTGATAGCTGCCTCAATTCGTACCCGATAAAAATGTGTAGAGTTAACAACCACAGAAGATAAGACAGTTTGTCCCTGCCTTTTGTGCACTTCCAAGTGCATCTCAGAGAATTGATCCATAATCTGCCACTCACTGCTGTCCTCTAGAACTACCTAAATCTAGGTTCTTCTGCTCAACACATCTGCCACTAAATTTACCTTTCCTGACATATAGGTGAGCTCCAAATCAAAATACTAAAGATACTCAACCCACATGCGTTATCTCAAGATTCAGATCACGCTGAGGGAAGATGTACTTGAGACTCTTGTGGTCGGTGAAAACCACAAAGTGCTCTCCCAAAAGATAGTGTCTCCAATAGCGTAAGCATGAACAACTTCTTCCAACTCCAGATCGTGCATCGGGTAGTTCCTCTCATGTGACCTCAACTGCCGAGACCCATAAGAAACAACCCCATCTCTCGGCATGAGCACAACGCCTAGTATGATACTCGAAGCATCACACTAAATAGTGTATCCCTTCCTGGCTCTGGCATGCCTAGTATCGGTGCTGATTTCAACCTCCCCTTTAGCTCTTGAAAGTATGACTCACAAGAATCTAACCATAAAAACATCACCCCCTTATTGGTCAGACCTATCAACAGTGATGCTAGGCACGATATATCTTGAATGAAAATTCTGTATTATCCGGACAGCCCTAGGAAACTCCGTACCTCAAAGACGTTCTTCAGCTTCTACTAGGAAACTACAGCTCTCACATTCTCTGGGTCCACTGACACTTCTGTCTCAGAGATAACATGACCCCTGAAGTGAATCCGATCCATCCAAAAGTGGCACTTCGAGAGTTTAGCTTATAGCCGATGCTCTCTCAGTGTACTCAGAACGATCTCAAGATGTGTCATATGGTCGTGTCGAGTGTGAGAGTACACCAAGATATCATCCACGAAGACCATGACAAAGGAGTCCAAGTACGGATGGAATAATCGGTTCATCAGTGCCATGGAAACTGCATGCATGTTAGTGAGACCGAACGACATGACTGTATACTCGACAAGACCATACATGATCCTGAAATCTTATAGAGGTATATTTGATGGTCTAACGGGCAACTGATGATAACCGAACCTCAATTCAATCATCGAGAAAACTTAGGCTCCTCGAAGCTGATCAAAGAGATCATCGATCCTCGGCAAGGGGTATTAGTTCATGACCGTCAACTGGTTCAACTTCTGATAATCCACACAAAGTCGAAGGGTACCATCTGCCTTCTTCGCAAACAGGACAGGCGAACCCCAAGGAGAGGTACTGGGTCGGATGAAACCCTTTTCCTGCAACTCCTCCAACTGCTTCTTGAGCTCTTGTATCTTAGGTGTAGCCATCCTATAATGTGGAATGGACACCGGTGCCACTCCTAGAAAGAGCTAAATCGAGAAGTCTTGATCACGCTTCAGAGGTAAACCTGAAAAGTATTCTGGAAAGACATCCCTAAAATGATCCACCACTAGAGAAAAGTCTAACTGTGACGTCCCGTGGTTATCCAAATAAAGAGTGTAAATCAGGTCTATAACTACCCCTAGCTGAGAATGCTATGGTCCAGCTCTACCCACTTGGACATCCCACTCACCTCTATGAAGGAAGGATCTGCCCTCAGGTGATATGAAACTCACCCTACGGCGATAGCAGTCAACGACTACCTGGAATGGAACCAAACAGTCCATACCAAGAATGACGTCATAGCCTGTCATCTCTAGGAAATATAGATCCAATAAGAAATGATACCTCAGAACCTCAAGATGGAACTCTCTGCATTGGAGTACGCTAGATGTCATCGTTCCCAACGGTGTGTCAAGAGTCAACAAGTCTGCAGACGAAAAGATACAAATCACAAGGCTCTCAACAACCACAACAGAGATAAAGCTATGGGAAGCAATAGTATCGAAAAGAATTGTTGATAAAAATAAGGCTACTAAGATCGTACCTCGAACTGTAGAAGGGCTGAGACCCTGCTCCCTATAGGTCTGATCCACGGCGAAAGAATGGCCTGCACCGCAGCCCTGTGTCCCTGGAGGACTACTCTGTGTTGATCCACCCTACTATCATTGATGACCTGGTGACTGACCACCATGGCCGCAACCTCCACCTTGGCCTGAATGGCCGAAAGAACTCCAGTTTCCTAATTGGTGGGAAACTGGCGAAGCATCTCCAGAATGCGGGGTCATCGAGAAACCCCTACCACCAGCTGAAGGTGAGAATATGTGATAGAAACGATGAAGATGGCCCATCTTTCCACAAGACCGGCACTCTATCATATACCTCTGGCACTGAGGCCTAGTATTCCTAATCCTACCGCACTGGTAGCATGCAACCTGGCTGCCAGAAGACGCATCACGTGAACCTCGATCTCCTAAAGAAGACTCTCTGTGATGCTTCCTACTCTATGTAGGAGGAACAATAGCTCTGGATATCGAACCGCCCTGGCTCACTGCTCCAGAATCCCTCATATTGCGCTCAGTGATCAGAACCTGGTTGACGATGGAAGATATCAAAGTCAGCTGAAAGATATTCACCTGAGAACAGATCTCCTGCCTGAGACTGTCCTCAAACTTCCTAGGAAGGAAAAACTCATCCCCTGCTAGGATCAGTGTGAAACGCTGCATCTCAGTGAAATAAGACCAGTACTCCATAACAGAAAGATTACCCTGCTGCAGACTCATAAACTCCCAGGCTTGATCGGCCCTCAGGGTCTCCGGATAGAAGTAGTCATAGAAGGTGCATCGAAACTCGTCCCAAGACATATCCTGCTGATGCCCTAATCGTAAGATCACCTCCCGCCAACTCTTGGTGGTGTCCCAGAGCATGTAAGTAGATAGCTTTACCCTCTTCTCCAGAGGGATCTCTAGGTGCTCAAAGATGGTCAGTGTGGCCTTTATCCACAACACTACAGCCTGAGGTCCTCCATCCACTGAAAAAGCTGTATGCTGCTACTGCTGGAAAACCCGCTTCAACTTAGCCATCGACGGGATAGGAGGTGATGCTCCCTGGCAGGTCTGCATCATCCTCAAGAAGTCCTCCCTGAACTGCGCACCAGCGCCAACAACTGGTATGACAGCTAGTGCCAAGGCTGGCTCGACTGGAGGATCGGAAAGAAGTCCCTGATCAGTTATATCTAGCGTCTGATCACTGCCTAACGACAGACGTACAACTTCAGGACATCTCGGAGGCATATATTTGAAATATAAAAAGTACACCTTATATTAGAAAAACAAGGATAGATAAAAAAGGAGTATAAAACGGTAACATGGGGAAGAAAACACACAATTTTACAAAACACGACAACACGACGTGTATAAAAACTAAACGACGTGTCTTCTTAAACCACTGACATGGGCATGTACCCCCGCCCTATAGGTCATGTGACACCACAAACTACACAGAGTGTTGGCCCAAAACATGACATGTACATGAAGACTATTCCCCTTCCTGAGTCTCTTTACACATCTAACTCACATGGCGCAAACTAACCTCAGACTACACGACGTGTTCCCTATGGACACGGCATGTACTGGACATTGACTTGGAGGCCTATGTGGTTAGTTACACGTCCTTCTACGTGAATGGACCTTACACTGCGTGTTCTGAAAAAAAACACGACATGTATAGGAGTAGGTGACACCGTCCCGTGTTGTTCGGGACAAGGCCGGGTACCTTGGCAATACTACACGGTGTGTTCCAAAAGCAACACGGTGTGTCTTAGAGAAGGTCACGCCGACCCGTGTTGTTCGCGACACGGCCGAATACCTGAACAGAACTACACGACATGTTCCTTTACAACAAGGCATGTTCCACTCGAGCTTCCCCAACCAGTGTTGTTAGTGACACGGTTGGGTACATGGCGTGTACCAACAGTACCCTCCATGTTCCTAAAGATATCCTCTGATACTGTGTTTCTGCTCACATGGTCAATGACACGGCCTAAAAACTACACGGCGTTTATCTAAAAATTACACGCCGTGTATTTTGGGTTTTTCTGGGTAGTAGCTCAAAAACTGCACAGAAGCCTAGAAACACTGAAAATAAGGCAAAGAGGTGCCAAATTCCGATCCATGAGGGCCCATACTCCCCACGAATCAAAGCTTGGCATCCCCTACACTCATGTACAAGAGAAAACATGATCATGATCCAAAAATTTCTGACTCAAGAGGGGCCATAACACCTCAAGAATCAAAATTTTGCGTTCATTTAAACAAAGTACAATACAAACAATTCCCTAACAAGCATCATAGATTCTATCAAGCATCTATCACAACATCATGCATAATCTACACAATGTCTATCACAGCAACATGCAATCACTGATGCACCCTAAATGGAATGGAAAGAATGCATGGCATGTGATTTATAAAAGTTACTATATGATGCATTAGATGGCTTACGCTCATCTCATCAGGTTGCGACAGAAATAGAACCGTAATTTGAAAACAATAGTAGTACAAAGCATGTGAATCACTCTAGGTGAAATTGTATGAACTGTAAAATCTCAAAACCAGAAAACTAAAATAAATGAGGTAGTATTGTTTTTCCCTATACACGGGTTAGATACTCCCTGAAAAAGATTATTAACAAGTACCAAATCCATCCTATCCCTGGATAATGTCTCAAAATAGTAACGAAATATAAATGAATTCCTCTGATACCACTTTGTAACGTCCCGGTTCTGAAAGCCACCAGAGGTGCCCCGTACCCAGTTGGTCACATGGCCTCAAGCGCATTTCCTCAAATTCCAGAGGCTGTCGACTAGAAATGAGGGCCTTGGGTGTGATAGTGGGGAAACTATGCCATCATTGGCAGAGTACACAGCGGAAGAAAAATAAACATGCAATCACAGAAGCAGTAATAACCAGCAATTAAAACTACAGAAGACTAAATCAACAAACTAGAGCACATATGTATGTATATGAAATGATGCAGGATACATAACTAGGAAAGCATCCAAATAAGTAACAATGTTGGAAAACACTACAGTACCAAAACATGTACAAAATAAAAGTAAACAACTTCTCAGCATCGCAAGACAATGCTTGGTCCCATGCTCCCCTACTCCAAGCAACCATGTTCCTGAAGTCGAAGGGAGCTTGCCCTTATCTATACTTTAAAGAACATAGTATGGTTGGTCCCAAATGCATGTCCCAAATAAGGTGTGAGATAAAATCCCAGTAGGAAACCACTCGATGATATGTGCCTAATTGTCAGTGAATATATGGTAGGTAAAAGTAAAATAAGCAGTAAACAACAACAGTAAGTAGTAGGCTGTAAACAGTAAGCAGTGAACATGATGATACATAGCAACAAACAATCAACAACCAATCAACAGTAATGAAAAAAACAGCTAACAAGACGAAAACCCACTGGGAAGTACTAACAACCATCCCCTCTGGTCCTATCTAAGAAGTACCACAACCCTCTGGGCAGTGCACTCAGCCTAACCCCTCTGGTTTAGTAATACGAATTATATAAGACTCTCTGGGGATGCTCACTCGGTCAATACCACTTATAGTCTAGGGTAGTCAGTTACTCTCTTGAGGAAGATCATGCAGTCTAACCCTCTTAGCCCCAAGGTCTAGAGACACTCTGAGGAATAAATCTATGTCAATTCCTCCTATAGCCTCAGGTATACCATAGACTCTCTGAGTAATCTCACTCGGTCAATTCCCCCTCTAGCCTGGGAAGGTTCTTAAAAGATTCATACAAGGTAAAACTCACTGAGGAAGTGCACTAGGTCTACCCTCCTATATTCTATAAAATAAAATACTCTATAGGAGTTCACTCGGTCAATCACCTCTGTAGTCTGTAAAATATAAGACTCTCTGGGAAGCTCACTCGCTCTATCCCTTATAGTCTATATTACTAGGTTATCTCAGCCCCATGCTGGTCATTGCATAATAATGATATAAGGATAATGTATACCTGTAGAGATACATGAATAACCAAAGTACCCCTATAGATCTACTTAGCTAAATAGTCTACAAGGCAACAAGCATGTCATGAGTTTCACTTCATCCTATAACCGCTAGGTATGGAAACAGGTGTAACAGCCAAAGGAAAACATGACCCAAGGGTTGTAAACAGAACAAAGCAAGGGAAGACACATCTGAGAATAACAAATTATCCTCTAACATGGTCAAATTACATCTACACTAGCATACAATCAAGGAAGGAAAACAACAAGGGAAAAAAGGTAAAGACGTGATACCCCGTTCACGGGTATCGGTGGAAATTCGCATATAAACCCAGAGACATTAAATGGTAAGGCACAAACCACCTACCTCGATCCAAGGAGATTGATATACTTGAACCACGAAGATTGATTCTTCCCCAAACATCGTAGATATGCGAAGACGTCCAAAACTATCAATCTACGATAACTTGAGAAAGAAAAAGAATTGGAAAACAAGACTCAGGCAGAAGGAAGAACTCACCACTGCGCTTCCAACGTAATCAACCGTGATCGAATTGGAGATTAGATGGAGAGGCGGAGGCTCGGGGAAGATTCGGTCATACGGGTCACTCTCAGACAAACCAAACCTAGATGAAGACAAATACTGTGATGAGGCGCGACCCCGGTCCATTTAGTGAAAAAAAAATACACGTTGTGTATTTTTAATGTACATGACATGTAGTTGGTTTTTCCATACTCTGCCAAAATTGGCCTCCACATCACCCCTACACACCGTTTTTGTGGTTCAGACACAACCAGCACATGGTTTCGAGCAGGAAATGAGTACACGGTGTGTACTCAGAAATTACATGGCGTGTAGTTCAAAAATTTCCAAAAACTCCAAAAAATCTAAAAAACACCAGAAAATGAATGAAATACCTGAAACGAAGATTTGGGATATTAAAAGAGTCATACTGATAGAATTATTTAATTCTGTCAGTATGATATAATAAATTTGTATTATTCTAATTAGATCACTACTAATTACCAATAAAAATTTTAGGACTTTTTAATTTTATTGTTTTGAAATAATTTCAAACTATTGGTATTGATATGGTGATCCTAATTAATCAGAAATATATACATTATAAAAACCAAAATAAAGAATAATTATTATAAATGAATAAATAAGAACATATACTATGTATTGTAGAACATAATTTTTTCTTAAAAATAATAAATTAATTTGGAGATAATTTTGGAAACTATTTTTTAAATATTATTTTATTTATTTTAAAAAAATAAGGAATTTTAAAGTAAAAATATAATTTATGACTCAACAATCTCCCCCTTATTAATATGCACATACCTTAATACAAAAATGTAAAATAACATTGAAAAAACTATAATTCTATAATCTTTCAAACTACTTCATATTTAGGATTAAATAATAAAACATTAACTCCTCCAGATTTTTTAGCTCTTATGAATATGGTCTAAAATATGATAAATTATTCCAAAGGAAAATATATGGATATTATGTTCAAGTTATTTATCTTAATGAAATAATTACCCTTCATAAACATAGCTATTAATAGAGTCTCATTGTTATATACTTTTAATGACTCATATCTCTAATGATAACACTATTATTAATAGGAACACCATTACATTTGAGTGGGTATTTTCACAGATCCATTTTGAATCATAATGAAAATAGCACTTGAGAAAAAATTTATGTATTTTTAGGACCTAGGAAGGGATAGTTGGTTTTATAAGGAAACTAGTTTTTAAATCTATGTGTTCTTCAAAATGTGTAACATTTATTAAATTATGGGTCATAATAGTTGAAAATTAATGAAATGGTTTATTTTACACATGATTTTGAATTGATTAGCATATTCCATTATTTTAAAATTGAAATCATTTTCTATTTGGTGAGAAGTATACTTTGTTATTTGATCATAAATTCAAGAATCACATATTATTGTACATATATTGTATCCTAATACAACATTTATAGATAAATAATTTTTATATTTTATACATTAAAACAGTTAATTAGCTAACTAAAGGGAATTTTTTTGCAAATTTTTTCTATTGAGAATAATAAAATCAATTAGCCATTGAAACTTATGATTCATTCTAATTTAGGATAAATATTTATTATATTCATCTCTATTTCACTACGATTCATGAAAATTTTATACCACATGACTCCAATTCATGACTTTTTTGAACATGTCTTGGTTTCTAAAAGATATGATTCTCATCTCAATATCATAACATCAAAACTTTATGGTGGAGATATGATTAAATTATTTAAATAATATATTAACTCCAAATTTCATTATCATGATATAATTTTCAAAACATATTTTTTCCATAGGAATTATACTTTTCATAAAACCATTAATAATGAGCCAATCATGCCGGAATTAATTTAATGTAAATGGATTTTAGAAAAAATTTCTAGTATAATTTAATTAGTTAAAAATATCATAGTATATCATGATATGATCACTTATTAGTAGGTCATTGATGAGAAACAATGACCAACATGTATTTTACAATTCTTACCTATATCTATCTAGATATGGGTTCATAAAGTAGTGGATTTTTTAAAATTTATAGATAGAACATTTTAGAAAAATTAGTCCATATTTTTTATTTTTGACAGGATTAAATTTTCACCCCACATCATAAATATTCATGAAACTAGTACTGTGGATAAATAGTGGAAGAAAAATCTTGTAAAATTATAAAATTTCTTTGAATAATAATTTTTATCATATCTAAATGTTATAATCATTTTACCTATCAATTTTGGAAATTTTTATAGAAATTATTGGTATCCAGTTGATCAGTATTTTTTCTTATCATCATCAAATATAATGAAATTTTAAAAACCCCATTAAAACATTATAATAATTAGATCAATCCTATATTATTGATATTATATGATTATTGGAAGATCATATACCATTATTTAAATTATTATACAATAATATATATGAAGACTCAATACATATGGCCTATTTTGATGAATTTTATAGACATCCCTTTTAATCTCTACTAGGTGTCGTAGAGTCCATAGAAAATATGTTGTTGAGACATAGTTTTATTAATGTTATGACTTTGGAAAGTCATATTACAAGTAAAAGGTTGAGGAAGGCATAGATTCATCAAAATATTATGTGTCTTTTCATTGTCGATCATCATTGTTCGATGTGGGCGATCATGTGTTCTTTAATGTATATCTAGGGAAAGGGAATCATACTTTTGGTGTAAAATGTGAAATATATTATTTATATAGTGGAACTTTTGAAATAATGTTATATATTTTTTATGATTATAATCAGTTTAATAACTTGATTTATCTCTATACATAATGTATTTAATGAATTTAAATTGAATAAGTACCATCTTAATCAGGTCCTTGTGAATAAATTAGACCATATTGATCATGACCGTAATTCGACATTTTTACTAATGCAGTTAAGAGTTCAAGACACATATGACTCTAATTTTTATGGAAATGTTTTTTTGTTTTTGTTGTGCCTTTTATATAAGCATTATTTATTAAGGAGGGAAAATGGGAGTGTACGGTCAAAATTTGTGGAAAAATGCCTGAACAAATCCAAATAAAAACAAATAATAATCTTTATAGAGATTGAAAGAATAATGTATATGATAATATAACATCCATAGCTTCATGTATGATAACTATGAACTATATTTTTTGATAAATTTTCAACATTTTTCATTGGATCTTGGAGTTTGGGTGAGGTTCATTGATAATTTTATAGGTGTTTTCCTTTATTGTGATCACCTCAAGAAGTAACATATCATAGTGGTGGACATATTTTACTACATCCATATTAAAAAAAAATCTGACCAAAACATGCTTGGTTGGGGGATTTTGTATTCTTTTTTGGAATAAATATAGCCAAAACCATAGTGGTTTCACCCAGTTGTGATATAGGATTTTGGGTTCCTCAAAAGATCAAGGGTTTTTATTCATGGGTGTTTTGTTGTATCACAAAAATTTACCACCATATACATTACATTAATTACATGGTGGCTACAATAGGTCAACATGATAGTCAATGTATTTTTTAAAACTATCCTATCATATTTTTATTCAAGGTAGTAATTGATTTTTTATACATATAATCTATTAGAAAGTGTTTTAACCTGATTCTTTACTGAATATAAACTCATATAACCATCAACATTCCCCCTTTTATGTTTTATATATATATAATATTAGGGGAAGTCTTTGTTGGACTTCATGTTTTTAATTATGGAGTTCCTTTAAAAGATTATTTTTTATGTCAGTATATATTTATATCTCTATCATTTTCTGGTGTGTGTGGATTAATATTGATGGATTCAATATCACACCATTGTTTCTTGAAAACTATTCCATATATTTCTAAAAAATTAAAATGTGAATTATAAATAGAAGAACTATTGTATAATATTTTTTTGTAAAATCATTATTTATATTACTTTAGGAATATAATATATATTATTTTCTAAATGAGTATTGTTTTCGATGAATATTAGTTAACCTTTTATAAGACATTATTTTATTCATATGATAATTAAATTTGAATGAAAAATATTCTTCGAAAAGTAATAAAATATTTTATTATAAATTTTTTTTAATGGATTAAGGTCTTTGGATACATGATAAAATATATTAATATTACATTATACATGTCCATCGAACTTCAAATTTAGTGAACTATGAATGAAAGGAATGAAAAAGGGGTTCTTCACCATGTGATGACATGATGAAGTATAGGTCACAATTACTGTGTATTGAGAGTGTCATTTTAAATCCACATATGAATCAGTGTTATACATATATGGGTATTAAATATGAAAATATAAATGAATAATTATTATTTAGTTCAATTAATATTCATAGTCTATGTTCTTATGGTAAACTATTTTAATATTCTCAAAATATATTTAGTTTAATTTACATTCTTTATTTTTATTGTTATAGAGGTAATTGTCAGGATATCATTTGGGGAAAATCTACAGGTCATGATAAATCACCCACTGAATTTGTAATGTTGTGTGTATTAAAATTTTGTTATTTATTAAACAGGAAATGGAATGTTTTTGTCATCCCTATTGTGGGATTTTTATACTAGTTTCTTATGATATAGTTGTATATTGGTGTTTAAAATTTTGTGAAATTTTCATGTTTACAAATTATTGTTTCTTCATTAATAAATCCATTTTTTTTCTTGAGTCACTTGGTTTGCCTTGACATTTTAACGAAGATATTACTCTATAAATCATTTTTATTTGAGTTGTAATGTTTATAGAAAACTTTAATATAGTTTTTATAGTTGATTACTCATTATCATTTCAATTATGATAGTTAATTAGATAATATATCGACCCATGATCTTATAAATCCATTTGAATCAATTTCTAGACTTCATTGCCTTGAAGATGCCACCAAATGTTAATAGCACCTCAAAATCACTCAAATCCAATGGGATGGGTGGAGGTGTTACAATTAAGGAGTTATTTTGATGAATATGGGTTATATTGTAATGAAAATTATTTAAAGGTGATTAATTGATTATGATAGAAAATGAATTACATAATGTTATTATTTAGTGTTTGATGTAGGTCTCCAAAATTTTATAAAAGTGTTATTTTTATTTTTTGATAGACATTAAATAGAGGGGTTAATGAACATAAATTAAAAATTAAAAAATTTAACCACTAATAGTTTCCATGGATCATAAGGTGCATATAGGTTTCTAAAGTTTTTATAAGGTTTAAGATTAATGTTTCATTTGAATTAGATAGTATATAAGATTGATATTTATTTGTGATATGTATGGGGATTCTATTTGTATGTGAAGTTGTATATAAGAATTGATTCGATACAGAGATCATGATATGTGTGTTCTTCGAGCATGTAAAATGGTTACTGTTTGTTAATACATAGTTAAACATGATATTATTAGAAATATTGTATGAGTGGTTCTGAAATATCTAGGGATGGTATATTTAAAAATAGGACAATGGGGAATCATATATAATGATTTTATGGTGTTTGAATCATAGTTTATGGGGAAATAAAATTTTATTGAATAAAATAAGGAAAATTATCCATGAATATATGGAAATGTCCTTCTATATTTTGAGTTTCCATAGATAAAGGTGTTGATATCTATCAATATTGGGGAAAATAATAATGGATTGTGTTCAATGGTGGTGTAGTTTGGATGACAATATTTATTATTGGGACCCTCTATAGATTTATAAAAACATGGTTGGATTTTTTTCAATAAGACATTTGAGGAGATAAAACACAGATAAGAGCCACATATCAGTTGGTGACATTGACTAAGAATATTTTTGGGATCGTTCATATGACTATAAAGAGGGGAAATAATAAAATTTAATTCATATAGTTATCATTCTTCAATAGATATGTGTACACATAGATAATTATGAGTATAATTCACCACATGTAAATATTCATTAGTGTATCATTAAATATGGGATTGGATTACATGTTTTTTTAATCATTTATGGAAAATAGTGATATTAGAAATGTACGGTTGGGGTCTATGTGGGGCCTCTATTCATGATCAGATGACTATAGTTTTATCCTAATAATATAAAAGAAAAATAAGGTATTTTGAAGTAGGATGGTAATGTTATAATGCACCTTATATTAGGATAATTATAAGGGTGTTTATTTTTCAATCCTTCCATCTTATAATTAGTAGATTATACTAATGGATCTAATTAGGTTCATATTGGTGGTGGACTCATATTTATCTCCTCACAAAAATTATAAGATAGTTGGATCAAAAATAATTCATTATAAATTATTTTCTATGATATAGTTTGGATGTTGGGATTGATGCATTTTTCTACTATGATTATTTGTATAATAATTGATAATATGGTATAAAATAAAGAGAAATCCGTGATGATATTTAGTGTCTACTAGATATGGCCTCATCATTTATTTTATTCTCAGTTGTTTTATTTGGTTGGCTCACACTAAAAAATATTCATAATTTTTTTGTTATATACATTTAGTAGATATAAAATTATATGTCACTATATGTTTAGTCATTTTTAATTGACCAGTTACTTGATTTTAGCTTTTTATTTGACTATAGTTATTATATTAATAATAATATAGAATAAGTTACTCATATTATCCATTTATATTCAGGGCTAGTTGGTATCATTTGGTATTATGCGAGGTCTTCCTATGTTGTTGAGGTGTCATTATACCCCAACCCTATCAGAATACTAAGATGAATATGTTACACGATAGATAAAAAACTCCATCCTAACTTGTTTTTATCATTAAATTGGTGGATTTAGTAATATATTAAATTCTGAAACTCTTATATGAATAACTATATGATACATGATTCCAAATTATAAGATAGTACTTCTAGTCTTTGATCAACAAGGGTAAGACATTGTTTCAACAATCATTGATTAATAATTTTGGAATGTAATTTTTCATAGGTAATATCTATATTTAAGGGTGATGTTCATCCTAAAACAAGACATGAAACATTTGTGAGCCAGACTATCAAAAAATAATAACAATAATAAAAATATCATACTCTATGTGAAAAGAATATAATCATACCATTACCATATATGTATGTTCATAAAATAGAAATATTTATGAATCAAACAATATGCAATATATCCTATAATATATCTAAATTCAAAACATGGTAAAATAAATGGATAAAATTGGAGGAATCGATATGTGACACACATGACCACGAACCTCATCACCCACTCTGGCACTAGTGTGAGAATTGAACCAACAATAATGAAAAGAAATATGGATTATAACATAGACATCAAATGGCTACTAGTACACCAAACTATAAATAAAGTCCATATAGTGATGTATCATTAAAACCCAACCCCAATTTGAGGTGTCATATTAAATAAAATGTATATAAACAATAATTATTTTCCAAAATAAAACTAAATAAATGTCTGTATAGAAGAACATGTTTTCTAATTTGTATAACAATTTAAAAATAATAACAAAATAAATATAAATACTATATATTTGTTTTTATATAATATTATGGAAATGGATAAAAAATGAAGATCCATTTTTATATTTTACTAAACTTGTTTCTATGTCAGTATACCTTTGAGGGACTATACTTATAATTCATTTATTAAGTTAATATTTTTATTCAATGTGGATTAGTATAGGGATAATATATATTCTCTCCCAATAACAACATATAAATTAATTAATGGTAATGGATTAAAGAGGAAAACCCTAATCCCATTAATATATTATTGAGTATACATAATCCATAAAATTTGGGTGCTTCTATTTAGGAGTACATGTAGGAATATAATATAGTAACGGATGAAACATTTTCTGTTTATTCATCTATAATAAATGGATTATAGACATGAATAAATATTATATAATAGTATAATATAAAATATTATATGGAATCCCTATCAAATAAATAAACCATATCTATTACAAGAGATAAAAAAATTACTAATTCATATTCTTTTATGCACCACCCCAATCATGGAATCTAAAGGTAAAAACGGTATAAATAGTAATTGAAATAATTGTATCGATATAAACTTACATGCAATGAATAATGATGTATTATTTAATAAAATTAATAGATGACAATATTACCGTGGAAAAAAATTATTTCCATTCATAGTGTGCTAATTTATAAAATCACACAAGATAGAATCAACACAGATGGATGATAAGTCAGGTAAAAGGTTAAATATTTTTAAAATAATTGAATTGTATAAACATAATTAATCCAAATTTTAATAAAAATAAATCCAACATCAATCATATTATTCATTCCTAATGAATTAGTGAAAATACCATATAGAAATAGATAACGAAAATCCATGTAATTCCAAAAAGGGAAAATACCCAAATCATGTAACTAAATATTTGGGTCTAGTAGCAGTTCAAAGTGTAATATAAAAAAACGGAAATAGTAAAAATGCATATTTGTTAAATAAATTAATGTTCTTTCTCGATCATTCTTATATATTATTTTATATAATATATAAATCAAACATATGATAAAATCAAATTGTATTAGTGTAACTGAATGTAATAATATAGAATAGTGATTTAAATGAAATCCATATTCAAAAATAGTTTCAATAAAAATTGAATGACCCAAAATCACATAGGAAAATATTTATAAACATTTAACTACTTTATTTTGAATAATGTTTTCAAATCCTATACTGAATAAGATCGTATACTGATAACTCATTTGGATCTGACATTTCCCGAAGGGTATTCTTGATCTCGTCTAGTTCGTTACTAGATCCAATAATAATACAATAGAATTGAATTGAATCTTTTATGCAAAAAAATAGTTTAATATAAATAATAAAACCAAGTATTTTAACACTCATTAATGAAAGTGCACCCAAAAAAAATGTGTAAACCATCACTCAAATGATATGACATTAGAAAATATGAAATCTATCAAAGATATTCTCATAGAAAACATGTTATAGGTGGATCACTTCCCCCAAAAATCTCCATCACTTCACTCCCTGAAATCAAGTATGACCACATAATCTAAGAGTAATACTCCATTTATTGAATCATTTTATAATAATATATAAAAATTCTCAATGATGAATGTATGATGAGAGCTAAAAAGCCTACTATTGTCCAACCTTATAATCAAAAATTAATTTAAGATCTATTACATTAGATTTTTTTTAAATTTAAATGAATGAGTCTTGGAATTTGTTTACAAATTTTTTTAGCTTAATTTTTTATAACAAAAGGATAAGATATATATTAAATCAGGATTTAATAATGATTTTATCTAATTCAATTTAATAAAGTAGTTTTCATGATTAAAATAGTTCACTAATCAGGGGAACTCAATCATCACGTTAAACATTTCATATCACCTTGTATTAATCCGTATAGTGTATTAGTATATAGAAATATGATCCTTGAATGTCTCAATAATCATCACAACTCAAGTTAAGTGATATAAATGAAATCAATAAATAAATAGAGAATTTTTAATGAGATATCAATATATCCACTATTAGGGGAGACCATTACTGGAAAAAATTGATGAAATTGGTTTATCTTGTATTATGTTTGTCTATATGTATCAAGGGATTTATAGTCCATATATTTTTTTGAGCCTCCCAATCAATACAGAAGGCATAATTATTATAAAAAAAACAATCAATAAATCAATTATAAAAATGTAATCATTAATAATCGATTCAAAATAAAAATTACCAATTTCTATTTTTAACATCGTTATCTAATTTCAAAACAAAATTTTTTTTTCATGAAATACATGCCATCTAAAATCATATTTCAATTTATGCCAATTTAATTAATAATCAACATTCAACAATTCTAATTTCTTAAATCAATCCCAAATTTGAATGTCGGCAATTATCTATTTTCTTAAATCAATTTAAATAATAGTTCAAAATAATCTACCCCTAGGTATTAAATTTTGGGGAAAATAATAATGGAATAACCAACCTTTAATGATTGTTCAAATCAGCACCCACAATGGTAAACCTAAAATAATAATTAATTTAAATGATATCAACATTTAATTCCTAGATCACAATTCTTCTTAAAAAACACCCATTCAAAAAAATCACAATATCACTCTTTTTTGTATTAATTATATATACATGAAGGATACACACATAACAATGAATCTCAACAGGGATCAAACACCAAACTGAGATACCTAGCAGGGTTGTACTCATTAACTACGTGAGAGAGAAAACCTCTCGATCAAGAGACAGAGGGGTGCATGCAGAATGAAAAAATAATTCATCCATGAAACACCAATTATCCTACAGGGTGTAGGGGGATTTCATCACAATATATTATTTTATAGCAGAAAACACCCCAAAACATACTCTAAAAAGTCATCGGACCATGTTTAAAATCGTAATCATTAAATTTATGGAATAAGTTCATTTACTGGGGAATAGATTTTTTTAAAATATAATTCATATTGAATTATTTTTCAAAAAACTATTTAAAATAAAAACAAAGGATTTTCAATGTAAGTTTATTTATTATCCAATTCATAGTAGCATCCCCCTACAGAGCCACCCAAAAATGTTTCTAATCAACAAGATTATATATATATTTCTATAAAACATTTAAATAGTATATTCCTACACCCCATTAATTTAATTTCTAGTATATTTAATAACTTATATCATTTTACCTGAACATTTTCTTCAACCATGATCAAACAATACAATTTTGAGGATGGTTATAGGTCAACCATCTAACATTCTCTCAGATGTTGAAGTTCCCATTCAGGATCCAAGTATCACTGAGAGGGGGAGGGGGTGAATCATTGATATATTTTTCTTTTTATGTTTCCTTATTTGTGAAAAAAAAATTTCCTCCTATTAATGAATTTATTACCCACTGAACACACACAACCAAAAGAACACAATATTTACAAGCTTCACCACTCAACAAGAGTTGCTTCGTCCATGGGATGGTACTGAAATAATTTAGTACCCCACAATCCACTAGAAAACAATCCTTTGTTGTGGAATACAATGAGTAAGATACACCATTAAACTCATGTAGAACTTGGAAAACAATATGCAGGTGTGTATAACCCTCATAGCACAAATATGGAATTACAATATTTCAGGGATTATTTTCAATTGAACATGTGTATTCTTTGAAGTACAAATATTCACTTACTTACCTAGAAGCCGATAAGAACTATATTATATAGAATTGAATGCTTGCGAAGGACCAAAATCTTTCACACACACTTTTAGGTGTCTTACATGAAACTTTTATTCCTTATGAAAAATATTCAATATTTGTTGTGAAACACCTCTTGCGTGCAACCTCAATCTTGTGCACAACTCTCTTCATGCACGAAATTATTTCTTTTTGCGCGCAACTCTATTTCATTCGTGCACTCTTATTTTATTAATATTTTTCCGCACATCAAAGCTCTGGATTTCTCTAACTGTCGATCCTATTAAATATGAGGGGGTCACCTCTTATTTATAGACCCCGTTCACCCCTGTGCGCAAAAAACCCCCAACGGGTCGCCCAAGATCCGGACGCATCGTGAAAAACCCCGAGTGACGTTTCCATTGGAAAGAATGTTTCTATCGTACCATCCTCATCTTTCGCGCACTTTCGAAATCTTTCATGTGCTTCCTTCATTTTCCATTTTCTGATGTTCGGAACACAAATTATGCCTGGTGTGCAAAAACCTGTTTTATGTTGCCTTTGGCGCACATGTTTAATTCATGCCAACCTCTTAATTTGGACCAATTATTCAATCTTTCGTGCAACCTTCTCTTTCATGCCAATTCTCCAATCATTCACACCCCACATGAATTTTCCGTTTTCATCATTTTTCTCCCAAAAAATTCCTTCCAAGCTAGTTTGAAAACCACCATAGATCTTGCATGCAACTTCTTTTGACAAAAGCATGTTTCTTCATCTATAAATTTTCAGGCCCTAATATTTGGCAAGCACTAGAAAACCGCACAACCTAAAAACGTTCATTTATGCTGCCTCCAGATTGTTTGTTCCTTTGTCATTTTTCTATTCATTGAATCCCATAACCGGTATTTAGCTTTCATCATGAAATCCACTATCGTGATATGTATCCTATGATCGAACAGTTTTAGCATCATCATTTTTTCAGTGGGATGAACTAAAACTTCACTATCTTCCATCAACATCATTCTTTCCAATAAAAACATCATATGAATAGAATCACCATTACTCCCCCTTTAGTAAAAAAGGCATAAATCTAATTTTCTCTAAACATATGATATTCTTGATATACAAATAAGAAAATCATCATTTGATTTAATGACCTTTACACAGTGAATTGATTTATCTTCTTTGACAACAATATACCACACTCTATAACTGAAAAATCTTATTAATTTATTCTCCATCCAACATGGTCCCAATATAGGTTAAAAAATCCCCACCATAAAGAAATTTATAACCATATAAATACTATATATAATATTACATTTCAATGATAAGGTTCCAACAATCTATATCTAGTTCATAAAAAACCAAGATCTAATTTGAATCAGGACCATGATGAAAAATGACATCGTCTACGGTTACTATCCTATGATGGAGAAGCTTTTACACATAATCAATAATCAAAACATTATTCTCAGTCATGGATAAATCAGGTTCATCATGAATACAACTCTCGCATATAACATTTTAAGGTTAATAATGATAAATTCTATGTTGTAAGGCATGAAACAGTTTTTTGATCACATTCAATAATGATAGATGTTCCAATTTTATGCCACTTTCCCACCCACTCATCAATCTTAAAATGACCCAAAATCCTTAGTGAAAAATTTCTCTATTCACTAAGAAATTGGTTTCGAAAAAAATGATAATCTCTAAATAACACATATTCACATACTAAAAACAAAAACTTTCCTCAATTATGATTAATATTGGATTTAATCTAGCGCAATACCATCAAATTTATCTAATGATTCAACAAAATCCTTGATTTTGTTTCATTCACAATGATTTTTGAACCCAAATATGTGTCACCAATATACAGATATCAAATACAATATCAAAAAAATTTCCATAAAATTCCTCAAAATAATCCATTCAAATAATATACTAGTAACTAAATCTATATGAAAAATATACTCATCTTAAATATACATCCAAAGCTCCAAAATAATAAGGACCACTACCACATGGAATGTCCTCAAGAATACCGTTAACTAGTATTGTTTTTCATATTTCATTAAACTATATGCCTCACAAAAATGTTCATGATATCCATGTACCTCCTTATGGAATATCCAAAACTGAGAAGTAAAATGGTGATCGCAAAATGAGACAATAATATAATACCCTCGAAGAATAAATATAGTCTCTTTAACATATATAATTCCCAAATCGACAACATTGGGAATATCACGAAGGGAAATAAATTTAGTTTCTTTGGATAACCTATTCAACCCCCCCCCCCATATCACATTCTTCTCTAAAGGTCTACATAGAAACTCAACAACAACTGCTATAGAAATATGTTCCAGTTTTCATGATAACAATAGAAGTTGCTGATGAAATATAAAATTTCAATAGTGCTCAAATTTAACGAATTAGTAAGTATAAAAATGTGAAAAATTCCACATTATCTCATCTCATTCCTTTTCACCAGAATCATTCTTGTGTACCATAGAATATCCTTCTACTTCTTCGAAGAAGTTTCCACTATGAATTATGTAATTCCACATTCTTTGACATTCTCATAGCAAGGGAACAATTTAATTATTTAGAGAACACAAGATACCGACCTTATATAACTTTCATTCAATCCTATATTCATAAATATAAGGAGTATCACTGATTACATAAATTTAACCATCAATAAATGAATTTTGAAGAATAATATCGATAAAATATGATATAAATGAAAAACTCACCAAAAGATCATTAGAATAATTATCCCAGACTCCCCATGGTAACTGAGCAATGAGAGACAACATATTCACCTATTCTGATCATTCATTTATTCAATATGATGAATGTTTTTTGGTTACTGAATTAGAAATGGAATTCCCTTTACAAGCGGTGTATGAAATTTTCGAATCAAAAGGCCTCATGTATTTTACAATTTCCTATTTGGATATTAATTTATTGAAGAGAAAATAAATTTTATTATTTTCTAATCATAGTAAATAGAAAAAATATATTTGAAAATGAATTGTCACAAATTCTTAAGAACATGATCCACAACTAAGATAATTATATCATGTCTCACATAATTTTTATCATGTGTTTCATGATATTTAGATCTTTAAGATATCATGTGATCAACCTATACAATGACTCAACTGAAAACTAATCCTAATGTGTAAAAAAGACAATGTATCCCTCCCCAAACATTGAATGAAAAAAAATGGCACCAAATTAAAAATGCAGTTAAGGTAAAAAACTAACTACGAAATTTTTCATTCAAAATGAACTTAACTCTCATCTGAGTAAAGGAATTCATTAGAGAATATTTTTTTGAGATTTCATAAATGAGAGAGTGCTAATACCCAAATAATCGGAAAAATTTCTATATCCTAAAAAAATTATAGTGTCTCCAATGACATGATAACTTCCACATTCTCAAGAAAAAAAATACAATGCCTTGTTCCATTATAATGTTTCCCAATAATTTCAATTCCAAAATCCATATATAAAATTTAAAAAATCTTCAAATAATGTTGATAATTTCTTATGATATCCAAAATTAACCTAAAATAGAACACATGGGATTCATAGATTTATTTATATACCAGGATTTATTCGACAAATTCAACCATGAGACATTAAATTTTCTAATGAAATAACATGATAATCAGTGCCCAAAAACTATATGATATTTTTTATAACCAACTGTCATAACATGAGACTAATTATAGCCATAAAAATAATAATTTTAGTCTTATAAATTTAAATTTATTTATGTATCAAGTATTGAAATATATATTGAGGATCAATATTTGATAACCACATCACCCAGTTAAAATAGACCCAAATATCCTCAATATGTGGTAACATATAATTGTTTTTCATTGTAACTCGATTTAGATTTAAATAATTAACAAAAATGTGAATTTTTCAACAATCATTCTTTGAAAATTTATACAAGTTCCACCAATGGTGATGCAAAGGGAATGTAAAACCTTTTTCCAAAAAATCAACCAATTGAGACATCAAATATTTAATTATTTTTGGTGAGATATGGAAAGATTTAATAGACTCTAGATATGTTCCTAGTGATAAATAAATATAAAACTCCACCCCCTTACATGTGAAAAAATGAAGTTGAAAATACATATGGAAACTTGATGAATAGTTGATAGAGATCATTACAAAGTGATTCTCACTATAGGTAAATCAAAAACTATTATTCACCTACCCATCTATAAAAAAGTTTTTTTGGCCCAACTAAACAATGGATTCCATTATATTTGAAAGAAATGTTAAACCCCATTAGGCATAGATTTGGAGACCCACTAAATGGGATAGTTAATTAATGACTTATTAGAAATAACCCCATCCATAAAAATAAGTGATTTCATGAAGGGGAATATTTATAACCGTGAGGTTTTAGTGATGCATAATCTATGATAGATAAAATTCCCAAGAGGTTCATTGAATTCCATGTCCTACATTAATTTTGAGGTATGTAGAAATATCAATCAAATTAGGGAAATGATTCATATGAATGTGTAACATTTTTACAACCTAAATCGATGTAAACTATTTATATTCACTTGAATCAAATAAATATTTCTCTGAAGATAAAGCTATTTTGTTGGTACCTCTTTCAGTCACCCAAGTAAAATTATCATCTTATGTAGACTCATCCACAACATGATGATGCTTTATTCTGGATGCCTGTGACTAGAACCCCTAATGTTCATGGAGTATTTTATTTCACCATAGTACCATTTTTTCATATGATTTATTTCCAAAACATATAATAGAAGACATATGGAAAGACTTATATCAGTTCCCTAAGAGACCACAAGAACTGCAAATATTTGGCACCCCAATATAAACCCTTTTCTAATGCCCAACCATTCCATAATGAATGAAATTCAATTAGATAGTTACATTAATTATAATTGTAATGGATGATACATTATATATATATATCAACCACAATAATCATTTCTATTTCTCTAACATTTATGGGGAACAAAAAAATTTCTATTAAGAGAAACATGAACACTTTTTAACCCTGTCATGCTTTCTTTATTAAGAACAATCATCAATAATTTATCCAAAACATCATCATATGAAGTGGGAATCTATAATAAAACTAATGATTGAATATCATATGGGAGACCCATGATGATACATTAATCCCTCTTCTTCAATCTGGATAAAACCATATGAAAACACTAATCTTGATCTGCAAAATGGTTCACATACTATATCACGGTCTTGTCACTATACTATAGGTTAAGGAAGTCTATATCAGTTTTACAAAACTATATATTATGGATAAAAACTGTTAGTGAAAACAACTCTAATTCCTTTCAACTCTAAACCCTATTTAGCCATTTACATTTCCATTAAATCTCACCAACTCTTTTTCGACCCCTTAATTATAATTTTATCTCACATCACCATTTTCAATTCTTGAACTACATGGAATCCCACAATTAGTTAAATATTATTCAAACAGTTCCTAACCTCTTGGGGATCATTAAAACAATGTAAATATGATGGGTTTAATAATGAAAGTATTAAAAATTATCTCTATATTAATCCATTCATGGTTCCACTATCATTATGTTAATAGGAATCAATGTAGTTATTTTCCCTTGATCCCGGATAGTGAAAACCACTATCTCATTCAGATTATTTTGATTTAGGGAATTCACTTTATATTTATCTCTATCAACATCCGAATGAGGAATATTCAAGTGTCTCTACATAGTCATGATGCTAAAGAACATAAATAGAATAAAATGAAAGAATATTCTTGTATACATAGTACAAAAAATAAAAAAATTGATATAGGAATATGAATTCCATAAAGAAGAATAAATATATGAATTTTAGGATACTCAGATCAAAAGAAATGAATATTTTAGAAATTAAATGAACTTATTACCAAAATTTAGACTTACCATTCACCCATGGATACTTGAGGTTCATTACAATGAGTGTTCGCTAATCACATTACCATAATAATCTCTTTAGTCCCAATAATCATACCTTTTCCCCATCATGTCATCACAAAATATATACACACATCAAGGAAATATTAATAACCAAACCTTCCCATTGATATAAAACAATAATGAATTTGACTAGATGATTTGGGACACCAATATTGGATCCAGATATGAAATATATAGAAAGAAACTCTCTTTCCCCATGGGTAGGATATTAACATATTTCATCATACAAGAGACATTAAGGGTAATATTTTTGATATATAATATTATAAGATAAATTGTACCAGTCAGTATGAGAACTCAAATATATGATAATTTACTTGAAAAAATATATTTAACATCACCCAAATGAAATATTTATATAAACAAAAAAAATTCCCATAAAAACCATATAAAATTTCGATCAGATAACCACAAATTAACTCTATTTCTCTTAGTCCCAAGAATCTAGTACACCAGAAACTTCTATGAATAATTTTCCTATTATATAAACCTGGAATAATACACCTTACAAGTTCTTGAAGTCAATTTTATTTGGTGAGGTACATAGTCTAATAGATATCACTATGTGTTCTATAATCAATTCCATATCAATTAATCCAATTACGGTTTCATTGTAAATAAAATAATACATGGCATTGGATTGACATATTTTTTAGAAAGCATTTTTTCATAATATGACAGGATGGAAAATATATTAAAACATGATTTAATATATATTTTATATAAATTAATTATATAATTTAGTTTTCATGAATGAAATTATTATATAATCAATTGAATTTAATCATCATATAAAACATAACATAACACCATGAAATAATCCCCATGATATACTAGTTTATTGTAATAGGCTTCTCACACATCTCAATAACCATCACAAATCAAGCTAGGCATTCAAACTAGAATCAAAACCCCATTAAGGGATCCCATTTTGGAAAACCATTCTACACCAGAATAGGGAATACCAATATAATAAATCACACTAAACATTGATTAGTTAATGTTTCATTGTTTAATACATTTCAAGGTAGTCAGTGTCCTAGAATTCTTGTCCTAGTCATTCACTAACTACCGTGTATAGAATTTTCTTTAAACTATTAATCAATACATCATGGGAAAATAAATCATTTAAAATTAATTAATAACACAATTTCCTAATTTTAGTTTTAAGCGCACCTTATAATTTCAAGACAATTACCTTGTTTTCATTATATTCATTACTTTTTTAAATTATTTTTCAATTTATGCTATAATTCTAAAGAATCCATATTAAATATTTCATTTTTTCATATCATACCATCTATTTCAATTCAATCTAACACCATATTTTTTATATCAATTAAAAAATCATTTGAAATTTATCATGTAATTATGTTTTAAATTGTAGGGTGAAACATCATAGAACCACATACCATTAATCATTCATCATATCATCATCATATGTGGGAAATTTAATTGAAGAGAAAATGTAAAGGATATAAATAAATAATTCCATGATCAGTATTCATCATGATGAAACATTGATTCAATTAGAAATAATGAGATCACCCCGTTGTAAATGAGTGATATATGAAGGAAGGAGAAATCCTAAACAAAGAATCTCTTCATTTTTCAAGAACCCAACTATGATTCTTAAGAGGTATGGAGTCTATAATTGTGTGGGAGATAGATCTTGTGGTTAAATAGAGAGGTTGTGATAGAATGGAAATGTAAATCAAGTAGGTAACATTAATAAATTTATTGGGTGTAGGGTGTGGGTGTCACATTATAATAGATTGTTTTATGGATTAAATACCCCCTCCTAGAACCGAAGATGAAAAAAATTATCCTATGGTTAAAGTTCATGAATGAAAATGTTTTTGATTGTGTTCATTTCTCATAGATTAAATTTTTTATACTATACAAATTTGTATGACATATATATGGAAAATTGTTTTATCATAATACAAGGATTTTTCATGTAAATTACATTTTGTTTTCACATAGAAAAATTCACCTATAAAACCACCAATAATTCTACCAACTCAACACTAACCCAATGTGTTCCATTTTAGATATTTTAACCAATTACACCCAGGATCCATAAATTTAAAAAAATAAATCCTGAACATTACATCATTTTTCTTGAAAAACGATCTCCATCCTTGATCAAATATTACCTTTTTTTCTGGTGGTAAGAGGTAAAATATAGTTTAGAATTAAAAAGGATGTCAAAAATGATTATACTAGTATCTTTTAAATGAAAAATATCATCCTCGCATGTAATTGACGCAACCATGAAATCACCAATGATGAACTCTCTTTAAAAAAAGATTTCAGTTTCATTTATGGGTGAATTTTTTTTACACTATGGATGAAAATTAAGTATCAATATAATTTTCATTATTAATAATGGGAAAGACCATGATTATTTCAATACATATGAAATTTATAACCCATATTCAATCATCTTGGACTTCTTAGTCCAAAGTGATAATAAATATTATATTGGTTGCAATGTTTAATATATTATAATGTGCATAATTAATTTATATTATATGGATATACTATATTACAAATAATATTTTTTAAATATCATATTTTTATTGAAAGAAACAAATAATTAACATCACATGGATATAATAATAAGAATCTTTTATTTGAGCTTCTAACTACAAAATATATTAATAAATACGTGGAATTCCCGGAAATAATCCAATCATCAAAGAAACCATATTATTAAATAAAAAATTTAAAAAATTGAAAATTCCAATTCAGAACCAAAATTCCCATATAATAAAATTCTACCAAAAAAATGAACAAACAATTCCCTAGAAAACTGATGGAAATGTTTTCTCAAAACCACTATTAAATAAGAGAACATTAATGGAAAAACATTTATGAATCACCTCACATAAACACCATAGGTGATGGGTAGGAGAATATATATATATGGATAAAATATAATGGAATAATTAACCATATAATATTATATGATATCAAACTTGATATATTTGAATGATGCCTAATTACTGATCTTATAACAGAGGAAATCAGAAGACAAGAATTGATAAGGAATAGAAAATGAGATAGGAGATTATTGCTTTAATACTAACATGAAAAAATATATGGAATCCACTATGGTATGGAATATAAGGTGAGTAACGTGTAGTCCATGAAATGGGGATGTAATGGTCTGGACCTCTCCGGCCCATTCCATTGTCAAAAAGAAGGTCACGAAATGTTCTGGAGGGTAAAATGGACTATTCCCACACTTTCGAGAATTTTGAAACTACACACTGTGTTGTGTGCGTACACGCCGTGTACCCCCTCACCGGGTATACCCCATGATGAAGGATGTTTCCTTGCCGTGTGAAATAAATGGGTACATGTCGTGTGTCTTAACCTACATGCCGTGTAGCCCATCCCCGCGTACGCGTTACCAGTCAACGACTGTGTGCCATGTTGGAGCCATGTCTTTTCCATGTGAAATAAATGGGTACATGCCGTGTGTCCGAACTACACACTGTGTAGTCCTTCCCTGCGTATGTGTTACCCTCAAACCATGTGTTGACTAGTCAACGGCCGCAGATCCGTGTTCGAAGCCATGTGGAGACCGTGTGAAATAACCGAGTACATGCCGTGTACCATAAAGTACATGTTGTGTACTTTTTCTTTTCTCACCTATAAAAGGAGGGGTCCCCTCCTCCTTGTCAACTCAACCCTCTCCTCCCCATTCCTCTAAGTAGAGTTCTCCCAATAGACACAAAGGCTCTTTCTTCCATAAATTCTTCGCCTGAGCTCCGATTTACGATCCGTTAGCGGCAACGGGATCGTAATGACGAGGTAGAACATCTGATCTTGGATCTGTTGTCTTTCCTTCAGCCTTCCATTCCAACTTCCACCTGAGGAGGGTTTTTCTGGGACCCGACAGAAGTAACGGATGCCGATGGATGTCTTTTAATGTTGATTCGGGGGAGCATTGTGATGAAAACCTGTTGAGGTAGGGATCTTACCTTCGTCTCACTAATTTGTGCATCATGCGGGGTGGGTATCCTCTTATTCCCATGAGAAATGGTTGAACTAGATTAATAATGATAATATATGGCATATATAACAGAGATTGGAAGTTCGTGAATGCAGTTACTTCTTTATATCATGTGATATTATGTTGTGAATTGAATAGGCTTATGCAAAATAAAAATCACGGTCGTTGGGGGCTTTTTCTTTTGCAATTAAATGTTACCTTGTCTTCTAGACCGTTTTTGTGAATGGATCTTTGTTGAATGTGGAACATGGTTGATCACATAAAGTTGGATGATTTAAAATCTGGAACCCTTGTGTGATCACCCCGGTTGAACAAAATCGAATAATGAACATGTGTGAGTTGGCTCAGATATGTGCCATGTGATGCGGGTGTTTTGTGGGTTGATATTGTTTGGGTGAGCAGTGGGGCTACGGTTGGCTTGGTTGTGGGTTGGTGTGAATGCTATGTGGGTGACAGGAAGCGGGGCTACGATAAATGGTATTAAAGGGGGCAATGATGTATGGGTTTCGGTGTGATTGTGTTTGTGGTGGTTGGAAGTGGGGCTATAGGGATGGGCTTGAATGTTAATGAACTATGGGTTGTGAATAATAAATAAAAGTGGAAGTGTAAATGAATGATGGGGTGTGGTAATGAAAATGGATTAATAATCAATGGGTTGGTGGGTTGATAAGGAAGGGGTTTTTGTGCTGCTTGTATTTTCCTAACTTGATTTGTGGATGGTAGGAATATTCCGTATGAACGATTGGTGTGGTTGGTTGTGGATAGTTTCCCAGTATTTAAGGAACTGATAAACTAATTCTTATAAAACATGAAAACCTAAAAGGGGTTTGGTTTGTTTGTTGTATTCATGCATAGTGGAAGCAGTGATGAGGAACGTGCTCAGTTTCACTGTTTAGAAGCCATAGGCTGGGCTTAGTGTTTGGTTTATATATATATATATCTTTATCTTTGTGTTTTGACGCACCCCACCCATGTTGTGCACTTAGTGCCGAACACTCCATTTTCATGGGAGAGGTTGTTTTACCATAGTTACTAGATCCTTCATGCTCCTTCTCCCCTATGATGTGATGGCCTGAGGCGACCATACACCTTATAATCATTGGGTAGGTTTTGATTGGGGTGGATTTGGCCAAAGACTCTTCGGGCAGGTTTTACTGTTTCCTATGAATCGACGGGATGAGGCCCAGGTGTGTGCGGGCGGGATACGTGGTTGTGAGGCCAAGGTGTGTGCGGGCGGGATACGTGGTTGTGAGGCCGAGGTGTGTGCGGGTGGGATATTTTTTTGTGAGGCCCAGGTGTGTGCGGGCGAGATACGTGGTTGTGAGGCCCAGGTGTGTGCGGGCGGGGAGAGTGTGGCAGCGTCAGGATGTTTGCCGTTAGAAAGAGCAGCTAACTAATGGGGAATGGTGCGGGGTACCCAATACTCTTGTTCATATAATACTACTACCTGTTGTGATTGTTTTTTTGGTGAGTGTGGCTGGTGAGGTTGGGTGGATAGATTTCCCTACTAGGTCACTTCTGTTGTTCTCATGGGACATTAGTTTGTCTCCCCACTTGTGCACGAGATCTTTAGGTTTCTCAACTGAGTATACTTGTATGCTCACCCTATGTTTTCTTTCAGGTTTCCAAGAGGACTACCAGGGCCATGCGGGACCCTACTAGTCAGACATTTGGAGTTGTTACAGTTGTTGTACTCTTTTTTACTTTTGGTATTGTACTTTGAGCTTTCTTGTACTTGAACCTTATTATAAAATTGTTTAAACATGCATGTGGGCTTGGTTTGGGTTTATTTCTATACACTTGTTCTTTTCATTTTTGGTGGCTGACTTGTCCTATTTCCTGATCTTAAAATAATAAAAGGGTAATGCCTCCCATATTTGTGAAAAATTATTCCCTTGGGGATAGTCGCCACCCCAGGGCCTACTGGAGGCGGTACATGGGGGTCATTATCTCCCTTTTACCATTTCCAGCTCAGGAGGGGCATCTTTGGTGAGAGGGAGTCATGACAGAGTGGTATCAGAGGTGATGGTTGAGAGATAGTATGGAGTATGAAGCTAGGCACAGTGAGGATTTCATGGGAGGTATGGCAACAGTGTTAGTTAATCTTGGTGCGTGGCATAGGCCAGGGAAGACTGGCTAGGACACGGGATTTTAAGGCCACACCGTGATCTGATTCATGTACTCTGAGCCTACCGAAGGACCAGGTGAGAGTACATTAATTGCAGGGTAGAGACCCTAGGAAAAGTACATGAATTATCATTCTTGTGTTTTACTTGATTTTGGTGTTTTGGGAATGAAATCGAAATAAAATGATAAAATGAAACCCTGCTAAATTTCCTTACTACTTGGGTTTAAGAGATCTTTGTTTACCGTACAGCTATAGCACCTAGACGTCATCCCCAGGTGGCTCATATGGCCAAGGCCTAGCAGATTCAGGTGATCAATCAGTTGAGGATTGACCGAGGGGTGGAAGATAGCCAGTGGTAGAAGACTCTCCGTTCATTCCAGAGGCAGACCCTCAAGAAGTATGAGGGTAGTACTTCGGATACGGAGACGAATGGGTGGATTGAGGAGCTAGGGATCACTTTTATCTTGATCCGTGCTCCGAGGGAGTACTATATTCCCCTAGCAGTCAGTCAGCTGAGAGGTGCGGCGCGATAGTGGTGGATTCTCTACCTCGGAGAGAGGATAGAGGCAGAGGTTCCATGGGCAGACTTTGCGGGAGGAGGCCGACCTCAGGGTGCTCCTCAGGGACCTTGACCAGGTCGTGGTTGGGGAGGTGGATGACAACAGAGAGGCAGAGGACTTGGGAATGGAAAGTTGCACGCAACAGAGTTGACAGCTCCGGAAGGACCAGAGGTGGTGTGAGGTGCGATATGTTTGTTCAACACTCTTGTTTCTGCTTTGTTCGATTCGGGAGATTCGCACTCCTTTGTTGCACCTAGTCTAGCCTATGCTTTGGGACTAGACGTAGAGAGACTTTCCATACCACTGGTGCTGAGTAAACTTGTTGGAGGCCAGACTAGCGTATCATATGCTTTTCGGGGATGTGGGATGACGTTGGGACCACATCGATCTAGTGGGAACCTTCTTCTGTTACAGATGCAGTTATACGATGTCATCCTAGGCATCGACTGGTTGTTTTCTGTTAGTGCGGTTATCGACTGCTTTTGGAGAAGAGTCATGTTTTCCGATGTGGATGGGCAGCGTGTAGCTTTTGTTGGCGATAGGAGCTATCAGGTGGGAAGCTGGCATCTGGAGCCTACCCTATCCTTTTTAGGCAGGTTATCAGTGGTTCCAGCTGATACATAGATGATGGATGTCCCAGAGGTTGTTGGGGGAGTTCCTCGAGGTTTTTCCTGAGTAGGTTGTGTCTCAAGAACCGCTACCCCCTTCCAAGGATAGATGATCTCTTCGACCAACTGAGGGGAGAAGGTTGGTTTTCCATGATTGATCTACGATCTGGATATCATCATCATAGGGTAAAATACAGTGACATCTCTTATACGGATTTCAGGTGCAGGTATGGGCACTTAGAGTTTGCAGTGATGGCGTTTGGAGTTACCAATACACCGGCTGTGTTCATGGGACTTATGAACTTCGTCTTCCTAGAGTTTCTGGACCAGTTCGTCATTCTGTTTATCGATGACATCCTGGTCTACTCAAGATTAGAGGAGGATAATGTTGAGAATCTCAGGGTAGTCTTGGAAGTCCTTTGACACCACCATATTTACGGTAATTTGTCGAAGAGTAAGTTCTTGACGCAAGAAGTACACTTCCTTGGGCACGTGGTGTCTCAACATGGAGTATCGGTGGACCCGTCGAAGGTGGAGGCAGTTGTTTCTTCGGCAGCACCCAAGAGCATGGCAGATGTTTATAGTTTCTTGGGGTTAGCAGGTTCCTATCGGAGGTACAGTTCTGACTTATCTCTAGTTGATTCTCCATTGAAAGCTTTGACTAGGAATAACCAGGTCTTCTTATGGAGCGAGCAGTGCCAGAAAGCTTTCAACTACCTGAAGGAGAAGTTGGTCAGTGCTCCCGTACTCAGGTTGCTAGAGGAAGGGTGGCTGTATGAGGTGTTCAGTGATGCTTCTGGCCTTGGTCTGGGGTGCATGCTGATGTAGAAGAAGGGAGTGATCTGTTATGGATCTAGACAGTTACGCCCTCATGAGCGTAAATTTGACACCCGTGACCTAGAGCTTGCATCAGTAGTGATCGCACTGAATTTTTGGCGAAATTACCTCTTTGGGGAGCACTTTGTGGTATTCTCAGTTCAGAAGATCTTATTTTATATCTTCTCCCAGTGTGACCTGAACTTACGACAGCAGAGATGGGTCGAGAGTCTCCAAGTCTATGACTTTGAAATCTCTTACACTGAAGGTAAGGTAAATGTTGTAGTTGATGCCCTGAGTAGGAAGTCACATAAGGTAGGGGTTCAAGAATCCACTGATTCTGGGAAGCGATGGGAGAGTAGGCCTCCTTGCACTTGGATGCAAGGGTAGAAGGTGTTAGAGGTTGTTTGTTTCAGATGATGGTGAAGTCCTCCTTGTTGCAGCAGGTGGAAGAGTATCAGTGGGGGGACTCCAAGGAAGAAGTGATTCTGGATCGTGTCGATCAGGGGAACGCTCCAGAAGGATGGTCAGAGGACAAATGACATGAGATTCTTTTCCATGAAAGGTTGTTTGTCCCGGAGATAATGCGTGAGGGAGTTCTCCGTGAGTTCAATAGATCAGCCATATCGGTACATCCAGGAGTTTCAAAAATGTACCAATGCCTGAGGGAACAGTTTTGGTGGCCCGGGATGAAATGGGTAGTGGCGGAATTTGTTGCTTAATGCCTAGTGTGTCAGCAAGGGAAGGCTGAACACTGTGTTCCCAGTGGTTTGTTGCATCCTTTAGATGTCCCTGAGTGGAAGTGGGATGACATCTCAATGGACTTCATCACAGGAATACCCAGAGCTCAGGGTGGTTATGATGCTATCTGGGTTGTGGTGGATCGACCAACATAATCAGCTCACTTCATAGAAATTAATGATTCGGGCCCGGTGAGTACCTTAGCAAAGAGGTACGTAGACGAGGTAGTGTGTTTTCATGGAGTTCGAAAGAACATCATCTCAGATTGGAATACTCGATTTACATCACGATTCTGGAGGGGGATAAAGCATGATTTTGGCACCCAGCTACGCCTTAGCACTACTTTCCACCCCCAGACTGATCAGCAGATAGAAAGGACTATCCATACGTTGGAGGACATTCTGCGAGCATGCATTCTGGATTTTAGAGGATCATGGGTATGACATCTTCCTTTAGTAGATTTTGCCTACCATAACATCTTCCACTCTACTATTGGCATGGAACCGTTTGAGGCTTTGTATGGAAGACCATGTCGTTCACCCATCTACTGGGAAAAGGTTGGTGAGATAGGTGCTCTTGGGCCAGAGGTAGTACAGAGCACCACGGAGAAAGTCCAGCTTGTACGTGAGAGGATGAAAGTGGATCCGGACCGACAAAAGTCTTATGCTGATCGTCGGAGGAGGCCCTTGGAGTTCGAGGTGGAATATCATGTGTTCTTGAATGTTTCCCCTCGACAGGGGCAGCAGAGGTTTGGGAAAGGGATCAAGCTCTAACCTAGGTTCATCGGACCCTTTGAAGTGATGAGGCGGGTTTGCGATGTGGCATATCAGCTGGCCCTTCCACCTCAGTTGGAGAAGGTTCATGACGTCTTCCACGTCTCCCAGCTAAGTCGATACTTAAATGACGAATCTCATGTTATCGACTAAGGAGAGATATATATGGGATACGATATGAACTTCGAGGAACAACCGGTCAGAATCGAGGATCGTAAGGAGAAGGTGCTCTGTAGACGAACCATTCTGTTGGTTCGTGTGTTGTGGAGGCATGGCGGCCTTTAGGAGAGCACATGGTAGTGGGAGGCCCAGATGCACGCTCAGTACCCGATGTTGTTTTGACTTGTATATTCCCTTTTTCTTCTGAGCTTTGTGTTGATAATATACTATGTACCATTGATATATGGAAATCTTGGCTTGTCGGTTGTGAGACCTTTTGTTTCCTTGTTCTCTGAAAGTGTGTAGCATGTTCGGATGAGTGGGAAAAAGGGAAAAACCTGATCCTTAGTCAAGAAAAATTAATTCGGATGTGATTGAACCCATGTGGGAGAGTAAGTGATGCCTAATGCGGATAATATCTCAACATAGGAGAAGGAATTTCCTCAAACCACATGTTCAGACAGTGTGTTGCTTGTGTGCTGTTGGGGGTAGTGCGATTTGAAAAATACTAATGTATGAAAGTGGGAAGACCCAATTTTTAATCGAGACGCATTAATGAGGATGTGATTAAACCCGTGCTGGAGAGTCAGTGCCGCTTAAAGTGGATAATATCTCGACATAGGAGAAGGAATTCCTAATGCATATGATTAGGGTTGTTGGTTGGGTTCCTATAATAATGATAACCCTAAAGAGGTATCTTGTTGGGTTTCTATGGGATGGTTTTTGAATTCTCGGGGATGAAAATGTTTCAAGTGGTATATGATGTAATAGCCCAGACCCCTCTGGCCCATTACTTTGTTAAAAAGAATGTCACAAAATGTTTTGGAGGGTAAAATGGACTTTTCCCAGAGTTTCCAGAATTTTGAAACTACACACTGCGTAGTGTGAGTACACGTCGTGTACCCCCTTGCCGGGTATACCCCATGTTAAAGGTCGTGTCCTTGTCGTGTGAAATAAATGGGCACACACCGTGTGTCCTAAACTACACGCCGTTTAGTCCCACCCCGTGTACGCGTTACCAGTCAATAGTTGTGTGCTGTGTTGGAGTCGTGTCTTTGCCGCGTGAAATAAATGGGTACACATCGTGTGTCCAAACTACACATCGTGTAGTCCTTCCCTGTGTATGTGTTACCCTCAAACTGTGTGTTTACTAGTCAACGGCCGCAGAGCCGTGTTGGAAGCCGTGTGGAGAACGTGTGAAATAACCGAGTACACATCGTGTACCATAAAGTACACGCCGTGTACTTTTACTTTTCTCACCTATAAAAGGAGGGTTCCCCTCCTCCTTTTGAACTCACTCCACTCCTCCCCATTCCTCTGAGAAGAGTTTTCCTAAGAGACTCAAAGGCTCTTTCTCCCATAACATCTTCGTCCGAGCTCTGATTTATGATCCGTCAGCGGCCACTGGATTGTAAAGATGAGGAGAAACATCTGAGATTGGATCCGTTGTCTTTCCTTCGGCCTTTCCTTCTAAACTTCCACCCGAGGAGGGTTTTTCCGGGACCCAACAGAAGTTACTGACGCTGACAGACGTCTTCTAAAGTTGATCTGGGGGAGCGTTGTGATTAGAACCTATTGAGGTAGGGATCTTACCTTCGTCTCTCTAATTTGTGCATCATGCGGGGTGAGTATCCTTTTATTCCCATGAGAAACGGTTGAACCAGATTAATAAAGATAATAAATGGCTTATATAACGGGGATGTGAAGTTCGTGAATGCAGTTACTTCTTTATATCCTGTGATATTATGTTGTGAATTGAATAGGATTATGCCTACTAAATATCGCAGTAATTGGGGGCCTTTGCTTGGCAATTAAATGTTTCCCTATCTTTTGGATTGTTTTTGTGAATGGAAATTTGTTGAATGTGGAACTTGGTTAATCACATAAAGTTGGATGATTTAAAATCTGGAACCCTTGTGTGATCACCCCGGTTGAAAAAAATTGAATAATGAACATGTGGGAGTTGTCTTAGATACGTGGCATGTGATGTGGGTGTTTTGTGGGTTGTTATGGTATCTGGGAGCATCGGGGCTACAATTGTCTTGGTTGTGGGATGGTGTGAATGCTATGTTGGTAACGGGCAGCGGGGCTGCAATAAATGGTATTAAAGGGGGTAATGATGTATGGGTTTCAGTGTGATTTTGGTTGTGGTGGTTGGAAGTGGGGCTGCAGGGATGGGATTGAATGTGAATGAACTATGGGTTGTGAATAATAAATAAAAGTGGAAGAGTAAATGAATGGTGGGGCATGGTAATGAAATAAAATTAATAATCAATGGGTTAGTTGGTTGATAAGGAGGTGTTTATTGTGCTGCTTGTGTTTTCCTAACTTGATTTATGGATGGAAGGGATATTCTTTACGAACGATTTATGTGGTTGGTTGTGGATAGTTTCCCAGTAGTTAATGAACTAATAAAATAATTCTGCTGAAACGTGAAAATCTAAATGGGGATAGGGTTGTTTGTTGTACAAATGCTTTGTGGTAGCAGTGTCGACGAACGTTATCAGTTTCTCTGTTTAGAGGCCATAGGTTGGTCTGAATGATTGGTTTATATATATATATATCTATATCTTTGTGTTTTGACGCACCCCACCCATGTTGAGCACGTAGTGCTGAACACTCCCATTTCATGGGAGAGGGTGTTTTACCATAGTTACTAGCACCTTCCTATTCCTTCTCCCATAGGCTGTGATGGCTTGAAGAGACCTTACACCTAAGACTCTTCGGGTAGGTTTCAATTTGGGTGGCTTTATCCCAAGACTCTTTGGGAAGGTTTTACTGTTTCCCAAAAATCATCGGGATGAGACCCGGGTGTGTGCGGGCAGGATACGTGGTTTTGAGGCTGAGGTTTGTGCGGGCGGGATACATGTTTGGGAGGCCTAGGTGTGTGCGGCGGGATACGTAGTTGTGAGTCTCTTGTGTGTGTGGGTGGGATACTTGGTTGTGAGGACCGAGTGTGTGCAGGCGGGGAGAGTGTGGCAGCGTTAGGACATTCGCCGTTAGGAAGAGCAGCTAACTAATGGGGAATGGTGCGGGGTACCCAATACTCTTGTTCTTATTCTACTACTACCTGTTGTGATTGTGTTTTTGGTGAGTGTGGCTGATGAGGTTGGGTGGATAGATTTCCCAGCTAGGTTTCTTCGGTTGTTCTCATGACACATTAGGTTGTCTCCCCACTTGTGCACGAGATCTTTAGGTTTCCCTAAAGAGTATACTTGTATGCTCACCTTACGTTTTTAGGTTTCTAAGAGGTCTTCCAGGGCCATGCGGGACCCTACTAGTCGGACAGTTGGAGTTTTTGTAGTTGTTGTACTCTTGTTTTCTTTTGGTGTTGTACTTTGAGCTTTCTTGTACTTGCACCTTATTATAAAATTTTTTAAACATGCATGTGGGCTTGGTTTGGGTTTATTTCTATTCACTTTTTCTTTTCCTTTTTGGTGATTTAATTGTCCTATATCCTGATATTAAAATAATAAAAGGGTAATGCCTCCCATATTTGTGAAAACTCATACCCTTGGTGCTAGTCACCACCCCGAGGCCTACTGGAGGCGGGACTTGGGGGTCATTATCTACATTTCACCGTTGTCAGCTCAGGAGGGGCATCTTTGGTGGGAGGGGGTCATGACAGGGGAACACAATACATCATTATAATTAATGACTGTTATGAAAAATAAACAGCCTAGTATATCAATAATTATATCAATTTCTAATGATGAAATTAATTAAATGGTGAGAATGTAACATCCTATGATTTTAAGATCGAAACACTATGGTTAATATCATACTTGAAATACCACATCGAGCACAAAAACATTTATCAAATATTAGTATCTAATTGTGATAGCTATCACTATGATGTTTGAATAGTCAGAAAGAATTAGAATTAATACATTTTAAAAATTAAGTGTATAAATTTCACTAAAAATATTTAATATTTACAAATTAATTATAAATGAAAAAACCTTATGAATATAGAGGAATTTTTTAATTAAAAAAACATTTATATGCACAAAACAAAATTTAATATTAATAAATTTAATTAATAATGATTATGGAAATAATTTATTGAAATTTTTATGTTTTATATCTAATAAATGTTTTTTGAATTTATCTAATTTGTTTGATAGGCATAAGATAAAAATAATTATAAATTTAAGAAAAAAAAATTATATCTTATTAAAAATAAATTTTACAGAATTTTAATGGTAAACGGGTTTTAAATATAAATTTTAATAATTTTTTAAATTTTACATTAAACAATTGTATTTATTTAAATAAAAGTATAAAAAATATTATAGGGTGAATTTAGGGTGTGTTATTGATAAGTTTCATTTTATAATTAATAGTTAAAAATAATATATTTTAATTCAAAAACCTTTATTTATATATGTAATTTATATAGATAAATTATATTATAAATTGTATTTAAAATATAAATATAAGGATTAAAAAAAATAAAAAATTTTATGTTTATTTAAATCCATGTCACATAGTAATTTGAAATAAAAACATTTCAAACATTATAACTTTTCAATTTATAACCATTCTTTTTCATTATGACCATATAGATAAAATTAAATCTATTTTTCCATTCATTTGAATTTAATATGGTAAATTTAATTACATATTCAGAATAAGAAGGTATAAATTTAGTACAATGTTAAATTTCATGTTTAGTTATATAAAAATTTCCATGGTAAAATATGGGATTTACCGCAATATAGATAAATAATGACAAGAGTTAGTGTTAAAAGGTAAAGGAAAAAAATATAAACGAAATTAGAAATATAACTATTGGTTGTGATATTTATCAAACCTAACCATCCTTTAAAACATTAACAATCATCCAAAATTTTGGAATCTATTTCTACACCAAGGTGGTTGTCTTTAAATATAAATTAATTATTATTTAATCACTTCAACCCTCTGCCACATTAGTATAAATACCACATATCACCCCTACATTACATAAAAACCCCATGAATACAGAAAAATATATTCCAAAACCTCCCCTCCACACCCTCCCAATGCTCATGTTCTGATGGTCTCATAAAAAGGCCAAATCCAAGGTCCCCATGGGGTACCCTAATTAGGAGATACTACTGTTTTAATTTTATCAAAGCACCTAACCTATTATTCGTTTCTTTTTCTACTATATTCTCACCTCCTTTTATTCATTATGGCATGATTACTCCATAATCATTTATATACTATTTTTCATGATTCTAATGGAATTTATGCTTATGATTTCATTTCTTATATCTTATTATTCAATGAAAAAAAATTTAATTATGTTATGATGGGTAATTGCCTATGTGAATAATGATTTTGTTCTATTTCCATTTATATCTTCATGGATGGTCTTACAAGCTTTTTTCAGGTCAAATAATATTTTAATAGGTATATAATAATCTATCCATCAATAAATCTTTTCTAACAACACATTTTAAGGGATTGTGTGAACCTGAATAAAATTCAGAAAATGTAGACAAAAAAAAAACATTATCACAACCTACCAACAAAAACAGTTTTGAAAATTAATACACAACATACAAGACAACCACCGCACCATTATGCTCACATCCATTAGTAAGATTAAATTCAAAATTCAAATAAAATTACGCCTTGAACATCACAACATGAATCACATAGGCCTCAATCATCGGATAATCTAGCAGCCTCAATCTGCTTCTCGGGATGCATTTCCATAACCCCTAACAGACATCACCACTAACAAACCATTTCAATGGCGACTAGAAACACAATCCAAAACAGTTTTCATAACACTAAAACCATCATAACCACCACATATATCCATTGAGAACATACAAGACCTCAAAACATCACAAGGGGAAAAGAACCACCACCACCGGAGCTCCTTTGGAATGATATCGTCTGCTAAAACAAAACCTCCCAAAGATTCAATCTATATCATCACACAAGACTGACTCGGATGGTAGAATTGGAATTTGAATCTAGGTCAGAGTGGAGGGGACAATAATCATGAAAACAATACTTATGATGCATGTATACCAAACCAAAATCAAAACCTACTACTGCGAACATAAAAAAATGAAATACCAAAGACAATGAAGAAAAACCTCAACACCAGTAATAGTCATCTTCATCGCGGAAAAATGCCAATGAATCACACAACCAAATCCCGAAGAGAATAGACTAATGGAGGAATAATCAGGCAAGTTCCATTATTGTGCCACGACCCTGAACCACTGGAACATCCCAAACCACCATAATGGAATGCCGATTAGGACCAAAACTAGTATCCAACCTAGAAGATCAAGTCGGAATAGCGGTTGTGGTTCATGATCAAAGGCCCAAAAATAGGGTTCACGAGTCCAGATTATGGAAGAACCAAAAGAAGAAACCCCTAGAGGAGAACCGAGTTAAGATAGATCTGGATTCCCAGAGAAGAAAGTACATGTTGTCGAGGAATCCTGACAAAAACCATGGTTTTCAATGAAGAGAATCCCATATGAAATGGAGACCGGTGGAGAATATAAGTTAATGTCTAACAATATGTTATAAAATCACCAAATAATGAATTATAATTAATTATATAATCCTATAATTATTTAATAACATACATTATAACATTATACATGTTTTTGGACACGTTTGAAGGAAGAATAAAATGATGTAATTATATTTAACTAAATTTTAATTTTTGAGTTAAACTTATACTTAATTGGATATGTTATGATAAGATTAAGTGTGAAATTAAATTTTTTTAATTATATTGTTTGTAATATTTTAAATGATTATTTAAATTGAATTCATGTAATCTATTAATTTGATTCAGATTCAGTTCAATGATATATTGATATGTTTTAGTTTTTTGTCTCAAATTTACTTATGTTAGATTTATGACTTATGCCCAATGTATTTGTTATGTGTGTTGTATATACTGCGATTTGATATATATTAACGTGAAAATCATTATCATTATGGTATTAAATGGTAAATTTTAAAATTCTTACTTCTATGGTACATACCATTTGATATATTACAAAGTATAAGGTATTTTGTGTCAATCTCCTTTCATTGAAGTATTTTTTGATTTTAAACACCAACATTGTTTTAATAATTTTATTTATAGTACCTTTCAAATTTAATATCCTATACCTATTTATTCAAATCATATTTTTTTAATAATTTTATTCCTTCATAGGACTTATCATTCAAATAATTCAACATGGTATGAGACACCTTGAATTAAAAATATATTTTTGAATGATTAATTATTTAATTTTAGAATCATTTACTGCATGTTATTATTATTGATACTATTATATATTCCCATGTAAAAGGATCATGAATGCAATTTTATTTTTATTTTTAATCTCATTAAATATTTTTCAAATGGAATATATTATTTTTGTTTTATATATATCTTTTTGAAAAAAATTAAAACTGATGTACTATTATTAAAATTCATGGAAAAAATGAATTTTTTGACGTCATGAATATTATTTAATATCTATAATATTTTCAAAGAATAAAATTTTTCTCAACATTAAAAAAATATTACCTAGTTTTGGGTATTTTTGAGTTGAAATTTTTTTTTCAAGGAAATTGGTGCTTTGGTAGTGAAAATGGGATTTTAAAAGAAAGGGGTATTTTTATATGAATGTTTTATTTATATTGGATTAAAATTTTATTTTAAAGGGGTTGAGGAAAAAACATTTTATTCATATAATTTTACTTCAAAATTATATGAATTGGGTGAGCTTGATAAAACTTATATGAAGGGTTGATCCACATTATAGTTCATAGGTTAGCCTGATATATATTATATGAAGGACTGAACCCCATTATAGATAATGAAATGAGGGAACCTGATATCTCTTATATGAAGGGTTGATCTCCATTGTATCTCATGAGTGAGGAAAATATAGCTTATATTAATGGTGTTCTCCATTATATATCTCTAATTCATTAAGTAACAACATAAATTGATAATAGTCATATGGTTATTCAAATTAAAGGATTTTGAAAGAGTTGAATATAAATGATGGTCAAATTTACCTAAAAGAGTTTTAATTTCATGATATTGTTTTGAAATATTTTTTTAGAAAAATTATTATTAATTATTTAATTTTTTCTATTTAATATTCAAAATGATAATATAGGATAAAGTTAAATATTATGCGAGTTTTAATATATTTTATGATCTGATTGTTTCATTTCTTCATTAGATACCATATTGAAATTTATAAACTACTCCAAAGTTTTTATTTATTTTTTATATGGTAAAGGATGAGTAGTTATTAGGATGGAGACAATATAAAAATTTGAAATATATTTCATGAATGGAATGCATATTTTTAATGCCTTCCTTTAGTGAAAAATTATATAAACTTTATATTTGTCCAATAGTAATGTATGAGATTACATTAAATTTCTATTCATATTTCTATAAATATCTAAACCTAAATGATTTTCAATAAATGAACATGACTTCATGTTTTAAAATAACATGAATATTTATTTTTTATGGATTAACATATACATATGATATTCCTATGATCATATTCAGTATAATATAACAGAATAAACAATGGAAAAAATATTCCAAAAATAAAATTGTTAATAAATGAAAATACTTAAAACTAGAATCGAAAATAGTTAAAAATTGGAGGAGATGCACTATAATTTCATTATTATATAAAATGCTATTGAAAATAAGAACTACTAAGAATTTAAAAAACAAATGAAAATGTATTTAATTTTATTAAAGGTGGTTGTGATGATGGAAGGTCAATGCATGGGGTTAATGATGATTGATCTACTTCAAGTGTTAATAGAAATTTAATTGTGTAATCTTTATTGTGTAAATTTTGTATGAATATTAGATTTAGTCTCCCATAACATATAATGACTGATTAGATAATCCTAAAAGTAATAAATGTTAATTAATGAGGATGTGTGTGCGGTATGAATCATTTTTAAATGAGTTTTGTATTTTTCATCATTTGTAAGTGGTTAAAGTCATATGTGTAAGAACTCAGATCTTCATTTCAGGTATGTCTTTTCTTTTCTGTTCGTTTATGTGAAAAAAGGGAAAATTTTGAAATTTCCAAAATACAGAACGTGTACTTTTTGTGTACACACCGTGTACTTTGAAGCTGCACAGGCCGTGTGCAGGCCGTGTCCGGGCTACACACACGGTGTGTAGGGGCGATGTGGAGGCCGCTTAAAGCGGAGTACGAAAATTCCTAGTACATTCCGTGTACCCTAGAAGTACACGTCATGTACTTTTTTTATTAAACGCATCAGGGTTGCATTTAATAACTAGAACAACCATCTTCCAGGTCTCGTTTGGCTGAGAGATCTCGTACGACCATAATCCTTCTCCGAATTCCCAAGCATCCGTATGATCTCTGTTTTAGCCACTGTCGATTACGTTGGGATCGCCTCATTAATCTCACTCTTTCCTGTTATAGCCTTGTTCCATGATTTTCCCTCTTTCTCATGAGTTCATGGGTTGAGAGGTTTGGCATTTTTCTTAGATCTCTGATATTCTAAGGAGAATCAGTCATCGAGGTTCAAGTATATCGATATCCCAGCATCGAAGTAGGTGGTTTGTGCCTTTCTGTAGGAAGTCCTTGAATATTTTGTGCAATTCCAGTAATTCCTTTAAACGGGGTATTGTGTGTTTCCTATTTTTCCCCTTTCATTTGCCTTCTTTGCTTGATTGCTTGGGTAGAGGTAATTGCTTATGAATAGTGTAATTTTTACTGTGCTCTAGATGTTTTTCCATGCATGTTTTTCCTGATAAGAAATTTTCCTGTTTCCATGGGTAGTTGTAGGATATTGGAACTGTTATATTGTTATGTGGTTGTTCCTTATAATGAGACCCAAGTAGTTCTTCAGGTTTACATGGGGCGATACGCGTGCTATGCATGTTTGTTTTAGACAGGGCTATAAGAACCAAGTGTAGTGGGACATAGAGAGAATGATCATAAGGGCTTATCTAGAGTGTCATATTAATTCGATGTGAGACCAAAGGGGGAATTGAAGATGAGTCATTCCTCAGAGAGTCTGTAGTTCCTCGGCGTGGGCCACATGGGGAATGGGACATTGAGTGCTTCCCCATAGATCCATTAGTACGATACGAGACCATAGGGGGAATTGACTGTGAGTGCTTCCTCAGAGAGTCTATTCTTCAACTGAACCAGAGGGGTGAGACTGTGTGTGCCTCCCAGTGGATTTCTAGTACTTATAGGATAAACCATAAGGGTTAGTCTATGAGAACTACCCAGTGGGTTACCTATTGTTCTACATGTTTATTGGTTGTTACTTGTGTATTTTATATGCCAGACACAGTGGATTGTAGCTATTGTGTGCTTTCCTGTTTATTGCTTCCTGTACTTTTACTTTCCATGTATTCAATAACTATTAGGCACATATCTTTGAGTGGTTTCCTACTAGGACCTTATGTTACACCCTGTTTGGGTCACGATTTTGGGCCCAAATATACTATATTGTTGCAGGTATAGATAAGGGAAAGTGCCCTTCTACTTCAGGTACTTGACTTGTTGTGGAGTTGGAGAGAATGGGATCAAGATATGGCTTGCGATGCTGAGGATTTTACCTATTTTCTTTTACACTTTGGTTTAATATTGTTTTCATCATTGTGAATTTTTTGGCTTCTTTCCTAGACATATGTATCATGCATCATTTTATATGTATGTGTGTGTGCTCCAGTTTTTTACTGTTAGTCTTCCGCTGTTTATAGTTTACTCTTGTATGGATGGTTATGGTTTATGATATTGTCTATTTGTTTTTCTTTCACCGTGTACTCTGCCAATGTGGGCATAGTTTCCCCACTATCACACCCAATGCCCTCGCTTCTAGTTGGCAGCCTCTGGGGTTTGGTGAAATGTGCTTGAGGCCATGTGACCAACTGGGTACGGGGCGCCTATGGGTGGCTTCCGGAACCGTGGCATTACAAAGTGGTATCAAGGGGGTTTCTTTTCTCTTGATTTACTGTTTGGATCCATTGGTCAGGGATTGGACAGATTCGGTACATGGTATTATGTTGTGCTCGGGAGTAGCTAACCCATGCATAGGGAAAAGCCAATCTACCTCGCTTATTTCGGTTTTCTAGTTTTTTTATGTTAAAGTTGGTCTGATTTCACCTAGAGTGATTCACATGCTTTGTGTAGTTATTGTAGTTGATATTGTGGTTCTATTTCTGTCGCAACCCCATGAAATTAGGGTATTCCATCTCATGCATCATATAGACACTTGTTAGAAATCACATTCCATGAATTCTTTCCATGCCATCTAGGGTTAATTAGAAATTTCATGTTGTTGTGATAGACGTTGTATAGATTATGCATGCTGTTGTGATAGATTCATTGATAGAATCCATGTAGTTTGATAGATAGGTTTCTTGTATTGTACCTTGCTTAAATGGACACCATATTTTGGTTCTTGAGGTGTTATGGGCCCTCATGAATCAGAACTTGGTGGATCATTGACTTTTTTTCCTTATATATGATATGTAGAAGATTCAAAGCTTTGATTCATGGGGAGTATAGGCCCTCAAGGATCAGAATTTGGAACGTTCATGCTTGTTTTTTAGTGTTTTCTAGGATTCAGTGCATTTTCAGAGCTACTACATGGAAAAACCCAGAAAACACTCCGTGTACTTTATATATACATGCCGTGTAGTTTTTAAACCATGTCACTGAATGTGTGAGCAGAAAAAAGGGTTGTGAAAAATCTCCAGGAACACGTCGTGTATCGTAGGTACACGCCGTGTAGTGGTGAGCAGCGTACCTGGCCGTGTCACTGACAACACGGGTCGGGGAAGCTTGTGTAATATACACTGTGTTTTGTATAAACATGCTGTGTATCCTTATTCTAGGTACCCGACCATGTGATGTACAACACAGGACGATGTTATCTCCTCCTATACACGACGTTCATGTTCGGAACACGCCATGTAAGGGTCAACCGTGTAGCTGACCGTGTCACCAACAACACAGGTCAGGAAAAATCTTCAATTACACACCGTGTTTGTTCGGAACACGCCATGTAGTCTCAGCCGTGTAACCGTCCATGTAACTAACAACACGGGTCGTTGAAACCTAGTCTACTAAATGTTGTGTCCACAAGGAACATGCCGTGTAGTCTCACTCTAAGAAGACCATGCGGGTTAGCCGTTCAAGGAGACTTGGGAAGGGGAATAGAGTTAAGTACATGCCGTGTAGAGTTTATACATGCGGTGTAGTCATGTTTTGTAAAGCATGTGTGTTTCCTTCTTCTATTTCCTTTTGGTACTCCTTTGTTCTCTTCCCTTGATATTCTTAATATAAGGTATGCTTTTGATCTTTTAGAGATATGCCTCCGAGATGTCCTTCGGTTTTACTTCAGTTTCAGGATAGTGATCAGACACTAGATATGGATGATCAGGGACTTCCTATCGATCGTCCAGTCGTGCCAGCCTTGGCATCAGCAATCATACTAGTTACAGGCACTGATGCGTAGTTTAGGGAAGTATTTACGAGGATTATTCAGACCATTCAGGGATCACCGCCTTCTGCCATGACTATGGTAGACTTGACACAAGTTTTTCTGCAGCAGCATCCTCCTACTTTCTCAGGGGAAGGAGGACCAAAGGCTACAGAGTCATGGATGGAATCCATGTTGACTATCTTTGAGCATCTAGAAATTCTTCCACAAAGATGGGCCAAGCTCGCTACCTATATTCTATGAGACTTTTCCAAGAGGTGGTGGGACGTGATCTCACAAGTGGGTCACCGGAAGGTTATGGATTGGGAGGAGTTCCATTGCGTGTTTTACGACTACTTCTACCCGGAGACCCTAAGGACCAATCGAGCTCGGGAGCTCATGAGTCTAGAGCAGGATACTCTTTCTATTATGGAGTATTCCTCTCATTTCATCGAGATTCAGTGCTTCACACCCCTCCGGTGTGGATATGGGATGTTATTAGCTAGGAAGTTTGTGGATGGTATCAGGCGGGAGATCCACTCACAGGTGAATATCTACCAGTTGACTTCCATCACTTCTATCATCAACCATGAACTGATTGTAGAGCACAATTTGAGAGACTTCGGAGCTGCGAGCCAGGGAGGTTCTGCTTCCAGAGCTAGTATTCCTCTAGTTGACAACAGGAAGCACCGTAGGGAGTCCAAGCGCGGTGATCCAAAGAGTTGAGATACATCTTCAGGTAGCCAGGTAGTATGCTACATGTGTGGGAGGGCATGTCACATGAGGCCGCAATGCTAGAGAGACCGAGTGGAGTGCCGATCATGTATAATGATGGGTCTCCTTCTGTATTTCTTCCAGGTTTTCTCACTAGTAGATAGTGACGGGGTTTCTTCCATAAATCCTCGTTCAGGAGTAGCACCACCAGTTTCTCACCATTTGGTGAACTGGAGTTCTCCCAGTCGTTTGGGCTGAGGTGGAGGTCGAGGCCATGGCGGTCAGTTACTAGACATTCAGCATTAGCATGGAGGATCAGCTCAGAGTGGTTTGGCAGGGTTAGGGGCCCGTGGGGCATGCCAGACTTTCGGGGTGGAGCAGACCTATCAGGAGTAGGGTCCCAGACCTTCTACAGTTCGAGGTGCGATCTTAGTAGCCTCAGTTTTATCTTCATCTCTTTTCTATACTAGTGCTACGCATAACTTTATCTTTGTTGCTTTTGTGGAGATCCTTGGTCTCTTTATCTTTTCTTCTTCCGACTTGTTGACACTAGAAAGAACTTTGGGAATGAGGACATCTAGTGTACATCTGTGCAAAGAGTGCCCTCTCGAGGTTGTAGGGTATCGTTTCTTATGGGATCTCTATATCGTAGAGATGATGGAATATGATGTCATTCTTGGGATGGAATGGTTGGTTCCCTTCCATGTAGTCATCGACTATTATCACTACAGGGTGAGTTTCATTTCACCATTGGGTGAATCTTTTCTTCATAGAGGTGAATGGGATGTTCAGGAGAGTCAAGAAGGAATCGAGCATCATGGGCTAATAAGGGTTATGCCATATATTTCTAGTCTTTATCTCGATGATCTGGGGACTTCTTAATTGGAATTTCCCCCAATGGTGGATTGTTTCAGATATGTCTTTCCAGAGGATTTTTTAGGTTTGCCTCCGGAGCATGAGGTAGACTTCTCTATTGAGCGCATGCCAAGAGCGACACAAATTTCATTTCCTCCCTATAAGATGGATACACCTGAGTTACAAGAGCTCAAGAAGTAGTTGGAGGAGTTGCAGTCAAAGGGTTTCATTTGACCTAGTACGTTTCTATGGGGTTCACATGTCCTATTTTTGAAGAAGGCAGATGGTACCCTTAGGCTCTGTGTAGATTATAGGAAGCTAAACCAGTTGGCGGTCAAGAACTGATATACTTTACTGAGGATTGATGATATTTTTGATCAGCTTCAAGGAGCCCAGGTGTTCTAGAAGATCGATTTGAGGTTCAATTATCATCAGTTGTGCGTTAGAACATCAGATATACCTCTAAAAGCCTTTAGGTGAAGGTATGGTCTCTATGATTATACTGTTATGTCGTTCAGTCTAACAAATGCACCAGCAGTTTTCATGGCACTGAAGAACCGAGTGTTCCATCCTTACATGGATTCCTTTGTTGTGGTCTTCGTGGATGATATCTTGGTGTACTCTCACACTCGACATGACCATGCAACCAATCATGAGATCGTTTTGAGTAAACTTAAAGAGCATACACTTTATGCTATACTCTCGAAGTGACACTTTTGGATGGATCATATTCACTTCTTGGGTCACGTCATCTTAGAGGCAGGAGTATCTATAGACCCAGAGAAAGTGAGAGCTGTAGTTTCTTGGGATCAGCCGAAGAACGTTTTTGAGGTAAGAAGTTTCCTAGGGCTAGCTAAATAATAAAAATTCTTCATTCATGACTTTTCACACCTAGAAGCACCATTGATAGGTCTGACCAATAAGGGGGAGAATTTATTATGGTCAGATTCTTGTGAGTCATCTTTTCAGGGGTTGAAGGGAAGGTTGACGTCAGCACTGATACTGGTCTTTCCAGAGCCAAGCAAGAGCTATACTATTTATTGTGATGATTTAGGTTTCAGGCTGAGCGATGTGCTTATGCAGGGAGAAGGAGTCCTTGCGTACAGGTCTCGATAGTTGATATCACATGAGAGGAACTACCTGATGCACGATCTGCAGTTCGCAGTTGTTGTTCATGCCTTACATTTTTGGAGACATTACCTTCTGGGAGAGCACTTTGTGGGTTTCACAGACCACAAGAGTCTCAAGTACATCTTCACTCAGCGTGATGTGAATCAGAGACAGTGCAGGTGGGTCGAGTATCTTCAGTCTTTTTATTTCGAGCATTCCTATATGCCGGGAAAGGGCAACGCAGTGGCAGATGTGTTGAGTAGGAGAACTCATATTTAGGCAGTTCAGGAGGCTAGCAGTGAGTGGAAACATATGGTTCTGTTATCTATGATGTATCTGGAGGTGCACAACTGTAGGGAAATACTTACCTATCTTCTAAAGATGTTACCTCTACACTTCTTCATCAGGTACAGATGAGGCATCTATCAGGCTCAGATGGTTTAGTCCTGTGATAGAGTGTGTTAAGAGAGGACCCTCTTCATGGATGGACAATGGCCTAGGATGATATCCTGCATTTACAGGGAAGCGTATGGGTGCCAGCAGACATACGCGAGGAGTTAATGCGGAATATTCATTCCTCAGTTTGGGAAGTTCATCCTGGCATCACCAAGATGTATCAAGATCTTCATCGCCAGTACTGGTGGCCAGGTATGAAGAGAGATGTCGCTGGTATCGTCTTGAGGTGTTCTACTTAACAGCAGGTGAAGGTGGATCGTCAAAGACTAGTATACCTTTAATAGAAGTTACCTCTTCCGGAGTGGAAGTGGAACGATGTCACGATGGACTTTGTGATCGGATTACCGAGGTCGCCTCGAGGGAAAGATGGTGTTTGGGTTGTTGTCGACATGCTTAAGAAGGTTTCTCACTTCGTACCGATCAAGGAGACCTTCAGTGTTGATGATCAGGGATGACTATAAATCCGAGAGATTGTATATATGAATGGAGTTCCACAATCCATTGTTTCAGACTGGGATGCAGGATTTACTTCTCGGTTCTGGAAGGGGCTTTAGAGGGCTTGGGGTACACATGTTCTTTTGAGTACAACATACAATCCCCAAACAGATGGCCAGTCCGAGTGTACGATCCATGTGCATGAAGATATGCTCCAACCATGCATTCTAGACATTGGAGGTTCTTGGGAGAAGCATATCCCTCTTGTAGAGTTTTCCTACAACAACAGTTTTCAAGAGACTATTCAGATGGAACCTTATGAGGCGTTGTACAGTAGGCCATGCCTTTATCCATTATACTGGCTATAGGAAGGAGAGGAAGCTTTTCTAGGACATCATCTTGTTAGGAAACCTCAGAGAATATAGAGTTGATTCGGAAGAGTATGGCTACAACATAGTCTCGACAGATGTCTTATGCTGATCAACGGTGACGACCTATGGATTTCGAGGTCAGGGGTCAAGTTTTATTTTCTGTAGCACCGAGGTTGGGACACAAGAGGATTCAGAGATAGGGTAAGATTTACCCACAGCATGTCGGGCCGTTTGAGGTATTGGAGAGTGTTGGGCTAGAAGCCTATCGGTTTCAGTTACCTTAGAGGTATCGAGCCATGCAAAACGTCTTCCACGTGTCTCAGCTCCGACGTTACTTTTCAGATCTGTCTCATGTCTTTCAGCCCGAGGAGGTTGAGCTCGAAGCGGATGCATCATTTGAGGAGCATCCTATCCGGATTGTCGATCACAGTACGAAGGTTCTCCGTAAGTGGTATGTTCCTCTAGTATAGGTGCTATGGAATCACAGGTGAGTACATGACAAGACCTGGGAGAGGGATCCCGATGTACGATCGTAGTGGCCAGAGCTATTCGGGGTTTCTTCTTCTACGCCTTGTTAGTGAAATTTGGGGAAAAATTTATTTAAGGGGGGATGTTTGTAAGAACCCGGATCTTTGTTTCCGGTATGTCTTTTCTTTTCTGGCCGTTTTTGGGAAAAATGGGAAAATTTGGAAATTTTCAAAATACACACTGTGTACTTTACAAGTACACGCCATGTACTTCAAAGCCGTGCAGGCCATGTGCTGTCCGTGTCCGGGCTACACACACCGTGTGTAGGGGCGATATGGAGGCCTCTTAAAGAAGAGTATAGAAATTCCTAGTACACGCCATGTACCCTCGAAGTACATGTCGTTTACTTTTAATCATTAAATGCACCGGGGTCCCATCTAATTGTCAGAATGACCTTCTTCTATGTCTCATTAGGCCGAGAGCTCCCTTACAGCCGTGATCCTTCTCCGAGTCCCCAAACTTCCATCTGATCTCTGTTTCAGCCGCCGTTGATTGCGTTGGGATCGCCTCAATAAGCTCTCTCTTATGCATTAGCCTTGTTCAATGATTTTCCCTCTTTCTCAAGATATCGTGGGTTGAGATTTTTGGACGTTTTCTCAGATATTCGATTTCAAAAGGAGAATCAATCATCATGGTTCAAGTATAGAGATCTCCTAGCATCGAGATAGGTGGTTTGTGCCTTTCTGTAGGAGGTCTTTGAATATTTTGTGCAATTCCACCAATTCCCTTAAATGGGGTATTGATTGTTTCCTATTTTTTCCCCTGTTGTTTTCCAGCTTTGCTTGATTGCTTGGGTAGAGGTCAGTGCTTGTGAATAGGGTAATTTTTACTATGCTCTAGATGTTTTTCCCATGCATGTTTTTATTGTTAGGTGTTTTTCCAGTTTCCATGCCTAGTTGCAGGATAGTTGAACTGTTGTATTGTTATGATGTTGTTCCTTAGAATGATATTCAAGTGGTTCTTGAGGTTTATTTGGGGCGATACGTGCGCTATGCATGTTTGTTTTACACAGGGATATGAGAACCTATTGTAGTGTACCATAGGGATAATGGACATAAGTGCTTATCCAGAGTGTCTTATTAATTGGATGCAAGTCCAAAGGGGGAATTTACGATGAGTTCTTCCTCAGAGATTCTGTAGTTCCTCAACGCAGGCCACATGGGGAATGAGACCTTAGGTGCATCCCCAAAGATCCTTTAGTACGATATGAGACCATAGTGGGAATTGATAGTGAGTGCTTACTTAGAGAGTCCATTCCTCAGCTGAACCAGATGAGTGAGACTATGTGTGCCTCCCTGAGGGTTTCTAGTACTTGTAGGTTGAACCATAATGGTTAGGCTATGATAACTACCCAGGGGGTTACCTAATTTTCTTCTTGTTGATTGGTTGTTAATTTTGTACTTTATATGCTTGACACTGTGGATTGTAGTTGCGGGGTGCTTTCCTTTTTTCTGCTTCCTGTACTTTTACTTGCCATGTATTCACTGACTATTAGGCACAGATCTTTGGGTGGTTTCCTATTGGGACCTTGTCTCACACCTTGTTTGGGCCATGATTTTGGGCCCAAACAGACTATATTATTGTAGGTATAGATAAAGGAAAGAACTCTTCTTCTTCAGGTACTTGACTTGTTGTGGAGCTGGAGAGCATGGGACCAAGCTAAGGCCTGCGATGCTGAGGAGTTTACCAATATTATTTTGACCTTTGGTTTAGTATTTTATCCAGCATTGTGACTTGTTTGTCTATTTTCCTAGACATATGTATCATGCATTATTTTATATATGTGTGTGTCTACTCTTGTTGTTTACTATTTGTCTTCCGCTGTTTATCATTTACTGTTGTATGGATGGGTACAGTTTCTACTGTTGTCTATTTGTTTTTCTTCTGCTATATACTATGCTAATGAGGGAATAGTTTCCCCACTATCACACCCAATGCCCTCGCTACAAGTCAGTAGCCTCTGGAATATGGGGAAGTGCGCTTGAGGCCATGTGACCAGCTGCATACGGGGCGCCTCTGGCTGGCTTCTGGAACTAGGACATTACACTAGGATAAAAAATAGAGATTCTAGATGATGAGAAAAAGAACCATCCATTGAATAATTATCTTTACGGATAAAAAAATATATAATTTATTCGAGGATAATTATACGTAATTTTAATAGATTAGGAATTCCAAAATGTGTAATGGAAAAGATCAACTGAATCTAAAGATTTATTTACATAATGTAATAAAAAAGAAAAATATCAGATATAGGAAACCTAACAATATTATAGAGTATGATAGAGATTTTAGAAGGATTCTCCATATGTAATAAGGTAAAATATTCATCAAATGGTATAATAGGTTTTAGAGTTTTTTGGGAAAATGAATACATCATATGGTTTGTTTTCATTATAATGTTCAAGATGAATTTTAAGGGTGCTAATGACAAATATACTCCATAGAAACCCTAATTTCCTCACAGACACATGGTCCGATATGTAGGGAATATCCACATAATCAAAGAGATCATCATAATAATGACTATCCTAATCGGACCACATTAGTTCATTCAGTCCTCTTTTTCACCGCTCACAACTACTCTTGGAAACGCCCCAAATGGTCCCTCATCCAAATCACTACCCCATGACAAGAATGATTAACTCTAGATATATACTTTCATAGGATACCAAAACCAATAGTATAATTATAAATATTTTAATTAAAATTATTTTAAAATGGAATCTTTTTTGGTGGGGACTTGTGGATTCATGATAATAAATTCATTATAGGGATGTGATGAATTATATTATATATAATTTTACTATCCTCAACTTTAAATGGTAATAAAAATAACTATTTTTAATAAAGTAATTTTTTTTTGTGAAATTTAAAATTTTTAATACATTAATTTTTTATATCATTACAGAATGGTGTTAGACGATCCAGATTCAATTATGTGTCTTTTTCTCTTGGTCTTTATTTAGGGTAGGATAAATATAAGACATGATGGCTGAGACTCATGAAGGGAACTATAAAAGTTAATGTTCGACACAGAATTGTGAACATATGATTTTCCATAGATTACATAAATTATTTTTTATTGTTAGCATTGATTTAATTCACTATTGTTAGTGCGCAAGATGTTGATATGTAAATTATGGAATTTACTGTCTAGAAATGAATTATAAAATGATGTAATTCATAGTGAATGGAATTATACCACATATTGGGGCATTAAAAAAGAATCATGGAGGCGTAATAATTTAAATAGTTAATTGATGAAAATAAAATGAAATAAAGAGAAAGACTATAAATTTGGGGAATATATGGGAGATTCACAGTGCATGAGGGATATACGACTCTATCATAGACCCTTTTTATCCCTCACAAATATCCCATCCACCTATATTGAAATCATTTTATTATTTTATTATTTTATTATATTATTATATTAAAATTAAAATCCATAATATAATATCTGATAATTTTTTGATTAATTCTCTATCAGGGTTTTTGTGTTCATATCATCGATAATGTTTTTAAATGCCTATTTCTATCAAATACAATGAGGTTTCAGTGGTATAGGTAAAATTAGAATTCAAAACTCCTCGTTAGAAACATTTTCCAATAAGAATGAAATTTATTAAAATTATCTCATTCTATATATAATTATGTTTCAGGATTGTTGCAATGAATACATATCCCACGATACCTATGACTGATTGTTGATCAAATGTAGTGTGTTTGTGTGTGTGTGACAAATATTTATGCTTTTGTTTCTTTCATATGGATTAATAAGATTATTATACTATATGATTGGAATGATATTTATCTGTCATATTTTCTACATGTTTTTATGTAATATGATTTATCTAGATCTGATGTAGGTGGTGAAATATAGTTTATCCCCTTCTGATAGGTATGTATGAGATATTGATTAGCACATACATGGGATATCCATTAAATGGTATGTGTAAAATGTGTTTGGTGATCTATCACTTATAAAAGGTGGGTGTTTCATAAGTGTTGGTGATGTTATATCTATAATTTTATCGAATAAGGTATTTTTGTCCTAGAATTTTTCTTTAGTTGGTAGAGTCGGTCCCCATGGAACCGAAATGGGCATGTACTTGGGTGATATTTTGTTTATATCTATACACTAATTTTGTTGTTGTTGGAATACCCATTTATACATAATGATTATATGTTAATGGATTTTTTTGATTTCATATTGTGTGTTTTACTCACTCCATACTTGGAATTTCTGCACACTTGTAGATTTAATGACTAGAGACATGATATAAGGAAGAAGACCTGTGTTGGATGGTTAAGCAGTTGGAGTAAGATGATGTGGTTTTTGCTGGAAGAGGTTCATGAATGGAATCAACTAAAGTTTCTTACCAGAATAACCCGTACCAATGATCAATATGTTTTCTTATTATTTTATTATGTAAGTCTTCATTCATTATTCGTATATACATTGATTTTTAATTATATATTTATGTTATAATTTATCTGTTACATGATATGATATCGAGGATATAGTCTTCTCACTTATGGATATGGTCCATTGCTACTCGTCTACTACCTCTTTTGTATGAGGAGACATGAATGATATATTTGGGCACTCTATCTCATACATAGGTGTTTGTTTTAGGATTATATAGCATATTTTTAACAGAAAAGTAACATGGATGGTTACAATTGATGTAATTTAATAACAAACACTACAATAAATAAATAAATTTTTTCAACCGTAAAAAATATTGAATGTATATTGAAATAATTATGTTTGGTTCCTATATGAAATCCTTTAAAATATTGTAATAAATTATATAACCATGCCTCAAAATTAGAAAACATAGATCCAATGTGGGATTCAGTGTAATATGTGGTTATCCCATAATAGGTATTCTATTTAATAAATGATATTACATATGATATCATTTCATTAGATAAGAGAGGCGTGTGTGACATTAGGATTTCCTAGATATGATTTCTATATAAATTTATTCAGAGTTGAAATTATTTCAAATTGAAAAAATAATTATTATATAGAGTGGCTATTAAAATTTATTTGATGATTTAGATCAACGCCCTCAAGGATTTAAACATCATGGAAACTCAAATGGATCATGATTAAATATGAATGATGAAATAGTATTCCTCAATTAGACAGAACATACTAGATAATGAGGATATATTGAAATTGAGAAATATAAACATAAAAATGATGTTGAATATGATGATAATATATTTGATGGAAAATCGAAAAATATTTAGTATAATTACCTTATAATTTTATATTAGTTTAATGATTTTAATGATGTATAAAACTATAATATCTATGAAAAATTTAAAAAAATGTAATTAATGTTATAATTATGATAAGTATTCCATCAAAATATTAGAAAAAGTATATTAATTTCATTGAAAATTTCATGGGTAGATATAAATTCATGTATAAAACAAATATTGGATCAAGATTAATTATTGATGACTAAAAATATGAGAACATGATAAAAATGTGTATTTTGTATATAATTGGAGATTAAAGGCTCGAGATATTCAATGTGGATGAGATTGATTATGCATGACTGTTCTAGATAATTAAAGGTACATTGTATATAACATCATGACCGAAACCCATCTATGAGAAGTAAAAGGAACAAAACACTATAAGGCATTTTGAATTCCACATTGTATTCTAGGTGAATTTTACTAGAGGCTGTAATATTAAGTGGTATTTTGTGAAAACTATACCCCAAAAACAATGTGAGAAATAAAAAAATAAATCAAATACCAAGGACGATATTAAATTTTTTGAATGAGGAAGTACTGATAAAAAATTATGATTAAATGAAATAACATAAAGTCCCAAACTATAGAGAAATAAAACAATATCCACCCCTTGTGATTTTAATATATATATACCAAAATAAAAGTATATAAAAATGATGTATCCATTAAATCCACATTTTGTAGATAATATTTCCACTTGATATATTCTAAGTTTTCCTTTTTTATTATGATAATCACAATTCTAGTCCTTAACCTATACCATTCCTACTACTAGGTAATCTACTTCTTAGTATACATGTATAGTGGAAGACTATTAATAGTGCGAGGAAAAAGTTCTTTAAGGGAACCTCCAAGATGGACACATGAAAACTACCTTATTACATGATATATTAATGTGATGTTCTTAATTGAAATAATTATATAAATATTATAAATAATTATATTAATTTTGATCCATAGGTCTCTGACCAAGAAAACCATATCTATATTGGACAGTATCAAATTGTCTCTGATTACATTTTTAGAACCTTGTATCCTATATAACTTTTAGGATTGAATTCCATGGAGTCCCCAACTTGTTTTCTTTACTACAGGGAACAATCCCCTAGAACTCCAAGAATCCAGGATCTTAATTGAATGAAACCTTTTTCATCATCCCAACTGTATGGATGATACCTATTATAACCCAAACATCTATTATCTAAATTAATTTAGATGGTTTTCTGTCATGTCACCAACCTGGATGAAACCATAGAATGAAAAATCATATATTTTTCCAATCCATGGATTCCCCTATGATAAATGATTCCCAAAATAATGAAAGCCCTAAAAAATTTCCTCTAATACCATGGTTTTTATAAAAAACTATATCGATCCCCATCCAAGAAATCTCCAATTATATTCAGCCCAAAAACCTGGAAACCCATTAAGATAGATATATATATAATAATGGAATCATAACCATATTATATCAACACCATGGTCATGGTCAAAAAAATAAAAAAAAATAGTGTTATAGTTAAATTTTATTCCCATCAAGACTATTAATTGTCCCTCTGTATCACTAGTCCATTGTGGATTCCATGATAATGACTGCACAATCCCACACATAACTTCTTAGGGTTAGTATATCAATGGGTACCCATATAAATCCCAACAGACAAACCAAATAGTTTCACTCCATATAGAGACCTCTTTAATAGTAAACACTATATATATAGTGGTAAACATATCCTTTAGTATCACCATAATTGTTTAAATGTTTTGATTATACATGATGAATAAAAAACTAGAATTAGTCTATGAGACATATCATGTCTCATATCAGTCGATAAGGTAACTATCATATGATCAATTTTCTTTACCTATTCATAATATTCATAAGGATTTACTAAAAATTTCTCTTTAAATTTGATGGGAAAATGACACTCACCCCATCCATTTCTGGATTATATCATAAATATAAATGTAGAAGAAAGGATTCTCTATTTACCAAATATACTTGGGTCACTAGTAAATAACCACCTCTATCTCATATGAATCTCAATCCCTTATGTATACTCTCCTGAGTTTCATATGGACTGCCCTCCCATCTCTATAGTTCTAGAAGCCATCCAGTACAATATGTGTCCCAAACATGGACATCGTTTACTAGGGAACAAGTTTAAGATATTAGGATATTGTTGAATCTTTTAGATCAATCATTTAATGCATTCGATATGATTTACTTAGGAACAATTCCATTAAAAAATTAATATGGGGACTCTCGGTTTTTGGAGAACATAGGAATCTACATGAATTATAAACTTGTAAAAATTCCATATGGATGGTATTCAAAACCTCCAATCTTTATACAGAGCTTTCCACATCTGTTTTATAGTTTGGAAGTAGCTAGAAAGGCCCATCCAATTTTTATGATTCATATATATATAATAATTAGTATTATACATTGTGAAATAAATAAAAAATAAATCCATGGATATCCTTGGTAGAAAAATACAATATATTAAATACATAAATGATAAACTTCAAGACAACATACATAATAAAACATAAAAAAATCAATAAAAAATTTTTTATATACATTATATTACTTTGGGAGATATCAAAATGTAAAAATACAAAATAATCCTACCTATATCATGTATCCACTATATAAAAATACCACCTAATATTCTGATTGGATTTATTCTATCTCAATGAAAAAGTAGTGGGTAAAATGACAAGGGTAAAAATAAATAATTTTTTTGGGAGCTGAATTTTTTCTTCCAATAATCATAAACATATTATCCCACACTGCCATCCCAAAAAAAAATTATTAAATTATTGGAAAAGAATATCATTAGGATATTGTGTTTTCCATTATATTGGTAACACAAGAGAAAATGATTCGTCAGCCATCTCATTCATCTAATGAGTGAAAAATTATATTTTGTTTTTTATATCTTATGTATAAGATCATTAATGATAAATCACATGGGTATGACTTGAATCGTTTCTTCATGAGATAATTCATTCATGTTAATGAGTGGAATTATCATGGAATTCATATTTCCAGGATTCCACTCACAGTGGCATATCCCACTAAGCCTAACATGAAAATGTTTTCAAATAATATTATATATAATCATATAATCTCTCTTATTGAATATATAATTTTCCCATTTTCATGATATCATATAACATATACAATAACATATGAAATTATGTAAAAAATTGTTTTGGTTATTTTTTGAAACTCATTTTGAAAACTATAATTGAGTTCCCCTCCTATGAAATTATATTCAAGAACCTATAACTACCTATCAATTTTTTTTCATTAACTCTAAAAAACTTCTATATTAACTATACTAGTCAAAGGAAATATTTATTCTATAAAAAATTTTTTTTTACATCTCATGATTTTTATAATTGAAAAAACAATATTTGGATAAATAAGTGTATTAAATGAAGAACATATAGAAATGTTTAATTGTTACTCAAGAAATAAAGGGTTCTTGTGAAGTATTTATTAAATTCAATGAAATTTATATTTGTGTCCACCTATATAAATAATAAGAAAAATTACATTCTAATGTAATTAATTTTTCAATGTAAATGAGTGACCAAGATATATGGGTCAAGTAAATCCAATATAGTTATGTAATATGTTATCCTTTATTTGATTTTAGAACAGAGTTATCAATGAATACATCACCTGTTAATATTAGTAATTGTTAATTAAATCAAAAAATCAATATTTTATATTGATGTTAATAATATTTATTTGTGGCAAAAACATTATCATTATATATCAGTAAACGTCCAAGATTTCATACTCAACATATGAGATGAAAATTCACATTTTATATATGATTCAACAAATAACCAGAAGAGGAATAAACAAAATCATCCTTTTTTAGATATGTCTATATAAATACATAAGTGAGTAGGGTATTGATGTGTAATGGTTATCAATATAGGTATCTCTCTATCCTATTGTAATAAATACATAATTACAATCCATTCTTCTTATGTATTTTAAACACATGTATAAAAAAATTATTTTAGACTATATATTGGGTCATCTAGTGTGCCAAAAATGTATTATTATTTATTTGATACCTCCATAAAAAATTCTATGTCCACATACATGAATCCTACTCATGGTAGCTATAAATTTATATTACATCATATAATACTCTATGAAGAACATCAGTTAATGAAATACTGAAATTTATAATTTAGTGGTGAAATATTGTTACACATCATGAAAATATATATCATTATATAAATTTATATATATATATATATATATTGTGGATGAATTGTAATATATAGGTTTCCTTTAATAGGATTTGTTTTAATATTATTAAACTCTATATGAATATTTCAAAAAAATAATATTAGAACTCTTTTATCATATCATATAAGATAAACTTGAAAATAAACATTATTTTTTACCCATTTTTTGTTTTTGAACACATTATATCTTATTTAATCCCTTTTAGATATCTATGTTAATATCTAATAAAACCATCCCACAAAACAATTTTGTGATAAAAATGAATGAAGAAATATATTATGTATAATTTTGAGACATATGAATTTTATTCCTAACCGTTCATAATTATTAACTAATTCAATAATACTAATTTTTATTAATCAAATGCTATGATATCCTCATCTATTATATACAAAGAAATATTTATTTTTCAATCATTATTATACCTGAAACCCTATTTAATACAATGTTGTCCTTGAATCAATTTTACTACTGATATTATTTTTTATCAGAACTCTTAATCTGTTTTAGGATTAAGTGAAAAAATATAAATTTTCATTTTTGTTTCCATTTATTTGTTAATTTTAAACATCAATATGGTCAAACATTCTCCCACTAGTTTCTTAGAAGTTATATTATTTATTAAATATACTATTGAGAAAAAAACCATTCATGGAAGAATTTTTATTTCCTATCATTATAAATTTTGATGAAATAAACTATTATTTTTTACACTTATGTTGTTTTCAATTATGTTTGAGTAATTTAATTTAAATGAATACATGATTATAATGTACAATTTATGGATAGTGGGAACATATTCCAAGGTATTTTTATTAATAATTGGGTTAACATTTCAGCCAGGATAAATCACATTTATCTATATCAATATATCAAATTATTTTATATAACTTTATAAATCATAGACCACATGTATATAATTAATAAAATAATAATATTTATATCTACTCATTTTTATCCATCATCTTCTCTTATCACTTAAAATAAATAAGATAAAGATACATAAATTATATATATATTCAAATGATCTTGTTGAAATTTTATACATTATAATCATCAAATTAGTAACTTCATACATGATATAAATTATATAAAATAATACTCAATAAATTAATACATTGATTTTGAACTTATTTCTTTTTTTATTAATTTAATGAATATAAAATTTGTATCGCATGGCTTTTGAAATCGATGTATTATTTTTTTTAACAAACGTAAAAAATGTGGAAAATCCCTTTATTTTCATAAATTATATCATGTATGTTATGGACCATCCAATCATAATAAATTATTACCCCTCACTTCTTATAGTTCATGAATTAAATTACATTAATTGGATTCATGAATAATTTTTTTTAAACATTTTTCTTCTTGTTTAAACTTATACCTATAATATATATATATATATATATATATATATATATATATTACTATAATACCTAAATATTATATTACTAGTTCATATATATTATAAAAAAATTGAGAATATCCAGTATAATTTAGTTGAATTCTATCATAATATCAGAACATTTTATTAAATGATAATAGGATAAATCCCATAATACGTAAAAATCATTTTTAGACTCCCCATAACATATGTTATAGAGATTAACAAATAATTAATATTTGTATAAAAATATCTATCATTTTATTAAACAAAATTTATTTTCATTCACTTCCCATGTAAAAATAGATAAATATATATATTTTTTATTTTGTGTTTACGTAATCATCAAGCATCCAATTAATAAATTCGGAATATCCTTTACCAAATTAATGGAAAAAAATTAATGGTTTAATTTTTTTCATATTCTAAATATTGCTTGATTTACAGTACTTTTCTTGACATAGAATTGATATCAAATATATTATAGTGTAATAGAATTTATTTCTTTAAACAATAATTCTTTATTGGATTATTTAGTCACATTGAGGAATCAATACATTAAAAATCATTGAATATTAATTAACCTATCAAATTAATTTATGTATATGACACTAAAATATTATGTACCAAATCATAGAAATTGGGGATTAAAATTCCATAAGAAATATTGAAGATAATGTATTTGAAAAATTAAATGAATCACATTATGATTCAATAAGAACCTAGATGTATTATTTAATAACTCTATTACTTAGTGAAGTAGTAATGAACTATTATAGTATAATGAAATTTCCCTGTGATCTATTTTCAAATCACAAATCAAGATTAAGAATATTTCATATGTTATAATTCTTATGAGTGTCATACATTTTTCCTCTACTTTTAGGGATTGAATAAAATTAATAACTTGTTGGTGATGATTTTATTTATATAAACTATATTTATTTATCATATTAGTATCATATATTATTTACAATTAAATAAGGAATTTTTATAACTGAGATCCACATAATACAATTCACTTGTTTTTTAATCATATTTATTAGAACGGTAAGATACATATTTTATTATGTAGTGACTAAATCATGAAATTTATCACTGTATATAAATATTTTTGTAATCCATACACCAAATAATATTGTGACATCATGTGTTTCAAAAGGAAATACATTGTTCTATTGTGTACATGATACACTATATCGAGCATAAATAGACAACTAAATATTATTATTTAAATGTTACCATATCAACCTAGCCATTAGAATGGAAAGAATGAAGAGTATTAACTAAAAAATGAAAATATTATTTTCACATGTTTTTATAATTATAATTATCCGGTTACAATATTAATTAGAAATTAAATTTAATCCAATTGAATAAAAATGAATAGTTTTTATGAAAAAACTTTTTAAATAAGAATAATTGTGTTTATAAAATTATTGAATCAGCCTTGTTGAATTATATTAATGAAATATAAATTCAATTATAACTTTATAATTCATATTTTATATTTTCTATACATGATATAATATCAAATTTAATTTTATGCCTCGACGGTGTACTTTTCAAAAAAGTAATTTTGTAGCCATCTCATGGAGAACACATTTTAAATCTATTTTTTTTTGTTACTTTGGTAAGTTATATATGAAAAAATAAACTTATTATCCAGAATATGGGATTCAAAATTTACTATTGTAATTTTTTTCTAAAAAAAATTAGTTTTTTGATGCATAATAAAAAATAATACCATGTTAAAAAAACATAGTTTTGATTTAAAAAATAATTATTCATTAACCTAATTTATATAGGAATTATAGATAAATAATAAATTTATTAATAAAGTTTTGGACTTTGGATGAATTTTTATATTGAAATTAAATATATAAGTTTTTTGAAATTTTTTATGTTTCGTTTTACCATCCTTCTCACTATACTTGTGAGATTAGTGTTAAACCAAATAGAACTACTTCATTGAATTCAATTATAAAAATCGTAGATGATTGGTTTTTATTAGTATGAAAAATATGGTCTAATGGAAACAAAATCATTTTTTATAAACAATATCATTAGTATTATATTTACAACAGTAAACTGTCAAATGTGGTAAATAAGTGTAATGTTAATTTTATTATATAATAAAATTACCCGTAAAACTTATCCTAATACAATTTAATGAGTTATTTTTGTTCAAGGAATTACTTGGTTGGAAATTTGGGACTTTGGAAGCCAATTGGGTGTGATTATGACATTTATAACATTTAATTTAATTTAAAAAATAATGTTTTCATAAACATGGCTCTTATTACTAAAAATATTTCAATATAGAGTTATATAAGTGATATTTTCGACTATAAATAGTCATTAGAAAGATAATAATATTATATTAATCAAGATTATTTATTTATAATTTTTGGAAATTAAATAATTAAATGTAATTATGACATAATGGCATTGTAGTAATAGATTTATGAAAGGAAAAATAAATAAATGATATTAATAATATTAAAATAAATATAATGTGAACTATTTTATTCTATCCAAGAATTTTATTGACGTATTTTACATGTTATATATGTGTTAAATTAGTTTATTCAAAACAATTAAGTTGTTATGATTTTTGAAACAATCAACTAATGATAGTTTAAAAATTGACATAATCTATATTTTAATATTTTATTAAATAATACAAATATATAAAAACATTTTATTCGTACAAAAAGATTATTTATGTCTTTATTTTTTTTAATACTTATTTATTGGTTGTTTCTCATGTTACTATAATTATTTTAACCCTCAATGTGTATCTTTATAAAATAGAAATACTTAAAAGGGGTAAAAAAATCAAGGTAAGGATTAGAAAATATTTTAAAATATTCAATTTGTAATTCTATAATGGTTATTAGACCCAAAATCATCATATCTTAAAAATAAATTATTTTTCTACCATTTTTATTTGTAATTTTATTTATACTAATTTAATATTTTAATGGTTTCCAAGTGTACCCCTCCCCTCTCATAAAAAAGTCACCCACTCCTCTCAATTTTTACACTTCATAATTAATTTGGTTCGGGAAACCTCTGACAAAAACACTTCCTAGAATCCATACCAACATTCTTGAGGCATTATTTTGGGCAGAAAAACCTTATTAAATTTGTTAAGGTTTCAAAACGTGACTATTCAAAGGAAATGTAATGTTTTTATTTAAGTGTTTCAAATTTATTTTTCATCCACTTACTTTAATTTTACTTAACACATGATTAAATAATAACTCCAGTATAATAAATATACTTATATTTTATTATGTTAATATCAGCACCTAAATGCATATCTAATTTCACCAAATGCAAAATGAACATTTACTTCGTGTGTACGGTGGACTAAAGTCTCATGAACTGATATAGTTCCTTTTTAATTTCTCTTTCTGAATACTAGTCATAATGATAGAGTTTTGGTTTGTATATTATTTTAATGACATATTTATTAGTATAATAGAGGAATATATCAATTATTTTCTTCTTTCCATGTACATAAAAATGTTTACATCATTTTTGCGTACATATAAACTGTCACCTCAGTGAAGTTATATGAATCAATTTTATTCACTACATCACTTGTATGATTTATATAAGTGTATTTAAATTAGTATGATTATTATTTTCATAATAGAATGATCACTCTGGATATTTAAAATAATAATTACCTTATTTCTATATTGATCAATGAAAAATGGAAACATTACTCATGCGTACATACGACCTACCATCTCCACAATTATAACATTGTTCATTTTTCATTACATAACTAAATTTTTTGAATTAAAAGGATAGTTTTTGTATATAAGTGATTATTTTTTAGTGAATATTATTCTAGATATGATGGACTACAAAACTCATAAGAAGTTTATTTAGGAACTCAAGTAAAGAATATTAACAAGACATCCAAAATAGACATAAATAATTTATTAAATATTATAACATTATAAGTTAGAGATAATAAGGGAATAATAAACATCGAAAATGTTCTCATAAAATTTGAAATAAAACTATTTTATTGTTCAGGAATATAAAACTGTAAGAGATATGTCAGACTCTATGTAAAAGTCTTCTTCTCAATCTCCTTTTATTGAGGCATATCTTGATGTTATGCACCTTAATTATCATATAACATATAAAAAAACCATATTGAAACATTATATCATGAATTATAATATTCTCATAATATTAATAGTTTCTTAATGTTATTACTTAATTATTTTCATTCATGTGTTTCGGAAGTGGTAAGTTACTCTTTCACTCAAAACCTCATTTAATTTTTTTATGATTTTTTCTTCAAAAAAACACAATTTCATATCCATGTTTTCAAAATTAATTAATGGATTTATATATATGGGAAATAATTTTATTAAATTTTATTTTTTAAAAAATATTAATTTGTTATGGGAAACATTGATAAAAATGTTTATTTATTATATTTTTTATATGGTGTTGGAAATGGACGGAATATTTCAATATCTTGGAATAATTTATTTTGATTGAAAATAAAATATTTGTGTGAAATGTTTATAACTGAATTCAATTATCTGTTATGTTTATTTTCCGGTATTATGAAATTTTATTGGTGTTTACATTAATAACAAAAAATTGGTGGTTCCATGATAAACAAATGATGGTTTGTTACAGTATATCATCCAATTAATTGGGAATGAAAGCCGGTCGTTTGGTTATTAAAATTATAAAAGTGATATATATGAATGTCAAATGCATGGTTATTCCATTTATGTAAGATTATTTCCCACGTTAAAATCAATGTTACATATTATTTCAATGGTTATTATGGTAATGACATGATTTTGGAAAAGGTAATCAATGAGATTATATTCATAGTATGTATTTACTACTTCCTAAGGGTGAAATGTATTTATAGATGATAATGTTTTCATAGGTGTACACGTTTTCACACCACTATCTATTTTTCATTAATTCTATATCCCAAACTACGATTTTTATGATCCTCATAGGTATTGAAATTTTGTTCATACGAATTAAAAGATAATAGTGTTAATGAGGATATCAAGTAAATGTCATGATTATTAAACATAAAAATACAATGATTCTTTTTAAAAGTATTTTTTTGTGAAAAAATTGATATTTATTAGAAGAATATACATTGTAACATTTGAGTTGTTATGTTTGAATTATTTCCTAATTATCTAAATCTATAAACATGAAATGATCCACGATGTGAATTAAAGTAAAAATCATGATTAACTGATTATTATGTAATGTTTATGGTCAGATAATTATAGTCATTATCAAAGGAAAGGTTTATATAACTATAGAGGATATAATTTTTTATCGGTTTCGATTAAAGATCATATACAACAAATATCATTATTATCAAATGGATGATTTTGGACGATTATGTTAATTTAATTGGATTGGATAAAAACATAAACATCTGACATATAAAGAGGATGATGAATATATTATTATAAAATTATTTTATGTTATCTTTAACATATATAGGATTATTCTATTAATAATTCATTTTATATTTATGTGATTATTATTTTCAATAGATTAAGGATAATTCGTAAATATGGAAGCAAAGTGATCTTGCAAAACCTTATTATCCCAACTAATTGATTTTACCATAATTTTTATCGAAAAATATTATTTGACTGACTTTTATAGCTTCAAATGTATTCACAATCCCCAACAAGAAGTTTTTTGATTTATCCCACACCTAATTCTTTCTAAATAAATTATTGGTCCTTGTAAATTTTTCATATGATTTGAAGATATAAACTCATCCAACTAAATCAAAAAGGTAAAATACCATATGCAGTTTGAACATTTACATTTTTATTGTAGGAAAACATCTTGAAAGTAAAAAGGGTCATCCAGACGATCCTGAAATATGGATCCAATCTATAAATTATCTATTTATCCATAATGTATGACAGATGATCATATTGATATTTATTAATAATGAGGATATAATTAATATCATTTAATTTTATGAATTAGGTATTAAGAGATATATTAGAAATGTATAGTTAGTGGATTATGAAGAATGTTGAAATATTAAAATGTATACACATTCTTGAATTCGTAGTTATGGTATACATAAGGATGTGTGAATTTCGAAAAGTATTAATACAATTTTGATGATGTGGATTTATTTGATTTTTTTTAATATTTAATCCTCATGTTTTTATGTGAAAATATTATTCAATGAAGAGTTATCAATTCTAATGTGTAATTAATTATAAAGGTATGAATAACCTTTAGAGTTTATTTGATCATTGATTTTGATGTAAATATGGGATATTTCATTTTTGGATGAAAAATGAAAAACCTGAGATAAAAATTTATGATCAAATATGTTATGGTTATTTTTGATGATTTTATCAAAAAATTTCAATTTTATAAGAATTATATAGTTTTAGAAAAATGAAGATAGATAGGATGGGTCACAACCCATCACATCTAATAAGGCCGTGAGAATCAAACCCACAACTAAAGGGAGACAAGGGTGCATTGACTACCAATGGCATGTGTGAGGTTCATGGATAGTATGAATTCATTATTTTTAGGTAAACAATTTTATGAATTATAAATATGTTAACTTTTGGTAGCCAGGATTTATTGAATAAATAATATTGGAACTGGAAAATTATTTAGTGATTCTGTGATTATGGTATTTTGGAAGACGCTCACTATTTTTGCGAACATTATATGATTATTGTAAATAGAGTACTCTAATATTTAATTTTATGAGTACTGGCTATTTTTTTGGAAGAATATATGATTTTATTATAGACTTATAGGAATATGGTTATTTATTGGAATGTTTAACAAAACTTGGAGAATATGTTATTAGTGTAATTATGCTTTACTATGAGCCTTCAAGAGTACTTGATGTTATTTGGTTATTAATGTTAGAATATATCTTTAAATATTATGTGATAATATTCTTTTCGGTGTTGGGTTTCAAAACATAGTTATATTATTTGGAGGGTTTTTAATTACCATTTTTTGAATGGTATATATTATACTTTTGAAGTTATAGTAGAATATTTTATATTAAAATAAGTTTTTCATCATTTAGTGGCTTATTCATTTTGGAGAATAATTTTATCTTAACCTGACCCTAATGATTTTGGTTAATTTTTCAAGACATGTGAAATAGATAGTTAATATTTTTTGGATAATGTTATTCTATAGAAATTGATTCATCTTGAATGCTCATCATGTAGAAAAAAAGATGAGTTAGTGGTTTAAGATTAATAATGGACGAAAATATTATTTTAAAGTAAGTATATTTTCTTATGTTCTTTATATATGAATTAAGTGAATTCCTCAAATTTATGAAAAGGATGTTGATATAATATATTATTTACTTTTAATAATTTGATATCAATGACCATTTATTCCAACACAAATTTATGGCTATGTGATTGTTACCTTTGTCTTGAATTTTTTTTTCTCTCACTCACCATTAGAACAAGATGGTTCATTTTATATTCCATATCAATGTATTCATATATGGACCCCTATTTGTTGACATATCTGCAGAAAAATTTACATCACATTCTTTCCCTTATAGCGTATGTTTTATTCACTCTTATTACAATGTGAGATTCCAATGAATAAATTATGAAAAGTCAAACCTTAGTTACCAATACCAAATAAAAAATTTTTAGGACCAAATTTCCAAAGGCGAGAGGGTGGGTAGATAATGTGACATTATGAGTTTTTAAAAAGAAATAGTTTTTTTTGATAATATACATGATACACCATATCATGTTTTAAAATACAACTAAATGTTATTATATAAATTTCACCATTATATCCTATCTATTAGAATGGCTGGAATGAATTTTATATACTAAATAATGAAAATACTGTTTAAAAATATTTATATAATAATGAATGTTTTGTTAAGAATTTATTTATTAATGAAAAAACAAACCAATTTAATATAAAAGATGTGTTTTTTAGAAAACTATTTACCTGTGAATAATTCTATATTTAAAATATTCAAATCAGTCAAGTGGGATTAAAATAATATATTATAAATTCAATCACATGTTTATAATTAATATTCATTGTTTTTTATACATGATATAAGAATATATTCAATTTGATTCATAAAATAAGTATTAAAAAAATAATTTTACCCCCTTTTGATGGGGACTCCATTTTTAATCTAATTTGTTTTTACTTTTATAACTTTTTTTTATGAAATAAGCTTCTTTTTTGGATTTCCGACATCAATGTTTAATTTTGTAATATATTTGGAATTATTCTAAAATGGTTCTTTTTAAATGAATAGTTATAATATTTCTTTATAGTTACAAATCCATTTTTTATTTAAATAATGATAATATTTTAAATTTTTTTACATTCAAAATAGATCAACAAAAAATTTATCAATATAATGAAGGTATTTTCAATAATTTCTATTCTAAAATTAGAAATAATAATTAATTAACATTTTGAACATCTCAATTTACCAGCTTCTTGCCACACCTGCAAGATTAGTGTTAAAAATAATTTAACCACTTATATTAAATGAGTTTTCCAAAAGGGACATGCATGGTCATAATCAATATGAAAAATGTGGTCCCATAAGATCAAAACAATGCTTGGTGAATTGTAACTATATTATTATATTTATAATGGTAAAAAGTTAAATGAGGTAAATAATGTTAAAATTAATATTATAATGTTATAAAGTTACCATAACACATATCAAAATTTCATTGGATGAGTTATTGTAGACTAAGACAATAATTGGGCCCAAATTTGATCCTTTATAAACCACTTCGGTGTGCTTATGACATTTATATCATTTTATTTAAAGTAAAAACCAATATGTCATAAACATGTATCGAATTACTAAATGAATTTTAATATGGGGTGATATAAGTGACATATTAGACTATAAATAGTACCTAAAGTATATAATCATTACAGAAATAATTATTATTTATTTTAGTATTTGAAATCGAATAACGAAATTTAATTATGTCATTATAGTGATGCAGAAATAGATTTATTATTGAATGAATAAAAAAATGTTATTAGTAATATTTAAATACCTATAATTTGAACTAAATTATTACATACAATAATTTTATGGATTAATTTGACATGTTAGGGAATATTTAATGTATTTTGTTCATATGAATCTAGTTGTTATCATTTTTTGAAAAATTCATGTCATGAGTTGTGTCAAAATTGAAAAAGTTCATATCTTAAAATATAAAATAATAATTAAATAATATAAAATTTAAAAAATATATGATTCATAAAAAAATATTATATAACTCTCAAAATTTAATTTATGACTAATTTATTGGTCGTTTGGTATGTTAGGGTAATTATTTTAACCTCAAACTGTAACTTACTAAATAAGATGGTCAGAATTAAATAGGGTTAAACCTAAGAGATAAAGTAAAAAAATAAAAAACATGTAAAATTTAAATGTTATGATGGTTATTTGTCCCCAATTATCATTTATTTGAAATATGTCTATTTGGGAACATTTTTGTAAAAAAATTAATTTATACAAATGTAATATTTTATGTGTTTCGAAAGGTTCTCATCCCCTCTCTTATAAAAAGAAAATCATTCCACCCTATTAATAAAACATTGGATATATTTTAGTTCATCCATGATCTAACCAAAAACCTTACTATAATTTCTCACCACATTCTAGAGGTCTTAATATAGGCACAACTCCCTTCTTGTAGATGTTAATTTGTTAATAAAGGTGCTCATTTGCAGGAAATATAGTGTTTTTATTTAAGTGTTTCTATTTTATTTCTTATTCCAATTCCTTTAAATCTCTTCCATATTTTATGAAATGATAAATCTAGTATCATCAATAAACTATGATTTTATTATGTTATTATCATCAACTAAATCTATCTCTAATTTCATGAAATGGGAAATTAACATTTCATTTGTGTGTACGGAAGACCGCCACCTAGCGAACCGATATAGTTCATTCTTCATTACCGTCTCTCAATTATGGTTATTATTTTGGATTTGATATTTATATATTATCTTCATGAAATTTTTATCATTATATGTGAATAATATATCAATTATTTTCCTAATATAAAAGAACACAAAAGTTATAATGTTATTTATGCGTACGTGTAAACTGTCACCTCCACGAAACGATGTGGATAGTTTTTATTCACCACATCACTTTTATGATATATATATATATATCAATATATATAAAATATTATTTTAATTTTAATAATATTATTTACATTTATTAATGATAACAAAATAATTACCTTATCTCCATAATGATCAACGAAAGATGGAATCTTTATTAATGTGTACGTACGACCAACCGTCTCCAAAATTATAACATTGTTCATTTTTCATGCCATAAATTAATGGTTTTATTTAAAATTATATTTTATGTATAATAGTAATTATTATTTCATATGTATTTTTTATAAGTCATACTTAAGAAAAAATGAACTATGTACATCAAACAATGTTCATTTTTGAACACATGTACAAAAAAGTGTTAAAACGTCCTACATAAACATAAATAATTTATTAATGGGTATATATTATAAATAAGTGATATAAAGGGATTAATAAACATGAAAATGGTTCTTAGTATTGTATATATTAATCTATATTTAATATTCTATATGGTAATAAATTAAATGATGAATCATATTAGAGGTAAGGAACTTTATCTCAATCTCCATTAATTCTGTCATATCCTGATGTTTTGAATCTTGATGAACCTATATGGTATATATATATCCATTTTAAAAATTTAAATCCTACATTATTATATTATCAATATATTTGGAATTTTATTAATGTTGTTCTTAGTGTTTTTTATTAATGTTTTTCACATGTTGTAGGAGAATATTTAAGTAAAACATTGTTTTAAATATTTTAATGATTTATTATCTTAAAACCTTCTATTTCATGTCCATGTTTTCTCAATAGTTTTAAGGAATTATTTATAAGTACATGAATTTTTAAAAAATAAAATTTCATTCAAAAATTTAAATGTGTTTGTGGACACTTTTCATTCAAAATTCTTTTTATTAAATGTTGAAAATTGATTTGGAAATGGGTTGAATATTTTGATATATTGAAATGTTTTCTTGTTATTGAAAATAAAATTTTTAGGAACGAAATGTTGATAGTTGAAATATTTTATTTTTTATGATTATGTAACGGTACTTATAAATTTGATGGCTGGTTGCATGATAAAGCAAAGACATGTAAATTGGTGATAAACAAAGAACATGTGGTTATGTCATAACCTCCAATGATTTTGGTATGGATGTCAGATGTATGACTCTTAAATTTGAATGAGTTGTATGTATAGAGGTCAACCACATGGTTCTCTCATTTATGGATGACTATTCTCTAATCTACATTAATATTTTATATATGAAATATATGGATTTTATGGTAATCTATTCATTATAGAAAATATTATCATTGAGATTATATTCCAGGAAAGTAATTACTATTTCATATGTGTTAAATGTATTAATCTATGATAAAGTATTGACAAGTTTACAAGTTTCTACAAGAAAAATAGGTTTTATTTATTTGTGAAACACTTACTGATATATTTAAGCTAATAACATGTTTTTAATGGTATTTAACAAGAATTAAAGGACAATATATCCATGGAAGTTATCAAAGAAAATTATAAGATGATTAAACATGAAATGAAACTATGTTTTTTATTAAAATATTTTTTTTTGTGAAAAAATTGATAGTTAATAGAAGTGCATATTTTGTAACATTTGAGTTTTTATGTATAAATTATGGCATAATTCTCTAATGCTAAAAACATGAAAATATCCTCTATGTGAATTAATGTAAAATTATAGACATAACTCAAGATTACGTATTTCTTAAGTTCATTTCCTTATAGTTGGTATCAATAGAAGGGATTTGATAAATTTAGTGGTTACAATGTTATTTGGGTGTAGGTTAAAGAATCCATATATCCAGAAGGGTTGTTATCAGATGAAAAATTTTAGTGGATTATTGAAAATTAGGCGGAGTGGATAAAAACCTAAATAACTCATATATAAGGTGGTTAATGGATTAGAGTATTAATAAATTTTTTTATTTTATATTTACCCTATAGATGATTCTTCATTTAATAATTAATTTTATGTTTATTTGATTATTATTTTCTAATGAATATTTACCATTTTTCATGATGGAATAAAAAAAGATATTTCATAGCATTTTAATCCCTCCTTGATAATTTGATCTTAATTATTAGTCTGAAATCATGTTTGAATGATTAGGAAATATTCATGAGTATTCAAAATCACCTACAACAAATTATTTCGGTTTTCCTTTGTATACTAATTTATAAAACAATTTTATGGGACATGGTATCATTTTCAAATGATATAAATATCATAACTCATCCAACTATTTCAAGAAGGTAAAATTTTAGAAGTGTTGTGAATATTTATTTATTCAAATTAGTACAACAGTATTAAAGAGAAAAGTAACATCAATATGATCACGAAATATGGATTCTTTGTATGAATTATCTTTTCATCCATAAAGTATAAAATAAGATCTGATAAAATTTGTTGAATCTTGAGGATATAATCCATATATTTTATTATTTGAAATAAATTATTAAGAGATATGGTGGAAAATCCTAGTTAATAGAACATAAAGAGCCTTGAAATATTAAAATGTTTATATATAAATTATTTAATAGTTATGGTATACTTATGGACATGAAATTTTTTAAAAGTATTAATACTCTTTAAAGATGGTAATATAACAACCCATCCCCCGATGTCCGTGCTGTGACTACCCCTAGCCATCTCCCGAATGTGTAGGGATGGAGACTAGCGTGAAAGGAATCAAACTGCAAGTGGGATGAATTTTATTAAGTACATATATGCGCAAACACACCCAAACACATCCCAACACATTGAAAAGGGAAACCAAGGACCACTAAAACAATTATGAGTGAAAATAAAAATGAAATTAAGTGAGACAGAATACAAACTGAAAAATGAACTAGAAAAGTAAGTACAAAAGGAAAAATTGATGTTCATCTGTAAAAAAACCATCCTGATCATGAGAATATTGAAGCGAATAGAATATAAAGTACTACGTCTTGTCCGCCCAGTCCTATTGGGCCCTTCCCTGTCCTAGGACACTACGTCCACCTTGGTAACATCTATCAGTCCCATCTCCCTGAGCACCCATATCGAAACATCAGTCATCTACACAAGACAAAATATGTGTAGGTAAAGCCCATGTAGGTGTGAGTAACAGAGTAATCAGTATGGAATCCAAAACAAAAGGAAATACCACACAACAATTACTCAATGTAAAGCATGAAACACAAGACAGATCACACCATGTATATTTTATGGTAGAAACAATAGCACCATCATTCACATTGTCAAACACCTCACCTTCGTGAGAACTCGTCATCTAGTGTGTATAGAGGGCCTGCCAAGTCACATAGTGGTGCTTCTCAATAACCTTGGTCTTCATAGGTACTACTCCCCCATTGTGTATCATGGTAATGTAATGTCACAGAGATGTGATTCCCACTAGTCATGGACTACTGAGTTACTCATCCTGATTTCATACAACAGTATTGAAAATTCACAAAGAGGTTCTTCCCACTATGGGCCTACCAAGATATGAAAATGTGCTTCCCACTATTCCAAAAGTGAGCAGTCATCAGGTCTCATCCAGTCATAGGGATCAGTACATAGTGTGCTAGAGACAACCGCTTGTCAATCCCTTCAATGTATCTATACTTCTATGAAGTTTAGAATAGATTATTCCATAATATCAGCTTACTTGAGAGGGTATCAATGTCATGAATGGCTCATCATTTAGAAGCGTAGTTTTCTATATACAATTTTTTTAGTAACTAGGGGCTGGTTGCAATGGGGCTCGGTCTAACTCAGTTAGAATTCCCAACCCATCCAGCCCGGGGGTCCTAAATACCCCGGTTCATTTAGAAGAAATCGACCCAACCTGGTGGAGGTGGAGATTGGTCTTGTCTAGCTTGTCCAATGGGACAAGAATAATAGGCCTCGCAGGACCCTGCCTGGTTGGCCAAGGGTCCACCCCCGCCAGGTCACTCGGTGAAATAGTCTTGTCTGGCCTGGCCTGATGAGGGTGCGAATTTGGCCTCCTGGGCCTGAGTTCGGACCGATGGGTAGCTTGATTGGCCAGACACTGTTAGCTGTAGGTCCATCCCATGGTGGGGTTCTGGCGCATTGGGCGGTTCACACACCACTTGGTCAGCAAGAGATGGACCATTCCACCTCACTGTACGTGACCGTGTGCCACTTCCATCAACTGCCATCACCCATCCGGTAATGTTAGAGAGACTCCTCTTTGGCTATCAAGCAACTGTGGCCTATCATGTGGGATTCGAATAAGTTCCACATCTATATGCCTTTGACGTTCTTGAGAAACCACATCCGCTGTCTCTAGGCTCCAGCTCGGGTGGGGGCTTCTCCTACTATATCACAGACTGGTCCGGTTGTGGCCTTTCCTATAGTGGGCTACCACCCAGCCATGGCCACCGTCGCAAGACTTCGTTGGCATTCATTGGTGCCACCACCGACACATTCACAAAGGTGGATTCTTCTACGGACCACCGGGTCCACAGCAGTGGATCGTTCATCGTGTCTCTTTCACCTCCATTCTCTGGGGAACATTCTCTCCTCTTCCATGGTCTCAAATCTATCTGTTCTTCAGTTCAAGAGTTTCGCCACATAGAACACACAAGTAATAGAGGCTTATACCTTGTTCGTGTTGGCTTATGCCCTCTAAGTTAAAATTTTACAAATAAGGGAGGTTTTGGGATTTTAATTTGATCAAAAATGATATTTCAATCCCAGATAAAGAAACCAAAAAACAGTCACCCTCCTTCCAGAATGCACGTTCCATAGATTAACATGTTCATGGGTTAATCTTGGTTCATCATTTTGAAACGATAATAGAGAATCTTTAAAATCAAAAAACCCTACCTATTATGACATCTAATTTCATGGTGTTCATCATCGATGGATTTAAGACATCGATGTCACTTTCTAACTCCGATCTTCGAAAGGCAAAAAATAAGATGATGTTCAGCTAGCTTTCGTCGTTCTTTTCGTGAGTGGAAGTCCATTATAGGTTCTCTAGAGAATACTACAAATTTTTAATCCACACTTCTCTAGCGCGTCAAACTATAAATAAAAGCACGTCATAGAATTCCCATTATGATGTGGTGTTGCATTGTTACTCTATTTTATATAATAAATATCGTAACTGTTATGCGTCATTAAAGTTATGTTACTTTGTGAGTTTAACAATCCATTAATGATTTTTATTGATGTGCATTGCCTTTTCCCTATCGTTGTCCCACATCATCTCCATCTGAAACTCAATAAGGAAAAAGGAATGAAAATAATTCTTTTAAATTATTTTATTGTTTTTCTAGAAATTTCCTAAAAATAACTTTTCATCTCAACACTTTCTGGATGATGTTTATTCATTTCTAGGTGAATCTCAGTGTTCTAAAATCAACGGTGCCCCAAAATTTTTTATCTGAGCAGTAGTTAAAAATATATAAAATCTTGGTCGCACGTTTACTGAAGGTAACATATATTTTTTTTTGTAATTTCGATTCGGGATCTCTGGACCTTGGAATCACATTACGTAAAATCTTTCAGTGTCCAAATAATTTCATATAATAAAAAAATTACATGGAAATTCCATGTTGTTACATTCTCCCCACCATAGGGTCTGGCGGCCCTAAAAACCAAAACTAAAACAAAACAAAATGATGGGGGTACTAAGCACGAATCAGAGCCTCCCGCTCCCATGTTCTCTCCTAGAGATCCTTGTGTTGCCATCAGCCATGCACTAGAAGAATCAATAGCCTGCATAGGGCCCGTTCTTATCAATCCTCTAGCTCCTCTGGGATCCCTACAGAATTCTCCTCATAAAAATTTTCTATCATTCCCAGTCAATGATGTTTCATGGATCATGCACATACAACCTCATATGCAACACATAGAAAACATTACACACACAATGAATCTATGGGGGAAGATCTAGGTGGCATGCCACCTTGCCAACTCTAATTAGGATCTAAAAAGGTCTTATGAACTTCGTAGATAGCTTGATTACCCACCCAATTCTCTATAATCCTCATCGAATTCAGACTCGAAGGAACACATGATCTCCCACCTCAAACTCCATGGGTCACTTTCTTCGTTTGGAATAACACTTTGGCCTTCTCTATGCAGTCCTAATCAGCTCATGGATGCTCTGCACCATCTCGGTTGTATCCTGTAACAAATTTGGACCCATGAGTGTCGACTCCCCTGGGTCTGTCTAACATATTGGTGGTCTGCAAGGCTGCTTATATGATGCCTCAAATAGTGTCATGACGATGGTGGGGTGATAGAAATTGTTGTATGAAAACTCCTCCAATGGTAGGTGGTCCTACAAAATATGACTAAAGTCTAGGACGCAAGCATGAAGAATTTTCTCCAAGGTATGTATGGTCTACTCTATCTAACCATCCAACTAGAGATGAAAAGATGTGATGAAATGCAGATGCATTGCAAACACCTCTTGTAATCCCTTTGAAAAATGGGACTTAATGTGGGCATCACGATCTGAGAAAATCATTAAAGTAGCATCGTGAAGCTGCACTATCTCCTAGATGTAGAGGAATCTCAAGCCCTCTACTAGTCCTTGCTCCCATATGGTTAGGAAGTGATCTGACTTGTTGAGTTGGTCAATGATCACCCAAATAGAGTAGTGACCTCTAGATGAACGTCGTGACCGCATCATGATGTAAATCAAGATACCATCCCATTTTCACTTCGGTACCTCGAGTTACTGATTCAATCTTGTTGGAACCTAGTGCTCGACCTTCACCAGCTAACAAGTGAGGCATCATGAAATGAACTCTGCCACTGCTTTCTTAATCTCTAGTCACCAGTACAGATTAAAGAAGTCCTAGTACATCCTCACCAATCAAATATGTACTGCTAGAGGGGATGTATGGAAAAATCTCAAGACCTCATCCCACAATGCCACTAGTACTATTGTTCTCCCTCTGAAAAGGATGGCATGCTCCCCACCTATTGAAAATTTATCATTAGCCCATCTCGGGGATATTTGAGCCCGTCGGGCCTTGCAGTCAACATCCCCCAACTGTGCCTCCCCAACACTCTATTCGAGTGGCAGAGAAACATTCATCGATTGGAGGTAAACAATATCACCATAATCTATTATGGATATCTACATCACAGACAACCGCTTTGTCACCTCACTCAGCACTTGTAACCATGTACTCCTATTGAGCGTGTTTGCCACTATGTTCTCCATTCCAGGAATATAGAATACATCAATATCATAGTCCTAGAGGGACTGTATCCATAATTTGTTTCTCAGGTTCAGGTCCTTTAGGGAGAAGATATACCTGAGACTCTTGTGGTCAGAGTAAACGGTGAACTATTCACCCATCAAGTAGTGTTGCCACATCTACATGGCAAAGACCACTACTACAAACTCTAGGTTGTGGTTCACATAGTTAAGCTCATGCTACCTCAACTGCCATCAGCCGTAGATGAACAACACTTTTTACTACATCAGGACTCAATTGAGTCTGGTCTGTGATGTGTCTAAGTAAAATAAGTAAACAATTCTCTCCAATGATAGCCGCATTATAGGGGCACTATTCAGTCATGGCATTAACTCCTAGAAACACTACTGGAATTTCTCTATCCACACTAAGGGTTGTCCCTTCCATGTCAATGGCGATAAGGGTGGTAAAACCCTAGAAAAGTCAGTCACGAACCTCTGATAGTAACTATCATTCCCCAAGAAGCTTCACACCTCAGTCACGCTCCTAGGTGGACCCCAAGAATAAACCGCCCTATCTTCACTGCATCTACTTCAAATATAGCCTCTGAGATTATTTGTTATAGGAAATGGACCTCCCGAATATAAAACTAACACTTCAAGAGCATACCATAAATTTGGTGCTCTCAATTTGTATCCAGGACAATCTGTCGGTGTACGACACGCTAATCCTCTGACACTGAGTACACTATGATGTCATCGATGAAGACCATGAAAAACCTGTTGAGGTAGGGATGTATGATCCTATTCATGATGCCCATGTACACTGTTGGGGTATAGGTCACATCGAAAGGAATTACTAGGAACTCATAGTGGCTATACAACAACCTGATGTTTGTATTTGGTACATCCACATATCATTACTCGAGTTGGTGATTCCTTGATCCAAGATCAACCTTTGATATCGAATCCACCCCTTCATATGGTCAAAGAGTTCATCAATTCTCAGCCTTGGGTACTTGTTCTTAAATGTTTCTTGGTTTAGGCACTGGAAGTCCACACACAATATCAAAAACCCATTTTCTTTCTTGTAAAAAAGCACAGTGAATACCTATGGTGAAATGCTAGGTCTTAAAAACCCCTTCTCCAGTAATACCTCCAGCTATAACCTCATCTCGAAAAGTTATATAGTAGCTATTCGATATTCCAGTGTGGATATCAATGTTGTCCTGGGGTAAAGGTTGATATAGAATTCTTCCTCTTTACAATGAGGTATCCATGTAACCTCATCAGGAAAAACATTCTCATACTTGTCCTCCATTATAGTAAAATTTGGACTCCTATCCTCTAATGAACCATGGGTGAGGCTATCCAAATAGGAACTAATCAGCAGTACACTCCTTTGATAGAGACTTTCTTGTGCTGGAAGGGTTTCCCTTTCACCAGTGATGAGAAACCAGTTTCTATCTTCATGGAAACACCGAACTATACACCTAAAATAGTCGATCGAAGCATGCACTGTTGATATCCAATCCAAACCCATGATGACATTGTAAGTCCTTAATGATACTATTAAGAGATCCCAGCCAAGTCTCTCACCTTTTGAAGTAAGCTCACACTATGAAAACCATTGTGTAATCATTAAATCACCTCTGTAGGAGTCTATAGCCATATGGATCAATCCAACAAAACCATTGGAATCCCTGAACTCTGAACGAGAGCCATGGAAGAGAGTGAGTAACTATCACATGTGTCTATAAGTACTACATCTAGGATGGAGAAGACACAGTTCATATGCATGATCATCTCTGGAGTGTTGTGGTCATAATCGTTTTCTTGTTGTAGCTGAGATCAACCATGTTTGTCTACTCTATGAGGTCAGGGTGGACCACCTAGGGGTGGTGGTAGTAACACCTTGAACCATATCCCACTGCCTATTGCTTGGCCACCCCCTGCCATGTTCACTGCCCTACATACCTCCTCGCTCAAACCGCTACCTATGCCTCAAGAGATACTCAAGTGTATACCGGTCATCTGTACGACGGTACATCCAGTCATGTGTCATGTGTCCTCGCCCGTCACACGAGTAGCAAAGCATGGCCCCCATCCAATTCCACCTGTTCTGAGAGTCTCACACAGCCAAACTTGATTCCTGGGGTCATCCTTTGAATACCTTCCCCGCTTGGGCCCACATATCTGATGTCTACAGCCTACCGATGACTTTGGTGCCTGGGGTATGCTGATATCTCTAGTTGTGGGTTTTTTATCCACCAAAATGATTTTCATCATTAGGGCTTACTTCATCACCCCAACATGGTTAGGGATTCTAAGAGACACCACTGAATCCCTGATCTCCCACCTGAGTCCCTGGTCAATGTATCGAGTCCTAAAGAAAGGGTATCACGCCATATTTGTGGAGTAGTGGACATGCTCTGGGAGCCTTACCGAGTACTTTACCACCATCCAACTATCTTTATGTAGGTGAAGAATCTACTGTATGCACACATAGTGAAAGGTGGCGGGAAAACAATCATCCCAAAAATCCACTCGAAGTCAACCCAAAATAGGTTCACCTCATTGTGAGTCTAGATAGTTAAACTAAACCATATCCCTGTTGTTCCCTGTAGAATAATTTCTTCCAAGATATCCATCTGGTCTGGTGATGTCCTCACCAAGTAGAAGACCCACGTCACAGCTTCCATCTAGTCCTCTGCGACCTGATGATCCGTCTCTCCCCTGAACCATATCTGACCCGCCAACTCGTGTAGGGAATTGACCCTACGAATACCCTCTCCCAGAACTGCCAAGAGTAGATTCTGACCATCGGGTGGTGGTAGAAATGGTGCACCACCTGGTGTGTCCATCTCTAGAAATGGTCCTGGTAAGGACACCTTGTCAATAGGCGAGATTTCCTCCCGACCCCGTATTGGGATCCTGGCTGGTCATCTACATGGAGGCATCCTGTGATAGTTCAAGATACTCTATAGTTAGAAGGTTATACCTGGTGAGCTAACTACTATTAAAAAAATGAATACAATTATGCAACCATTTCTTTCATGTATTGATCTGAAAATTGAATTAAAGGTCTTGGGGTAAGGACACATTGGCCGCTACACTAACACTAGACTCCATGAATATGAAAGGAGAACTCGTAACACTTCACAATGTATCCCAAAAAACAATAAAAATGACTCCCTATCTTTGATGGGGAACTGACTTCCCATTGATACCACATTGACACAACCCACCCCCCGGGGCTCGTTCTAGGAATACCACAAGCCCGGATATTGAAGGCCAGGGGCTAGAGACTATCATTGAAGGCATCAACATGCAAGTGGGAGGAATTTTCTTATATACTTGTACGCACACACACACAAACGCATTCCAACACACTAAAAAAGGAAAATAAGTAATACTAAAACAAATGTGCTTGAAAATACTATTGAAAGTAAGTGGGACATAATAAAAATCAAACAGAAAACTGAAAAGAGTAAGTTAAAAAGGTAAATTCTAATAGCCATCCACAGAAAACCCCACCCGATCATAAGAGTTGTAGAGCTACTATTAGATGAAGTAGTACGTCCTTTCCCCCTAGCCCTACTGGGCCCTTCCCGTTCCTAGGCCACCATGTCCACTGTCATTGCATCTGTCAGTCCTATCTCCCTGAGCACTATGTCGAAACATTGTTCATTTACATTGGAAACAACACCTGCCAGTGAACACCGTGCGGGAGTGAGTAACATAGTACTCAGAAGGGACACAAAAAAACGAAATACCACAAAAAAATTCCTCAGTGTAATGAACAAAACACAAGACATCTCACACTAGGTATATTTTAGGGTATCAAAAGTAGAATCATCAGTCACATAATCAAACTCCTCAGCTACTGGATAACTCCTCCTCTAGCGAGTACAGTGGGCATGCCATGTTATGAAGAGGTGCTTCCCACTATTTATTGACTACATAGGTACTCCTCCCCCATTGTGTACCATGGGCCCTCAATGTCTCAGTACGGTGCTTCCCAATATTCATGCCCTACTGAGGTACTCATCTTAATCACATATTGTGGGTATACAAAGTCACAGAGACGTACTTCCCACTATGGGCCTGCCTTGTCCTGAAGATGTGCTTCCCACTCGGCCAAAAGTTCGCAGTAGTACAATCCTAACTAGTTGTACTGTTCTGTATGTAGTACGCTCGAGATAACCACTTCTCATGTTCTTCATCAAAACTCAACATCCAATAATGTCACTATAGAGTGTGCCAAATGAACCCCCTCATAGAGAGGGTCACAACATCCCATATGTCTTGTCAATCAGATGTGTGGTTTTCTTGGTATAGGCATTTTAGTAACATGTGGGACAGTTGCATGGGGCCTGGTCTGACTCAGTTCGACCGACCCGACCAACCCATCCAGAGGGGACCAAATACACCAGTTCATTTAGATGGACTCAACCAGAAATGGTGTGGGTCGAGATTGGTTTGGTATGACTTGGCTAGTGAGCCAGAACCCATATGCCTCATTAGACCTAGCCCGGTTGGATGAGGATTCAGCAGGAAGGGTCGCACGGGGACTCAGTCTTGTATTGACTGACCTAAAGAGGTCACAAGTTTGGGATGTCAGCACAGGTTCTGCTAGCTTGGTGCGGGTCCATCTCACCAGCACGGTCCAACCAGCTGGGCTCGGGTTTGGCCTGATGGGAAGCAAGACCATCCTAGCCTAGTGAGATGCATGTCCAGCCCACAGTTCTGGTCTGTCCTACAAGACGGGTTACAGTCCGCACGTTCTGCAAGAGGTGGACTAGTCCACCTTGTTGGACATGGCCATGATCCACGTCCATTCATCGTAATTTCCCTATGGGTCATTGTGTGGAACATCCTCTGCCATGATCAAGTGACTGTGACACGTCGTGCGGGATGCGGCTTGGTGCCGTGTCCATGGGCCTTAGATGCGGTCGAGCGATCACATCCAATGCCTCCATCCATCGGTTCGGTCGCCATCTTCTCCTACTACGCCGCGACCTAATACAGCTATGGCCTTTCATTTGGCATGCCAATGTGGCATGCTGCCACCCACTTGAGGCCACCGCCGTGGGCCACAATTGATGTCACTGGTGCCACTGCAGACACCACCATTCTAGGAGATTCATCCATGGACCACTGGGCCTACAATGATGGTCCATTCTTCATGCTACTTGTGCCTGCATTTTCTAGGAAGCATTATCTCCACCACGAAGGTATCAAATCTATCATACCATATATTCGCGAGTTCTTACATGAATAACACCCATGGAGGAGGGGATCAAGACATATTCATTATGCACTTTCCCTCTGCATTAGAAGTATACAATCAAGGGAGGTCTGTGGATTTTAACTTGAACAACAATGATAATTCAATCCCAGATAAAGAACCCCCAATGAAGTCACGCTCCCACAATAAAGTATTATCTTCCAATTAACCTATTCATAGATTAATCCGTGTTTTTTATTTTGAAATGAGATTGGGGAAACTTTAAAATCAAAAAACCCATAACTCTTATGACATCTAATGATGCGACATTCATCCTTGTGGTATTTAAGACATCGACGTTGCTTTCCGGCTCTGATCTTCAAAAGTCATCGAAGATGTTGAGGTTCTTCTAGAATTCGTCATTCTTCACTAGGGTGGAAGTCTATCTCAGGTTCTCCATAAAATCCATCAAAGTTTTAATCCATATTTATCAAGCTCGTCAAAATATAAATAGGCTCAGGTCGCATCGTTCCAATTATGATGTGACATCGCATCATTATGTAGTCTTATTTAAGAAGTAGTGTTCATGTTACACGTCATTAAAGCATCATTACTCTATAAGTTTATTGAGGCATTAATGATATTACTTGATACACATAATTGTTTCCCTATCACCACCACTCAGCATCATCGTCTTCCACTCAAAACTGATAAAAAAAATAAAATAATTCTGTTAAAATATTTTATTTTCTGTCTCGAAGATTCCAAAAAATATCATTTCCACTCTGCCCTTGATGGCCAATATTATGACATTTCGAATTGAATCCGAGCTTTTTTAAATCAACTGTGTCCTCAAATTTTTTATCAAAGCAATGGTCAGAATTATAGAAAATCTTTCTCGCACATTTACTGAATATACCTTAAAAAAAGATCAAAATTCTTTATCAGGCTCTCCGGACCTCAGAATCATATGTTTTAAAATTTACCAATCATGAAATAATTCCATATAAATAAAATAAATTACATGGATAATTGGAGATGTTATAGGGAACAATTTTTAATACTTTTTTAGTTTTATAATATGTATCCAGGATATTGTTTGGGAAAATATTATTCAATAAATAATTATTTTTTCTTTTTTGGGATTAATTATAATGGTTTGAATAACATTTAGAGTTTATATGATCTTTGATTTTGAGGTATTGATGTGGTATTAAATGTTAAGATGTAAAATGGAATTCATGAGAAAATGTTTGAGCTTCAAATACAATACGGTTATTTTTGAATATTTTATCACATTTTTGGGAAGTTATTAGAAATATATAGTTATATAAAAATGACAACCCATAGGATGGGTGATAACCTATTGGATCAGGTAGAGTTGTGGAAATCGAAACCACAAACTAAGGGAGACAATGGTGAATTTACAACAAGTAGCATATATAATGTCCCTATTCGGTATGACATAATTGTTTTTTGTAAATTAATTTAATACATTAAGAATATTTTTATTTTTTGAACTAATGATTTATCAAATAGATAATATTTGGATTAGAAAATGATTTAATTATTGTAGAATAAATTTTATCTTAGAAGATGTTCAATATTTTTTGTAACATTATATGATTATGTTAAATACAATACAATTAGATTTTATTTGGGGAGTAATGGTTTTCTATAAGAATCTATGACTTCATTATAGACTTATGAGAATTTTGATATTTTTGGAAATGATTAAACTGGCATGGAGAATATGTGATTAGGATAATTAATTTTTGGTATGAGACATCTGGAGTAATTTATGTTATTTGTATATATATGTTATTAGTTATCATGTAAAATTATGTGATCAAATTTTTCATATTTTTAGGGTTCAAACATAGTTTGGATTATTTTTATGATTTTTAATGACATATATTTTTCGAATGGTCTGTGATAAAATTTTGGTAATAAAGTTTAATTTTGGAGGTGAAAAGTAGTTTATAATAGTCCAATGGTTTATTACTTTTAGAGAATAATTTCATATACTAACCATATTGGTTTAGTAAATGTTTCAAGAATAGAGAAATAGATTCTTAATCATTTGTAGATTATGTGATACTATAGAAGTTGACTCATCATGAATAATCGTAGTTTAGAGAAAAAGATGAGTTTGTGGTGGAATTTTAATAAAGAATGAAACTATACATTTCAAATAAGTATATTTACTAATTTTCATAGTATATGAATTAAATCTATTCCAAAACATAAGTGAAATGGGTATTAAAAAATATTTTCTTTTTTACTTTTCCTGCTATAAAATCAATGAATGTTAAACCTGTCTCAAATTTATGGTTTATAGTTGTTAAATTAATCAAAAAAAATGTTTCATATCACTCTTTATTAGAACATTATGGTTCATTTTCACTTTCACATCCATGCTTTCCTACACGAAACCCAATTATTTATTATCTTTGGTGACTTTTTTTCACATTCTTTCTTCTAATGACGAGATATTATTAAATCCTTTTCCAATGTGGGATTTCCATAATGTAATTTATATAAGTCAAAAGATAGTTAAAAATAATGAAAAAAACTACAAGAATGAAATTTTGAAAATGGGGGATAATGAAACATCCTTTGTTTTTAAAAATAAATACTTTGTTCTATAGTATACATGATTCACCATATCGAGTATAAACCAAAAACTAAATATTTTTATTTAAATGAATTATTATATAATATTCATTATAATGGAAGGAATGACCAATATTAATAAAATAAGGAAAATAAGTTTTACAACTATTTTTATAATGATGATTCTTTGGTTAGTAAGTTATTTAGAAATGAAAATACAAACTATTTTAAAATAAATGATGTGGTTTTATGGAAAAATATTTAAGTGAGAATAATTGTGTTTATAAAATTATCAAATCACTTTACATGGATATATTAATGAAATAAAAATTCCATTATATTTTTAAAAATAATATTCATTGTTTTCTAAATATGATATAAGATCACATTCAATTTTATTCATACAATGAGTATTTTTCAAAAAGGAAATGTTACCGACATTTGATGGAGTACCCATTTTGAATCTAGTTTTTTTCACTTTGATAAGTTATATTTGGATAAATAAAAATATTTTTTAGATGTGAGATATATACATATAATTTGGTTAAATTTTTGGTATTATTCTAAAGGGTTTTATTTTTTGAAAAATATTAAAAATACACGATGTTGTAAAAACAAATTATTCACATAAAAAATGAGTATGCTTCTATCAAAATTTTAATTTCAATATAGGTCAATAATTAATTCATTAATCCAATTTAGGTAATTGGAAAAAATTATATATTTAAATTAAATATAAAAATTTATTGAAATTGTGAACATCTCGTTTTACCCGCCTTATCACCACACATACATGATTAGTATTTACCCTAATTTAATAACTAATGTGAATTGAATTATTAAAAATAGACTTACAAGATTGTAATAATTATGAAAAATATTCTTTGATAGGATGAAGATAATTTTTGGTTAATAGTAAATTTAGTGTTGTATTTGCCACCATAAAAATGTAAATGAGTTAAATATGGGTAAAATTAGGATGATAAATTTAAAAAATTATAATGTTTTTTTCAATTTCATTAGATGAGTTATTTACAATCAATAAAACACATGGGCTGAAATTTTATCCATTGGAAGCCACATAGGTGTGATTATGATATTTTCTACATTTTATTTGATCTAAAAACGATGATGTCATAAACATGTCTACTATTATGAAAACAATTTTAATATGGGGTTATATAAGTTATATAAATGACTATAAAAACAAAATAAAATCTAATAAAAATATATAAATAATGATTATTTATTTATAATTTTTTACATTAAATAATTAAATTTAATTATGACACCACGGTGAAGCGTTAATATATTTGGTAAAGGAAAAACTAAATAATTGGTATTGATAATATTAATAAAAATATAATTTGAACTATTGGATTTCATATAATAATTTTAAGGAATAATTTTAAATTTAGTGATGAATTATTGCAGTTTTATTGAAAGAATCATGTGGTTATGATTTTCGAAAAAGTCTAGTATTGAATAGTTTCAAAATTGACATTATTCATATCTTAAAATATAAAATATTTAATTAAATGTTATCAAATTTATAAATGTATATGAATCATAAAACATGTTTACATAGGTCATAAAATGTCATTAATTATGTATTCAATGCTCTTTTGGAATGTTATGCTAATTATTTTAACCCTAAAAGTGTAACTTACTTTATTCAATGGTAAGAGTTAAAAGGGGTTAAAACAAAAACAAAAAAATTAGTAAATTTTTTTCTAATTTTAATTGGATGATTTTTGTTTGACCAAAAATCATCATATCATCTAAATAAATCAGTTTGGGACCATTTATATTCAAAAACTATTAAACTAATTTAATATTTTATGTGTCTCCAAGGGTTTGCCTCCCCTTTACTATAAAAAGGCAGACATTCAACTATATTAATCATAAATAAAAAACCATGTTCTTCATAAAATATCTAACCAAACCACTGATTATAATCTCTAACCTCATTATTGAATCATTTCATTTGGATGAACACCCTTTTAAATTGTTAATGTGTTAATAAATGTGATCATCCAAATGGAAGGTAATTTTTTTATTTATGTTTCCTTATTTTATTTCTTCCTCTACATCCTTTAAATCACCTACATAGATTATTTAATAATAAATAAAGTATCGTAGATATAATGAGATTTTATTTTTTTAATATCATAAGATAAATCAATCTCTAATTTCATAAAATGGGAAATGAAAATTTCATTCATGTCTATAGCAGACTACCACCTCATTAACAGATACAGTCCGTTTTTCTATATCATATCTCATGAATAGTCATAATTATGGAATTAATATTTATATGTAATATCAATGACATATTTATCATTATAATATAATAATATATCAATTATTTATTTACCTTCTATGCATATAAAAATAATAACATCATTATTGTGTATGTGTGAACTATCACCTCCATGAAACGATGTGAATCATTTTTATTCACCACATCACATGTATAATATATATATAATAATATTTAAAGGATTATAATAATTTTAAAAATATTATATTATTTATTTAAATATAATATAAGATTTAAATTATTTCCATAATTATCAACGAAAAATGAAAGGGTTGCTCATGCATACGTACATCCAACAATCTCAATGATTATAACATTGTTCATTTTCTTAACATAAATAATTTATTTGAATTAAAAGTATAATTGATGTATAAAATTAATTATTATTTCATGAATATTATACTGGAGATTATGGACATATTAATACATGATGTATCTACATCATACCATGTCTATTTTTGAAATCAACTACAGAATAATGACATAACATCAGACGTGATCTAAAATAATTAAGCAATTAAAATAACATTAAAAATAAGTGATATAAAGGTAATAATACAATTTAAAATAGTTCTAATTAAATTAGGAACTATCCTAATTTTTTATTGATGAATATAAATAATGTACAAGACAATTCAGACTCAACAACTCCTCTCATTGAGGCACATGTTGATGTAATTCACCTTTCTTAAACTATAAGTTGTATATTAAAACCCTTTTGACATTTTATATCATTAATTACTATATTGTCTTGATATTAATTGTTTTAATATTATTCCTTAATGATTTTATTTATGTGTTTCTGAATTGGTAAGGGAATCTTTAACTAATACATCATTTTAAATGTTTTAAATATCAATTCTTATAATGCCATCTATTTCATGTCAATGTTGTAAAAATATTTCTATGGATTTATTTATATGGACATAAATGTTTTAAAATTTGAATTTCATTAAAAAAAATTAATTGGGTATGGAACAATTTGTTCAAATGTATCTTTATTAAATGTTTTAAATGTTTTTTGAAATGGATTTAATATTTTAATATCTAGAAATGCTTTATTTTGATTTAAATTGAAATATTTATGAGGTAAATATTGATAATTTAAATCTTCTAGCTGTTATGATATTTTAATGGTTGGTATAAATTTTTAGGTTAGTTATTTTATTAACAAAATATGGTTTGTTCAATGATAAACCAATCATTGGTGGTTTCGTTATTACCTATAATGCATTGGTTATTGAATTCGGTTGTATAACTATTACTTTTGTAATAGTGATATGTATGGAAGTTGACTTAATGGTTATTCCAATTATGTGTGAATATTTACCATTATGCCATTATAAGTTATATATTATTTCTATAGTTTTTATATTAATATATAAATTAATGAAGATTAAATCAATGAGAATGTATTCAAGGAATTTATTTAATACATCATATGATTTAAATGTATATCTTTATGATAATGTATTCATAGGTTTTCATTTTCTCGCTAAACTAATAGTTTTTCCTTATTTGTGTATCGCATAATTTTTTTATTCATCACATTAGTTGAAATAGTTATTCATATAAATGAAAGGTAACTATATTCATAGATGGGATCAAGGAAATGTTATGATGACTAAACATGAAATAAAACCATGGTTCTCTTCAAAATTATATGTTTTGTGAAAAAATTGATAGTTTGTAGAAGTTTCCACTTTATAACATTTGAGTTTTTATGAATGAAATATGGAATATTTATCAAATGTTATAAACATAAATATATCCACAGTGTGAATTAATGTAAAATTATTAACTTAGATCAAGATTAAGTAATGTTTAAGGTCGAGTCTTTATATATATCATATATGAATCATGCATAATTTACCAGATAAACATGTTTACAATCCATAATATGGATAAAATCAACTATATTACTATATTAGCATAATCTTATTAAGTTATCCTATATATTTGAACCAACAAAAAATAAAATAAATAGGAAAAAGGAATATCTATGGGTGCCTACCATTCGAATGACCTAGCCAAGGGGTTTCCACTGTCACTAATCCACTTATGCCTAAAAACGATAATCCACAGGGACCTATATTTGGCATGATTTATCAATTTAATGGATTTAGGTCTTATCAATTTCCTCTTTTGATGTAATTACACACTTAATATTTAAATATGATATCATTATACTCTATTATCTCATTTTATTCACTTTTATAGATGTATTATTATAGAAATCTGGATAGGAATACTATTACATCCTCCAAATAAATATGTTCAATCTATATTGATTTATAACTCTTTAGATGATCTACATGGTAGTGTTATTCATTCAATACTATAGGTTAATTATTTTTATACATATCATAATGTATCATCTGAATAAGGTACATGAACACTCGATGAAATGTTTTAGAATTTTATAAGATTGATAATAATTATATGAGTAATAATTTAGTAATAAATATCCTCCACCATGAACCAATATCAGAAAGGCATAATCTAATAGGTATATAGGTTGTCTAACCATGTAACTCATTACCCAGATATACTATACTTTATTAATAATCGAAATCATCCAAACAAAAACATTTAATATGCACAATATGTATTAAACAAAAAAATTCATGTTAATGAATTAAAAAATAAACCATTGTAATAGAAGATTAAAAAAACAATCATTATTAATTTATTCTAATCGTGTAGTGCCTAAACTAATATAGAGGCAGTTTACCAATTAGTCCAAAAAACCGAATTTCTAAAAAAATTATAAAAATGAATATATCAGGGAATAACATTTAAAATAAATGAACATTTCATTATTTTTTACATGATATACCAATTTGGGAACTATTTTTAAATTACCACTATCAATAATCCATTTTATAATTTAAAATTTTAGCTTTATGGAATTCCCATAATAATGAATATAATCATTTAATTTTAATTAGTATATAAACTCCTTAATATTATTGAATATATAATTATATATATATATATAATATTATTTGGATAACAATTTATTTATAGTGCATCATATCATATATAAATAGTGCACATTTTATAAAAAATATTAATATAAAAAATTATTTTGAACATGATCATACAATTTATAAATACACTAATTATATAGCTTAAATAATATCCCAATATGTCACCTTGTATTATGAAAAATTCTAAATAATTAATTACTAAAAATCCTTAACTTTAATATGAACATTTTATATATTAGTCATATTTTACTATTTTTAATCATTCATAAATATTTTCAAATTGTTTCTATATAAAATAACATTATTTATATATCCTAATATAATCATATAAAATTGTTTATTGGTATATCTAATATTAAAAATTAATATTTGATAATCAAAAGTCATATAACCATATAACTATTTTCAAATAATAAACATTTTAAAAATGAATAAATATATTATAAAAATACAAAATCACCATACCTTGTAATGATTTAGAATCACTATATTAAAATTTAAATTAATTTTATAAGTAAAATTTATTTGTAAACAATATATTCTATTTACCGTTAAATAAAAATCTATTCCTTTAAAACATTGCCCTCCCATTATCCTTTTGTAGAGTCTAATCATAAGTGTAATCCAGTTTTAGAAACCCTACATTAAATTATTTATCCAAGACCCATAAAACAAATATGTTGTGTATGGGTATAGAATTTATCATTGTTACATGAACTCGTCATGTATTGGTATATCAAAATCTATATATATGAAACTCATTTAAAACACCAAAATACATGTTTTTAACCGCTCTATAAATGGGTAAGTCACACATAAAACATTAATAGTCCACATTGAAGGATGGGATATCCCATACTCATGTTTTATTTAATATGTGCAACACACTTCGACTATTATGAAAATCCAATCATTAGAATGATATATTATTGATATCAATATGCGGGAGGGTAAGTGGCCATAAACATTGTGTATGCTAATAAATATTGTGGTATGTAAGGACAATCCTTATGTGAACCCCATCACATAAATGAATTTCTATGTTTCCCATATGAAATTGATATATATCATGGTAATGAATCATTTTCCTCAATATATCCCATATCCATAATGTTAATACCCTAGTTTCCTTTATGTGGCATGAATTTGTAAAAGAAATCCAGTTTTAAAAAATTAAAATTTCAAATAAATCAAAATTGTGAATCCTTTTTCAATTTTATTCATCATATCTTTTCATAATTCATCTATCATTTTCTAGGATACATATTATGAAATATTTATGGTTTGTAAAAATATAATAAAACCAAATTGTCATATCCGATGAATTTAGAAAAGAATTATAGAGATCTCCCATGTGTAATATATTACATATGTCATAAATATGTAATTAATAACTACTATAAAACCATATTTCTGTATAGGGTTGATACACTACACTAATCATAAACAAAATTAGGTTCATTTGAGAGACAAAAAATTGTGAAAAACTTAATATTCCCACCTCTGTAATTTATCCACTAGATGATCGAATTAACTATTCATGAGATGAGATTAATTATACAACCAAAAAATTTATTTCCATAATCATAATAGATAATAATAAATAGATTATTTAGGTTCTATGGATTTTTGAATAATGATAATTAATGAATTATTCCACACTTCTATAACATGGCAGTTTTAAATAATTAATATATATGATATTTGGTGATTATAAATAATCATTCATTTATAATGTAAGGATAAATTAGTTTTCAAAAATCTGACACAACTCATGAATGAATAATGAATCCTAATTCCATTTCATCTTAGGTAATGTGTCCTTAATGATATTTCATAGGGAATTTAGGATATAATTATGGTTGCGTACATTAATGCATAACTATTGATAGTTGGACGTATCATAGAAATCATATATCCTTGCATCCACATAGAGTTCTATATCAAACTAGAAAAAATTCAAATTTATTAAATAAATATTCCATAAGAAAACATATTTATAGTTCAATGTGTTCCATCTCCATGTACCAAGGCACTAACTCAAGGAAAACATAAATTTTTAAATAATCATAAAATGTATATTTTATTACTTATTCAACATCCAATAAATCATAATACTGGATATATCATTGGACATCTAATAATCATATAATCTTTAAGAAATGTGATTTAATCAAAACTCAACACAATAATGAACTTATAAATAGAGATATACTAAATCTACTCCACAAATTACATTTTTAATAAATAAAAGTTTATTGAAAAAGAAGAAGAATGATTCACGATGTCTTGTACTTTTAATGAAATTATGATCAATGATGTGAATACTTCCTCTTGGGATGTCTTTATCAAAGGTTTTGTAAACACCCAATCATTATTAGGTGATTAACCAATCAACTAATTATAATATCTCATGATAACCCCATCCTACAAAAATGAAATTTTTTAAATATACAGGTGGAGATTATTAAGAACCAATAGTAAAGATTTCACCTAAAATCACTAATAACCACTACTATAATTATTATTATTAATGGGGGTGTGAGAAAGGGGGGCCTGGGGAGGAGTTCCCCTATTAGGTGATCTAAAAAAATGGAAAACATTATTCCCATTTTAAATTTATTGGGGTTATCATTATTTTTTCCCTATTAAAACCCATTGGTTGTCTAATATTATGAAGAAACCAACTGATTGGAGTTGTAGTTGATGGGATTTCTTCCATGAGCCCCTTTATTCCTTGTGTAATGATAGATACAAGGCCAATTTACCCTGCTTATTCCAATCATGAGGTCATTTCTAGCCCCTATAATGACACATGGGCATTAGATAGAGAAACAAACACCTCTTTTTAAATTCCTATACCCTTGAGACTCGATTATGTTTTTTTAAACAACACATATAATAATTTAAATTTTAATTATTTATGAATGTATTATATTTTTGAAATAATAGATATAAAAAAATATACCCCTTATCTCATCCTCATGAATTCACAATTCAAATCTATCAATCGCCCAATTAACCCATTCATTATAGCTTATATTGACACATTCCACCTATGAGCACCCTACTTGATTCCGAATAGAATCTTTTAATATACAAATCATAATCACAAAAAAAATATGAATTTAAAAAAAAATACAAAACATTGAGAAGGTATTTACCTGAGCCTTAATACTTAGAACATATGATAATTTCATCACCTAACACATCATGCTATGTAACCAACTATCACCATAAAGAAAATACAAAAACTGTTACATTAAACAAATATTAAAAATTAATTCCCCATATGGAATAATATTCCCTCATTTTAATTCCTAGACATGGTCCCACCATAATTATAAAAATGAAAAACTAGATAAATTCTCTAACCCACTGCACCCAATAACACATGAGAAGGATACCAATATTTATCGATTCCTAGATGAATTAGTTAAACAACAAATAGAATATTTAAAAACATATCATATTTTATTTTCTATTAAAATACATGCATGATACTAGAAGTTCCCAAATCAGATTTTATACGTCATGATCAATGTAGTTCATAGCTCACTACACCCCATCATACAAATTAACATTGGCCAAAAATCCTCTTTAATACCCTTATTAGAACTTCTCGACACCTAATACTTGCATGTATCCTTAACCTAAACCCAATAACATAGCTCTAGGAAACACTCATTGTTCATACAAACACACTCTATAGAGTCCAAACAATACTAATATTGTAGGTATTATGATAGATCACAAATTAGATGGCCCAACCATCATGCTACAAACAAAAGAACAAGTACATTCCTTTTCCAAGAACCTATCAGGCTCAATATTTCCCCACAATCCGGATACTCATGCAAGAACACCATATGATGTCACATATGAATACTAAATGGTTTTTAATAAACAATGTTTTTCTCTGATTACCTTTGAAAAATTATGGTTACTTACATGGAACAAGCATACCACATCACACCATAGAAGTTCTTTATTGTTTCACTATCAATTTTTTTTACCACTGTAGTGCATTCCCCACCCATCACATGAAAAAAACCACTAGTGAGGAACAAATAATTAAATCATGGGTCCTAAAATGAAACTAACTTAGTTCCCACTAATGACCCATGGAAAAATCATCCATGAAACCCACTAGAATTTATGGAAATTTATGGTCATAACATCAATGGAGTCTAGTGGGATCCCCCATATGTAACTACCCTAATACCACTCATCATGAAAATTCTGAGTGGGTTAAGTTCCATCTATTGATGAATCTCCAGCCTTTCCATGATGACACACTTACAACTCTTGACACCTTGTCTCCTAGAATGTGTAATCCATGTTCTATCCTCTGGTCAACCATAGAATGGATCCTAATGCATTCAAAAACTACCCAGGCAATATGATAATTGTATTTACATATTTCAAAGATATAGTTCGTCACACCATGAGGGGTGTTGTTAATTTCAATTTTATCTAAACATTATATTATTCATCGCCAATTAAATATTTCAATGACCCTTCATGTAACCGTCAAATGTTTTCCCTACCTTCTTTATGTTATGGGAATGTTCTCTCAAACCTCACAAGAAAATAACCCAAATCACATTCCTATGAGTTTTCTTCCATCATGATGATGCTAGTATTACTTGACATCACATAATTCTATAGAGAATAGTGGATTAATTCATTGTCCACTCAATAATTAAAAGACCACTTGTTCTATGATCTATTAATGAATTCCCTTCATCATGTGAAATATATCCTTGAAGGTTATCATTTTCATTATAAATATTTCCAACCTAATCAACATGATTCTCCATGACCATGTGTGGTTCAAATATTTTGAATCCATATATGATATAAAGATTATTCTCTAAGAATCCCCTAGTCAACAATATCATTCAACTTAACATTCCTACTCATTAAATAAAATATCAATAAAAAATATCTACAAGTAGTTTTTTTAAAAACCATTATAATATTTATTTATATATAAAAAACCCAAATAATGTCCAATGTATTATTATTAAACCCTGAATTTCTTTTAATTTTTTCTATGACTAATAGAAACCAGAAAATCAGGTTGAACACTATCACAGTAATAATAGGTAACTTTTACACACTTACCATCTATTAACCAAGATGAAAATAACAGTCTCTTATTCTACTACATATCCCTTAGTGTCATGGATCATGATTTGTATCTAGGTATGACCACATTGTCATACACGTCTCATCTCAAAATTTGTGACTATGTCTGAACAATAAGACCTTATTTCAAAACATGTGTATGGTCACAACCCAAATTTCATCATAAAAATTCCAATCTCAAAAACCAAGACATTAACTTCCCCAATCCGCCCTCTCTTAGGGTCGCAAATACAATGAAATCAAAATCCAAAACACCACCTAACATGAGAGAACCCATCCAATCTGAGAGTCTACAAATAATTTACTCAATGGAGAATCATATCTCATTTATCAATATATATACAAAAACACAACATCTGTGATTATCCATGTAACACATCACATACAGTTCTATTAATTATAAGGAAATTGTACACTATGAATGAAAAAATCATATTGTGTTTTACAAGAAGTTTAAATACCTGAAAAAAATTAAAACACCACATTATGGGGTCATCATTAATTGCATAGATATATAACAACCAACAATAGCTACTTCACCTATTATTCAGGTGGAATAAGTCATCATCCTCACCATCGAGTGTCACACCATAGATCCACATATCCTTCAAAAAAAACAATACATGTACATGTAATCTTAGTAATGTAGTAAGAAACAAGGTATATTTAGGGTAAAATACTATATGAGAATTTATTGACAAAATAAAAAACTATTTACAAGTTCGTAGAGAAACAACATTCTAGCATTACTATATGTCTAGTTAACCATAGTTCTTGATATAAATCTTGAGACATCATTCACCTCTATAGGAACATAACTAAATCCATTCACTTTTCTCTTGCCAACATACCAATATCCATAAGTCCATAATAAATCATAAAACAGAAACCAAAATTGTGGCTCCAGTTGGAAAATAAAAAAAATATTACTATAAAACATTATCATAAATTCATAAACTGGTAAGATGGACTTATTTTCAGATAAATTCAACTAAATTCACTAAACCAATATAAACACATGATCTGACACATTACAAAATCTACATCTTAAAATATTAAAAATAGAAATACAAAAATAAAATAAATTCCTTAATACCACAATATTACTACTCATCCGTAAACACTATATAAATGGAATGTAGACCTAAATGAATATTTTTTTCAAGAATAACTTTATATGTTCTATAGGTAGCTGAAAATGTGGTCTATTATAATGTCATGAAATTATAATGTAAATATGTTGAATTCTATACCATATATGAAACACAACATAATTTTTAAAAATAAAATAAAAAATAATGAGATTTTAAAATATATTCATGTATTGAAAATAAACTCAATATATTTTATATCTTAAAATCTAGGTGATACTTTGTGAGTTTGTGTTACATGCAAGATTTTTTTTCATATCTTATGTTAGAGACAAGACTATGTTTTATCAAATAATATTAATATTATTAATTAATATTATAAGATATTTTATAGTAGTGAAATTTATTCATATGAATAAGATTATCTAAATTATAAAAATATACTATTTAAAAAGTTAAATTTATTTCATTTGTAATAAATTTTTTAGAAATGAAAATGAAAAGCCATTGAATATAAAGGTAATATTTTTATGAAAAAAATAATTCTCTCAAAGTAATTGTTTCTTGATAAATTAAATTATTTACTATTATTTGATCATATCAATGAAATAAATACGATATATATGTAAATTTTTTTTAAATATTCATCTTATAAGAATAATAAATCGAAATTTATGCGCAAATTACATATTTTTTAGATGAAATTTGGACACTTTTTAGTTGCACATTCTATTTGAAATGTTTTTACACTTTTATAAATTTTAATTTTCAATATAAACTAAATTTTGTGAATCAAAAAATTAGAATGAAATATAGTTAAATATTTGTTATTTCTTGTGAAATTTTTTTATGAATATTTAAAAATACTAAATAGTAATTCAAACTTGTTTTTTCATATATATAATTTTCAGTGTAAAAGTACATATTAAATCGGTTCTAATGATGAATTAGTTAGAATAAAAATATACTAATACAATGTAGTTCATTGGAATCATTTTAATATTTAATTTATAAATAAATGTTTACGAATATGATGAACATTTATACTTCAAAAACCATCTTTCCTATCCCATATCCATGGTTATTTTTAAAATAATTTTTCCCATTATGTGTTTTAAATTTGGATAAATGGATTAAAAAATTTAAATAAGATTAATTTATAATTTCTAGTGAGTCGAAATTATTTTTTGAAAATTAATATTACTGAAACTAATAATTATTAATTTCCATGACTACAATGAAAATGAGTTTCCTTAGTGGTTAACCTTTAATTTTAATCTGCCATATGACCTAGAAACGTTCTTAAAACTCATTTTATGGATATATTTGGCCACATAATCGCATTTCTTGAATATTTTTATTTGATTCACAAAATGCAAGATTTATCTTTCAATTCTATTTACCTTTTTATATATAGTTGAATACCACTATGACTCCACTATAAAGGGAAACTAACCTGCTAACTTATTATCACCTCTCAAGAACATTCGATCATTTAAAACCAACCCAAAAAATTCCAAATAGACATATTCTCATCCAATAATCCTCATTTATTGAATAAATAAATCCACAGAAGTATTTTGGTTTAAAACAAATCAAGTTACATGAATAAGATATAACATTCTTCAACGATCACTTTTGTTTCATTTTCTTCTACCCCTTCAATTATTTTTATTAATACTTATCTATAGTAAAATTACTATCTTAAATATACTAATATTTTTTAGGCAAATGATCTTACATACACTGTCACAAACCTCTCCAAAATGGTATAGGAAATCATCCTTTGGGTGTATAGTGGTATACTCTCTAACAAAATGATGTTTTTTGTTCATGAATTACCACCATTAAACGATTGTGAATTATAATGATTTTAATGTTTGTATATGATATATATGATAATTATAATTTATTTATTATTCTATAATTTTTAAACAACACATTCCTTTAAGAATTCCATTTTTTGGAATACATTAACATCATTTTTGGACATGTGGACTTCCTCGTCCTCAATGCGATGTGAATCATTAAAAAATCACATGGTATTAATTATGGATTATTTTAGAAAACATATGTGATATATAAAAATTAAATATGAGCATAAATAATATATATATGTATATCAAAACGTTTTTAAATATTCCATGGAAACGAATATAGCATTCATGCTTATATACAGTCTACTCTGTCCATCAACGGTTTATTTTTTTTCATTTCATAGTGTTTTTTTACCATTCTATATCATTATATAATAAATATATATTTTATATTTACATCATGTACTAATTTTTGTGGATGATTAAATAATTATGTAATTCAATGGAATAAAAATAAAAAATCAAATCATACTCTTAAAACACCAACATTAACATCCCAAATAGTGATAATAAGGAAATATTATCAGAAAATAGATAATAAGTTATTAGGATAAGATATTATATTATATTATATATATGATTATGGTTTTGGAATAAGTTAATATAATTATTAAAAATTATTCATGAAGTTAAAGTACATCCGCCCATAAACCAATGCATGGTTTGGTATTTTAATCTCACCTTTCACATCTTCTAGACAAATTTCATATTCACAATTCATTTATTTTTAGTGTAGTAAATACATTCTATTTTGATATATTATATAATATGTTTTTTAGATTCATTATATATAAATGTCTCATTTTAATATTATTACTTTTTGGGATTCTGATTTATATGTCACCCCTATTGTAATTGATTCCATCACAATTTACATTCCATTGAGAATTATTTGTTATCATGCACCCATTAACATTAATGTGATTTATTTAATTATTCTTTGTAATTTTATATCATGATTAACTAATCATTAATGGTATTTTAATTTTTACTTTTAAATATCTCATCCAAGATGTTTTACAGAAAAATTCCCAAGTGGTAAAACCTATCATTGTAATATAGCTTCCTTTTGTAATAGTTACCTTTATGTTAAAACAATAACATAATAATGATAAATTTTATGGTATATTACATTTGTATTAAATATTAATATTCTCATTCAAGGGATATTGTTATTTCTTAAGTTATATACCATTATTACACATGGATTTATCATTGATAATTATTTTACTATAGAATCAATATTGAAAAAACTATATCATTTACTCAATATAAATATATGATATGGAAATTTATTCATGATTTTAATTTATTGATCAATATATGTGGAATGCATTGGACAACAAAGGAACAGGTTGGGGACCAATTAAATCATTCCCCCTGATGCATAAGTAATATCATGGGATGAATCGGTGGGATAGTCTAAACTAATGGGTTTTCACCAAATATGTTTTAAACTATCTTATTGATTGATATTGATAGTAAAGATATCATGTTCTTGGGAACATGATGTCCTATAGTATTGAAATTCATTCATTTAGGTTCATTTATAAATTTTCATGGGATTTTCACTATAAAAAAATCTATAGGTGCATTTAATTATTTGTTTATTGATTAAATGTGATTTGTTTTTGGTTACATACATTAACATTTTATTTACTCACTCCCAATTAGTAAAATCATTAAATGAAATTTTGGTTCAATTATTCACATTTTCTTATTGATTATACTAATTGGTTCATTACTTTTTCTGATGTAATTAACACTTATTAAGAATCACAGATCATACTTATTTTATTTCATTTAACAATGATTCAAAGAAATGTAGTAAGAACGATACGAATGCAGATCATATGTGTGAATGGTGGTATTCATGAAGAAATTTTATGATTAAATTAGTACATTCGTTTGTAATACAATACACATGCCTTTATATGGTTTGTGGAGAATAATAATATCTATGGATCATTCCAATTTGATTATTTGTAATCATGACCATAAAATGTTTGTAGATAGTAGTTCTGGGATTACTAGGGCCAGTTCACTATGGTTGATATCAATATAACATTATAATACTCATTGATATCTTGATTTAAGAAATAATAGATTGAGGAAAATAAAACCAATATAGAAATTAATGAAATTTATAGGAGAAATTCATATAATTTGGGTAAGAAATAGATTTTATTAGTCTTCCTGTAAAACAATATCTGCATTTATAATATAAGTGGACATGGTTTTGGATAAAAATTTATATCGGGGTAAAAATTATGAAATGTTTCATGTTCTTCACTCGATCATAACCATGTACCATAAAATGGGCCATACTACTGATCAAGTATGACACTCCTAGGATATATTATTTTGATTATTAAAACTTTTCCATAAAAATAATTAATATGTGTCTGAATTGTAAATAAAAATAAAAAACCATGGTTTTAGACAAGTTTTTTACATTTAAAATAATGGGTAAATATTGAGACACCAAAAAATCATTCTATCATATTTACAAGAAGATATTTTTTCTCACACTATACTATTTGGTTTTAGTAATCAATTAGAACCCAAATGATTCATATTATCATTTAATATGATGGAAAAGGTTGTGGAAATTAGAAACCAAATTGGAATTTGAAAAGAGTGAAAGATATCATGTTCACGAATAAATAATTTTTGAAAAATATGAATAAAAACATATAAATTAACCAATTCTCAAAATCACCATAAAAGATATGGAAATGTATTTCGAAGTTAATGAGTTGTGGAATCCTGGGATAAAAAGGGTTTCATTTCCATCATGCATGAAGTCTTAAAGGGGACAACTATGACTGTATATTAATGGAATCTGGAAATGAATTATGTGTTGTAATGAAAGAATGAAAACAAATAATTTCTGAGGAAAATTAAGAATACTATAGAAGGAAATAAAACTCATCCTATTTATCCATTTATAGATCATTTCCTTAACTATGGGGAACTTGACAATTACCCGAGTCAATTCCTTGTTATCAAGGATAAAATCTAAATCATGTATGGACCTATGTTAATGTAAATGCATTAATAATTTATGTATTAAAGTTTTATTGAAATCCTTTGATAAAATGATATTTAATAATTATATTTTATAAATCTATTTAATATTTATTTTTGAAATTATACTAATATGGTGTTACAGAAATTGAATATTGTGTTGGATCGGGTTATATTGGATACACACAAGAGGGGGGGAGGGTGAATTGTGCATTTTTCAATTTCTTAGAATGATCAGGATCTGTCCGTTTATCTTTATATCAAACATTATGCAGCGGAAAATAAATACCATAGGATACACAATGTATAGTGGGTCAGCTAACAGATATCCCCTACTCCACTCCACCAATGCTCTACTCCATGAGCTTGATGGTTTTCACTATCTGGTCCTCTTATCAACTGACCGTTCCACAACTGATTACAGGCAGTTGAAACCTTTACAATCTAAAGGCTAAATAGTGTCTATAGTTCAAACACAGAACATAGGAAGCTTAGTATGAGAAGTTGCTCACTCAAGATAAAAGAGTATTTTTTTCATTGAAAATACATTCTCATATGTTCTTCACAATTTCAACCAAATGAAATTGATAGTAGAGGGATCATCATCTTAAAAAATGATTACCTTCGGGTAAAATTTGTTCTAAGATGATCTGATTTCATTAGACATTGAAATGTACTTTAAAACTTTAATAGTAGTTTATTCATAAAAATATATTCAATGTAGATCATTAATTGTTCAATCCTGTTTCTTCTTCTTAAAAAAACAGTTCTTTTTCACTCTTTGTAATAGCATATCTCTAGATCTCGATGGTAGCTATTTTTCAGTTCTGTATATACATCTTCGCCATTCAATAGTTCGTGTATATTTTATTTCTAAATATCACATCTATATTTTAAAATCTAAAATATAATAAAATATAAATAATAATAATGAGCACTTCTGCAGAAAATTTATATCCATAAAAGACGTCGACTGACTCGCGATATTCAAACACTTGAATAGAGCAGTCATATCTTCCCTTTAAATCTGCCATGAAAATATCCTTTGTCTTCGATGCTATGAATCATGAATAAACAGATTTGAATTCTTTAAAGAAGAATTTTAGATTTGGATTTTATTCTGGATTTGAAATCAGCATGATCATTCTCTTATAGACATTTCACAATCAATCCGTATTTAAATTTATGACGCAAAACGTAGTGTTGATCTACCTGGTATTCTATTCAAAATAAGGTTGATCGTGAAAGTAAGGTTGAAGATACCTTATTAAAATATAAGGTTGATCATCCATACTCTTCTTTTCAACTCATAAACATATAGTATATGATCCATACTTTTCTCTTCTTCCAAATATAATGTTGATCATTCATACATGTATCTTTAGCTCTTAAATATATGGCTGTTTAAAAAAGTAAGTTTGATGAACAATACTTTCCTATTCTACCAAATATAATGTTTATGATCCATAATTTTTGATAAAATATATGGTTCATTCCAAAATTAAGGTTGATGAACCATAATTTTGATGAATAAACTCAAAGTTCAATACTTACACAATGATCCTCTTCCATACATTGCCGATATACCAAATGTAAAGTTCCTTCCAAACGTATGGTTCTTCTTCCAAACATTGCTGATAGTGTATGGATGTTTAACCATAATTTCTTCATTACTCATTATATAAACACCACATCCCATCCTTACTCTATTCTTTTAAACATATGGCATGAACAGTGTTTCCAGAACATGCTCAAAATGAATTCTGAATACTTTAGTAATCAATTCTCGCAGCTCAAATACTTAAATATTTCTTCAGGAAATAAGAATATAACGAATACTAAATTCTTGATATATACTAAAATTAAAATCATTAGAATAACAAATAAGGGTATTTGTGAGCATCAAAATAATCATAAAGAGATAGAGTATTGTTCTCAATAATCTCCCACTTATTAATAAAAAAATTAATTATTTTTGAAAACAAATATTGCTAAAAAATCTCCCAATTTTTGATGATCACAAAACCCATTAAATAACCAATGAAATTAATGTACAAAATTAATTATATATAGTTTTTAATTTTTCAATGATAAATACAATATTTTCAATTGAAAAAAATTAATTTAATAAAATTAAACTTTATATAATCCAAAGACATAAAACTTAAAAAAAAAATTAAATTGTCTCCCCTAATAAAAGATTATGGTAATCTATATATCTCCTTAGAATATTTTTTTTTAAATTTCAACTACTTAAAACACAATTTTGTGTTTAAAACAATTTATACCACTTAAAGGATTAAAGATAAAACATAACATTTCTACAACATTTTTGATTAAAAATATTAATGAAAAATTTTAAATAAATTAAAATATATGAAAATAAAATGTTGTGTTTATCCTAATTTCTCCCCCTTTTGTGATATAAAAAAATAATAGGAAAATGAATATAACACATTTTAATGTATCACTGAACATAGGTAATTTCTATTATAAATTGTTTATCAATATGTGAATCTGGATTATGGGAATTTTTATCATAGATACTACAGTAAAACAAATTAAAACACATGAAAATGTGATGTATATATAGCTTCTTGAAAATAGAATAACATTTATAGTAATGAAAAAAATATGAATCATGGATGTGAAAGAGTGTGATATAGGGTTCATCTCCTCTGAACTATTGCTTGATCTCTACCAATTTTTCCCTCAATCTTCTCATCAATCCATCTCCCAACTGGATAATTAGATATCTTCATTCCCGAGAAAATAGAATATCTTCAATTAGATTCATTATGAAAAGCTCAGAAGCCTTTCCTCTTTCTCCATAAGAAGAGTCAACTTTTATGTGAACTGATTCAACACATCTCTAACCCCTAGTTCACTTGAGGTCAACTGATCAACTAAAAACATCTTATTATCTAACAGCACTGATAAAGGAGTATTGTTACACTGTAAGTCCTATAATCATTCATTCATATTCACCATTACTATGGTAATGGCCTGAAATATCCTGATTAAATTAGGTGAATTAACTGATGTACTGGCCTCACTGGTTCTGATAGAAGAAAATTGATCTCCATGAAATATTTAAACTCTATAAAATTAGACTTCATAATAATTTTTTATTTCAACATTCCAACATTATTGATCATCTATCTCATAAAATTTTCAACATCCTATTTGGAAATAATACTAGTTTCCAGTCATTTAAATATCAAATGTTCCTTTTCTAATGCTCTCCTTAGAGAAGCATTCTCAGATTCAGTTATGTTCAACTTCTTGTATAGCTCCTCAACTTATTCATTAATTTCATTAGAGGAACCTTGTGCTTGATTCTCAGTTTGAGCTTTATGTAACAATACAATGGGCCAAGATTCAGCATCTTATTTCTCATCATCCCCTCCCTTAACGGTTTCCCAACAGATTTTTCCTCTGAGCCTTTCCTAGTCTCATCCATAGAAAAATTTACATTCAATTTCTCAGTGTGAACATTTGAAACATTCTCTTCTTGAGTTTCAATAAGTTCTGGAGGTTTCTCCTCATGGGCATAATTTTCATGTTCTTCCTATATTATGGGATTCTCTAAAATAATTTCTTCTTGATCAACTTCTACTAGATCAATATGTGTTCGGTCCAAAACTTCTCCTTCAATAGACACTCTCTCAGCTTCTTTTTCTATTATTGGTTCTGCATCAGCCCCCACTATTGTATCTGCCATATTTTTTGGTTGGGAATCTATTGCTATCACATATTGAACCAAAATTTCTTTCTCCAATATTGGAGTCACCTTATCCTAAGAAACTTCTCCCGGTAGCGTCTCATCAACTACAACTTCTCTCACAAACCTATAGTTAATGATATCACAAGATTTTAAAACATTCGATGTTACAGTAGGATCATTAATAATATTAGGATCTCTAGTCCTTTTGAATTGATGCCTTTCCGAACTTCATTCTTTAGGTGCATCCACAACCTCAAACCTGATTCTTCTTGATAGAGCACTGACACTTGATTCAGGTTTTCCTTCCTTTGATTTTGCTAGGTGCGCCAGAGCACTTTTTTCATCCTCTTTTTCTCTTATAGGCAGCGACATGCCTTTGATTGTGCTCCAGAAATATCCAATCATTCTCAATGCACCAGCATTAAAGATATTACTGTGGTGGAATCTCACCAGAGCATCCACCAGTGTTATCATTTTTTTCTTAAATAGATTCTCTAAGATGAAACTTCCATAAGGATAAAAATTCATTCCTGCCTATGGTTTGAAATAGTAGTTGAAATACCTTACCATGTATCTTGAAAGATTTAATTTGATATTACTCATCGGCAAAAACATTAAAATCATATCTAGATAAAGAATATTTTCCATTTCAGACATCCTAGGTGAAATACCAGTTTTCACAAACATAACCAATATTTTCATGTCTGGTTCCATGTCCTTTATAAGAATCTTCTTGATATTAATTGATCCAATCATAAATGACATAATATAATCAGATTTATGTTCACTATCACTGATATTTTTCAAATCAAAATGATAATCACCCTCGGGAGGGGAGGTTAGAATTTTTGTGATTTCCAAAGATGAGATTGAGAAATATCGATCCTCAATCATAGAAATTATTGAATACTCATCATTTCCCAGACTAAACTATACTGACTTAAAAAAATGATGATGTTCTAACTTATATAGAAACTCTTTATAATCTCTATTGAACACATGTTCAATGTTTTGAAATGTTAGGGCTTGCCTCAGCATCAGGTTCATCTGATATAGCCATTATAGACCTATGAATTTCCTTGTAAAATATTTCTTCTAGCTGACCACTGACTCTTGGAGGTACTGGTCTCTGGTTCATCAGTTCTATAGGTTTTGGCCATTTTTTTCTCTGATATGAAGGTTCGAAGCATAGGGTTTTGGAGGTTCCAGGTTAGAGAAGAGACATAATGTTTTGAGAGTTCGAATGGTATTTGGTAAGAGAAGTAGTTTAGAATTTGAAAAGGCACTTATAGACATCATTCTCATGTCATTACGTATATACTAATCATTTAATAATTTAATAAAAAAACTAAAATCGCACAGGACAATGTAAAATATAAATAAATAAATAAATAAAATTTTACTATTTAAAAAACAAATAAATAACTTATTTTATACAGATAAAATTAAAAATTACTTAAAATTATATAAACCTAACCCCCTTAATAAAATAAAACCTTGTAGTGGGAAGTGGTTTAGTAAAAATATCAGATAATTGAATTTCTATATTCAAAAATTCAAAACAAATATCATTTTTAAGAACATGGTCTCTTAAAAAGTGTTGTACGATATCAATATCTTTATTCCTATAATGATTAATAGCATTTTTTGAAATATTCATTGCACTTATATTATCACATAAAATAGTATAATTATTAAAATTTAGTCTAATATATATAAGAGTGTTTTTCATCCACAAAACCTGTGCACAACGACTACCAGTAGATATACAGTCAACCTAGGCTATTGACAAGGCAACTGAGTGTAGTTTATTACTTGACCATGACACTAATTATTCTCCTAAAAAGTGAAAAGTTCCTAAAGTTATTTTTCTATATAATAAAAAGCATCCATATTCAGCATTTTTATATTAAATTAAATTAAAATCAGATGTATTGGGATAATGTAGAGATTGAAAAAACAGTTCCTTTTATGTATCTTAAAATTATTTAAACAACAGTTAAATGAGATTCATTAAGATTTGGTTGAAATATTTCACAAAGACACACTGAATGCATTATATCTGTCCTACTAATATAAATATATAATAAACTACCAATCATACCTCTATAAAACTTTTTGTAAAATGATTTTCTAGTTTCATTCTAATCATGTTTTATATTAGTACACATAATAGTTGTATATATCTTACTGTTTTCAAGTCCAAATTTCTTTAGTAAATCAGTTTTGTATTTTCTTTGATTTAAAACATTTTCAAATTTTTTTTGAAAAAATTAACCCCTAAATAGAAATTTAATTATCCCATCAAATCCATTTCAAGTTCTTATTTCATTAAATTGGAAAAAGCATGACAAATTGTTTTTTTTGACCCAAAAATTACATCATCAACATAAATTTGAACTAAGAAAAAATTAGAGTTTACATATTTCTTAAAAATTGATGGATCTTCCATTCTAACAGTAAAATAATTTTTCAGTAGAAAATAACTAAATCTTTCATACCATGCTCTAGGTACTTGTTTAAGGACATAAAGAGATTTAGTATGTTTTAGAAAAAAATAGATTTTTTATTTTCAAAACCAAGAGGTTGCTCAACAAAAACATCATCCATTAAATAACCATTTAGAAAGGCAGACATAACATCCATTTGAAATAATTTTAAATTCATATGAGATGTATATTCTAAGATCATTCTAATGGATTCTAATCCAGATATAGGTGCAAAGGTCTCATCATAATCTATACCTTCATCCTGATTATATCATTTAGCTATAAGTAGTTATTTATTTCAAGTTATTATTCATTGATCATCTTGTTTAACATCCATTTGAAATAATTTTAAATTCATATGAGATGTATATTCTAAGATGATTCTAATGGATTCTAATCCAGATATAGGTGCAAAGGTCTCATCATAATCTATACCTTCATCCTGATTATATCATTTAGCTATAAGTAGTTATTTATTTCAAGTTATTAATCATTGATCATCTTGTTTATTCCTATAGATTCAATTGGATCCTATTACTAGATAATTCTATGGTCTCTCAACTAATTTCCAAACCTCGTTTATTTTGAAAAAGTTCAATTCTTCTTGATTTTCTATCATCCTACATTCATCAACAAAGTATTCTTCTATAGACGTAGGTTTTAATTGGTATTGAAAGGCAGAAAATTCAACATGATTTCCTATATTTCTTCTAGTTTTAATTCTTCTGTCTAAGTCTCCTATTATAATTTCTAAAGGGTGATTCTATAGAGTTCTTGACATTCTAGGTAGTACACAAATATGATCATCAGTATCATGTTCTTTTGGACTAGACTGAAATTCATTTATATGTTTTTCAAAATCAACTTTTAGATTCTTAAGTCTCGTGTTATCATTAGAATCATGTCCATCTATTTGGTCTGTCCTTTTCTCAAAGGGATCATATTCATCAAATTTCACATGAACTAATTCTTCAACAATCCTTGAATTCTTCTTAAAAACACTATAAGACTTGGAAGTAGAATAATATCCTATGAATATTCATTCATCAGATTTTGAATCTAACTTAACAAGAGTTTCCTTGGTGTTAAATGTTTAAACCTTGCATCCAAAAACAATTATGTAATTTACTTTTGGTTTTCTGTTATTCTAGTGTTCATAGGTTTCCTTTTTCAAAATTTGTCTAATTAAAACTCTATTTGTTATATAACAGCTTGTTCTTAAATCTTCTAACCATAAATAGGTAGGTAAACTTTTTTTATTTATCATTGTTCTAGAAATTTCATGAAAAATCATATGTATTCTTCCAACAATTCCATTTTGTTGAGGTGTTCTTAGTGTAGAGAAGTTGTGTTTAATACTTATATTTTAGAAAATGAATTTAAATTTCAGATTCTCAAATTTTCCACCATGATCACTTCTTAATGAAATTATATTAATACCTCTTTCATTTTGATCTTATTTTCAAAAAAATTCAAATAATGTAAAAGCTTAATTTTTATATTATAAAAATAAAATCCATGTAAATCTAGAATTTTCATCAAGTAAAACATATACATAAAATTTACTAGCAAATCCTGCTACCCTTGAATGTCCAAACAGATCCATATGGATATGTTCTAGAGGTTTAGTTGTCACAATTTTTTTAATAGATTTGAAGGATGATTGGTGTTTCTTTCCAAGTTTACATGCATCAAAAAATCTATCACATCAAAATTTGAGACTAGGAATATCAAAAACTAATTTTTTTTATATAACTTATGTAAAACATATATATTTTAATGTCCAAGTCTCCTATGTCAGATCCAAGATTCATTAATCTTAGCAGATAAGCAGTTTACTTGTTGTTTACAGAAGGAATTTAAATCCTGAGTATAAACATTATCAGTTCATGGTGCTCTAAATTAACAAAATTTGTCTTTGAAAAAAGTACAATAGTTGTAAGAAAAATAAAAAATATAACCATCGTCATAGAGTTGAGAGATACTTATCTAATAGTGTTTTAATCCTTGTACATAAAGTACTTTGTTTATAGAAATAGTTTCTGGATCTCCAACTGTTCCAATGCCAATAATATTACATTTTTCATTTTCACCAAATGTGACTAGACCTCCATATTTTTGTGATAATGATTTTAAATTTGATGAGTTTACACTCTTATGCAATGAGAAACCATTTTCCATATAAAATATGGCATATTTTCTCCTATGACCTACTTCCTCATCTGTTTCTTCCATAAAGAACCTTTTGGATTTTAGATTTCATTACTCCTATTTAGAATCAGACTCTGAAGAGCTGATGGAGTCTTCAGATACACTCCTTGTAGCCTTCATTGATTTCTTGTCTTTTTTCTCTTAATCATTTCTCATATAGAATTTATTTTTCTTATCTTCTTATAATTGTGGAAAGTCATGTCTAATATGACTAAGTTTCTTGCACTCATAGCATCTAACATCCTTTTCATTCTTTTTAAAATACTGTTTGAATCATTTCTTCTTTTTATCAAACATAATGAATTTTCTAGCTATCTGAGCCAGTTCCTCATCAAAATTTGATAAATCAGAACTTTATGATTTCACCCTTGCTTTCTTTTCATTATATTTTTGCTTCTACTTTGTGATGAAACTTTCAAGGAAGTGTCTTCACCCTTGATCGGAATCTTATGCTCATTTGTTTCATCCGGCATCTCATCTTCATACATCAAGAGAGTTCAAATTAACTCTCTCATAGTTAAATCTTTGACAGGTGTTGATTGTATGATAACAACGGAAATTCCATTCCACCGAGTTGGTATCACCCTTAGTACATTCAAGGCTTGATCATCTTGTTTTATTAGATATCCCAAAGCAGTTATATTGTTGAAAATATCTATCAATATTATATTCATTTGGGTGATTATTTCTCCTTCAATCATCCAAAATGTATCGAATTTTAGTTTGGCAGTAGCATACCTCATCTGTCTGACATTTTTCAGTTCCATCATAACCAACCGAAATTGCCTGCCACATTTCATACGTTATTCGGCACTGTGATACTCTGTTAAATTCTTCTTGTCCTAGACCACATATTATTGCATTATATCCTTCTAATTTATGCCATACTCATCTTCTATAGTTGTACTCCATGTTTCAGGTTTCTCTGGTATTTCATATAGAGTTAGTATCTTTGAGTAGACTATGTATCTGAGGTTTTTTAAATAGATTATCATTCATGATTTCCAACATCCTTAATTATCACCATTAAAGTATAGATCTGTAACAATAGACATTCCTTATCTTTTATCATCCATCTTGGTCTGAGTATATTCCTTGAAAACATTTAGCTTTTTATATCTTTAATAAAATATCCTCCTCTGATACCAATTTTTTGATCGGGTAATACTAGATATGCACAAGAGGTGGGGGGGGGGGTGAATTGTGCGTTTTTCAATTTCATTGAAGGATAGTGATATTTATGTTTATATTTATATCAAAGATTATGTAGTGGAAAATAAATTTCATGTGAAAAACGATTTATAGTTATTCGGGGAACAGAAGGCCCCTAGTCCACTAAACCAACACTCTACTATACGAGCATGGTGATGTTCACTATATGGTCCTCTTATCAGTAGACAGTTCCACAACTGAGTACAATAAGTTGACTCCTTTACAATATTAAGGATAAACAGAGCCTTCCCATTTAAACACATAACATATATAGCTTAGTATGAGAATCTAATCACGCAAGATAAAAGAGTAGTTTATTCTTTGAATATACTTTCCCAGTTGTTCTCTACAATTGCAATAGATTATAACTATTAATAGATATATTGTCGTCTTTAGAAATAATGATCTTTGGGTAAAAGTAGTTCTGAGCTGATTCGGTTGTAGTAGATATTGAAATGTCATTCTAAACTTTAACAGTAGATTATTCGCAAAAAGTTATTCGTTGTTGATCATTAAATCTTTAGTCATGTTTCTTATTCTTCAGAAAATAGTGCTTTGTCTCTCTTTGTAATGGTAGATCTATAGATCTCGATTGACACTGTTTTTTTCTTCTATATATACGTCTTTGTCGTTCATCAGTTCTTGTATATTGTATTTTTGTAGATCACATCTATATTTGGAAATTCAAAATATCATAAAATATAAAGAATAATGACGATCACTTCTTCTGTAAATTTATATCCATAAGAAAGCATTCTAACTCACGGTATTCAAACATTTTAATAGAGCAGTCGTAACATCCCTATAAATAATCCTTGAAATTATCCATGAATTTCGATCCACTTAATAATGAATAAATGGATTTGAATTCATCAAAGATGCGCTTTAGATTCAACTTTTATTCTATCTTGAAATCAGCATGATCATTTTCTTAGAGCTATTGCCTGATCCATCCATATTTAAATTTACAATGCCAAATATAGTGTTGATCTTCATGGTATTCTCTTAAACATAAGGTTGATCGTGAATGTATGGTTTATGATACCATATTCAAACGTAGGGTAGATCATCCATAATCTTCTTTTCAACTCTTCACCATATAGTATATGATACACACGATTCTCTTCTTCCAATCGTAAGGTTGATGATTCATACTTTTATCTTTAGATATTAAATTTATGGTTGTTTACAAAATTATTGTTGATGATCCATACTCTTATCTTCTTTCAAATGTAAGGTTATGATACATACTTTTTGATAAAACATAGGGTTCATTCCAAAAGTAATGTTGATGAACAAAACTTTTGAGAAATAATCTTAAAGACTTATACGTAAATAATGATCCTCTTCCATACTTTGTTGATATCCCAAATGTATGGATACATCCAAACAAAGGGTTCTTCTTACATACTTTTCTGATAGTGTATGGTTGTTTTACCTTAATTTTCTGATTACTTGTTTGATTAATGACGTATTCCATCCTTACACTACGCTTCCAAACGTAGGGTATGAACAATTTTTAAAGAACACACTCAAGATGATTTCTGAATACTTTAGAAAATAATTCTCACTTTTCAAATACATAAATATTTCTTCCAAAAATATGAATATATTGAATATTAAATTTCTGAAATATACTTAATGTAAAAATCATTAGAATATCAAATAAAGGTATTTGTGAGCAACAAAATCATCATAAAGCGATATAGTATTGTTCCAAACTATATCCCATTTATTAAGAATAAAATTATGTTTTGTTGAAAACAAAACATTCTCAACATATTGAATTTCATGTGATAACCAATAAAATATTTCTTGTTAGTGGGGATTGTTCTAATGAATGAATGACTATAAGGTTTTATTCATACCACTAGTAAATATAATGTATTGGCTAATATTTCATTATATTTAAATAATGAATATAAATTATGAACTAGTATATTTTACTTATTTGGTTTATAGATTAACGTAATAACTGTATTAGTTTTGGAAAATAGTTAGAGAAAAATGTGAAGACATTGTTTATAGATCGTAGGATTCATAAAAAGTGAAATTTAGTGCATCAGGAATAAAAACAGTTCATTTAATGACATACATTTCATGGAATAAGGGATGAATTGTAATTCGATTGAAGCACATCCAATAGATGAAATTTTACCTAGGAAATTGAATAATATCAAGTATGTATGTGTCCAAATATTTTTGGTGAACAAAATAATTTATTATCATAATGGAAAAAGATATTTAAAAAATAATCTTAATACATTAACTATTTCTGAATATATAGTCTTTTAAATCATTATAGATTTATGGATTTGTGGCCCAAAACATTACATTGATCATTCACAGGTTTATGATCAATGACTGAAATCACTTTATATAATGTTTTATTATTAATCTATAAATCCATATTTTCCTATGAAAGTATTGTTCTCCTATGTAAAAACCATGTCATGTTTTATTCCATGTGAGCATTATAATTCTCATTCTCTATTGTTAAGATGATATTTTATAATTTCATCTAAAAATTACATTTTTAAATAATACTAATTCCCAATTACAATCTCTATATTACCTAGATATTTTTTTTAATTGTGAAGAAGTAATTTAATTAATGTATGGATTATGTAATGATCCAAAATTAATATATTACAACATTTCTTCTCATAGCATGTATGCCACATAACACCAAGTGTAGTAGGGAATATAACATTCAAATCCATCAAAATATATTAACTATTTAAATAAAAAAATTATTTTATATCATAAAATGAACAAGATACTTATTTATCTTGGGTTACAAAAAATAATGAAATTTTGTGATATATTTCTTTAGACTTAAGATTGGGTATTACTAAAAACTATTGATATAATGTTTTAATATAATATGATATAACATATCCAATGAAATAGTGGTTATGAATACGATTAAATAACATATGAAAATATGTGGTTTATAAAAATAGAAAATTAATTAATTTGTAATAAATTTATTAAAAATAAAAATAACAAACCATTTTAAAATAAAACAAAATACTTTTATAAATCTAAAAAAAATACAAAATGTAATATTTTGTAAAAAAAACTATTAATTAATATTAAAAAATTATATTAATGAATGATATATATAATATATAAAATAAAATATTTTTTCTCCTTCACTTAATATATTTTATAGAAATATTTTATGAATGAACACAAATTTACACATAAAAGCAATATTTTTATAAATGCTATTTAGGCACCGTTAATTGGAGCTCTGGTTTTAAAACAAAAATTTAACATCAATATATATTTTATTTATGAATATAAAATTCATTTTTTGAAGTGGAACATCAAAAATATATAAATTGTAATTATTTATTATAAAGTAATGTTTCTTTATTGTTGAATATTGAGAAATAATAAATTCAAATTTCAAACTGCATTTTCAACTTTGTAATTTATATTGTTAAATTATTTATTGAATTGGTTTAAAATGATAATTAGTTTAATTTTACAATAATTAATATAATTTAGGCTGTGTTAATAATTATTATTTCAAATTCAGTTAAAAACATAGAAAACCTATAATCATTTTCCCATTAAAAAAATTTACATGTCCCATCTCTATGATTTATTTTAAATTAATTTCTTCCCTATATGATATGGGAAATTGGAAAAATGTATTAAATATTTATAATAAAAGAATGTATAATATATTTTAATGTAAAAATAGTTTTCTGTATAAAAATATTTTGTAAAGAAATTACAAATAATTACAGCAATTAAGGTGAAAATGTGGGTATTTAGTCATTATACTTTAATCTTATAGGAGAAAATGACCTAGGAATGTGTAAAAACATATTTTATGGACATAATTTGATCATATAATTATTTTCATAGAATATAAATCACTATTAACGGATTATGAACAATGGGAGATGACCCAATAGGGTTTACTATTTTATATTTACAAGAACACCACTCCTCATCCACTATAAAAGTTATCACACTGACATCACATCATCACACCTCTCATGCCCTTGGGTTATACCAATCACTTCCCAAATAATATCCCAACACAACTAACCCAATATAGAATCATTTCATTTTTAATAATAATAAAATGTATTCTTTTTTGAATAATGAAAAGGGAGTAACCCAAATAAGAGGGAACATTATTCAATGATCACTTTTGTTTCATTTAATTTTTGACCAAATAAATTTAACTAATTTCCTCATAATATAATAAAAATTATTACTGAAAATTTAATTATATTTTTTTATAAATATTATAACCTACAATACGAAACTCTTCCATCAAATTTGATATGAAATCATCATTCATGTAAGGAATACTACTTCCTTACGAACTAATTTTGTTCGTTCATCCATTACCACCTTTTATGGTCAGAAATAATGAGGGATTAATATTTCATATATAAGATATATGATATTTAAAATATTTTTATTCATATATAGTTTTATATAATATATAAATTCATGATTTTTATATATTTTTTATACGATAACAGAGTTTGTGAATGTGTGGACTACCTCCTCCCCAAATGGATGCGATTCACTCATACAAAACATGGAATATACAATGGTATTTTTTTAAAAACATTTTCAATATAAATTGCATAGATATTCTAATAGAATGATAATATTTATATATATATATATCATTAAATTTTAAATAACTTAATGAAATGGATGTATCATTCATGTGTACGTACAACCTACCATCTCCTTGAGAGGTCCATTTCATTTTCATTGTCCAAATTTTATGGATTAACCTATGTATATATATAATAATTATATTTATTTGATATTTACATAAATTTTTTCATTCATTAGATTATGAAATCATGATAAATATAATAGGAAACAATCAAAAGTGATAACACACATGAAAAACATGACAATTAACACACAAAATAGTGAAAATAATGCAATATTATTAGAAAATTTATTATAAGACAATATAAGATAATATCATACGATATTATATTAATTTATATGTTTATTTAATAAGTTAATATCATGAATAAAACCATTTAATAGTATATTGATGGATTTTCACCCATATTTAAATGTAAGGTAATGGGTTTTCATCTCACTTTTTACATCTCTGTGATAAATCTCATATTATGAAATTAATTTTTTTATAGATACTACCCGTATTACTGTATTATATCATTATTTATTTTATATTTTTAAATATAAATCTTTAAATTGATGATTAATTTTTTGGGTAGTAAAAATCATATTTAACCATTGTTTTATTATATTTCATATAAATTTACACTCCTTTGAGACTAGTTTGTTATTTTGAGCCATTTCACATTAATATGGTGTATATGATTCTCTTTTTTCAATTAATATTATTATTCACTCAAACATCATTTTATTTTATGTTTCACTTTGAAAAATCTCAATCATGGGTTTCTTGAATACAAAATTACAAATTGGGAAAGGTTTTCTTTGCAATATCACATTCCTTTGTGATTATTAGCATTCTCTTGATAAAATAACTCCAATATGATCGTTTTTATTACACCTTAAATTTATCACAAAAACCAATTATCTCATTAAGAATATGTTCTTATTTCCTAAAATATATAACATTTTTACATATGGTGGTCACATTGATAGAGTCACTGCCCGTCCCCTGAGGCCCATGCCACAAAAACCCCATGCCCGGCTTCCAATGGTCAGGGGATGGACACTAGAATTGGAAAGAAATATCCCTATAAATGGAAGGGATTGTTTTTAAACTCATACACACACACATGACTAACCAAGTCCCAACACACTGAAAGGGGGAAACATGTATACCACAAAAAGAAATCTGCGGGCAAGTACAAGAAAAAGTATATGGGGTAGAATACAAACCCATTAATGAATTGAAAATAGTAAAGTACAAAAAGGAAACTATGTTGTCTATCTTATAAAGACCCACCTAATAATGAGAGTAGTGATGCCACTGAATCCTGAATCAGTATTTCATGCCCACCTAGTCTTACTGGGCCCCACCTAGTCCTAGTCCCCCACGTTCACCACCATAGCGTTTTTCAGTCCCGTCCCCCTGAGAACCTCTGTCGAAACATCAATCATCTACACCAGACCCAACACAAGCAGGTGAAGCCCATGAAGGGGTTAGTATAACAATACTCAGTAGGGACCTCGATTCCCCCAATGTTTTCTAAGTAATCAATGAAGGAAAACAACATAATTAAATTACCAAAGTGGTCATGCCACCTAGAGATACCTCAACCACATAGCACAAAATAAAAGATGCATATCACATTAGGTAAAAATTATGTACTTAAATAAAGATAATTAGTCATAAAGGTAGATCATATTATTTTGTTGAGATAATCTAATAATAACCATCAGATAGTCACCAGGTGATGATCCATAGATGATCACTAGTTGTAGTCCCATAGAAGATATCTATTCATTCATTAGGTCACAACTAGCTAATGGATTCCTCCCTTAAAATGATTTTTTCAGATGATTCTCCCCTAAAGACAACAGATATACCTCAACAACCAAAAAGTCCCACATAGATTAACTCAAAGGACCATTATTTTTAAAGGGTTCTAACACAAAAGATGACGCTTCGTTCAAACTCTCGGTCTGTAAGTTATTGAATCATTAGTAAAAAGTGACAGGTTGTATTCGAGTCCGATCCAACCCGGATGAACTCCAACTTCTACCAAAACTCAAGTGGAGTATATTAGATGGACCGATCCATCGCATGGGTACCAAATCCAATGATGGTGCATATATCGGATGCCCAGTATGAGAGATACATGGGTGTTAGTAAAATGGGTCCCATTGCATGTGTGTCGGGTCCGCCCAGTCGGACTGACCCGATCAACATGGAACGGGGGTTCCACGTACACCGATATAATTTGACGACCTCGACTTGACCTGGTTCTGGTCGGGGTCGATCTGGTCCTACCTAGTCAGTGGGCTAGGCCTAATGGGCCTCACTGGACCTAACTCGGTTTGGCCGATGGTCTAGCCTGCGAGGTCACTTGGTGACCTAGTCTCGTCTAGACCATCCTAGAGGGAATGGGTCTAGCCTTCCTGTGTGGGTCCGGTTCGCTGGGTGCGGAACTAGACCACTGGTTTGTCACACCGGGCCACTAGGTGGTTCGTGCTCCATCTTGTTTGCCTCGTTGGGACACTACCGAATGCCACGTCTGGTCTGCTGCCATCGCCCCGCAGGTTTCCATGAGTCACCTCCTCTTCCATGGTTGGACAACTATGGCCCAATGTGTGGGACATGGTATGGTTCCATGTCCATGGCCTTTCGACGTGGTCGAGTGATGGCATCCGCCGACTTTAGCTGGTGGCTCATCCCACTACACCGGGGCCCGAGAAAGCCATATACCTTCTTCTGGAGCACTATCCAAGCATGACACACCCCACCCACACCTGCCACTACATCCATCACTAGAAGTCGTTGACACCTCCACCAACACCATAGTGCCAAAAGACTCTTCAGAAGACCACTAGATCAACACCAGTGGTCTGTTCTTTGTGCCGATTGTGCATTTTCTCTCTAGGGAACATCCTCTTCACCACGATGGTCCCAAATCTGTATTGTAGTCGATTCAAGGGTTTTACTATGATGAACACCAATAGGGAAGGAGCTCAGGGATTGTTCATGTCATCCCACACACTCTGCATTTGATGTATATAATCGTGGGAGGTCCGAGGATTTTAATTCAAACAACATTGATGAATCAACCCCGGATAAAGAAATTCCAAAAGAAAAGTATACATCCCACATAAATGTAGGAATCATGGATCCACTTTATAATGGTTTGATCCATGTTTTTTGTTTCTATAAATAAATAGTTGATAACATAAAATATAAAAAAACCCAACCTTATTGACGTTTGATGCTAAAGAGTTCATCCGCGAGGTTTCAAGGTGTCGACATCGATCGTCGTTTCTAGCTCCATTTGGAAAGACAAATCGAAGATGATGAAGTCTCACCGATGTTCATTGGTCTTAATTAGAGAAGAAAACTACTAATGGTTCTTAAAATAATCCCCAATGTATAATTCCCCATTCTATCATGTGTTGGTTTTATAAAAAGAATCACAGCGCAATGTTTCTGTTACGCTTTGACGTTGCATCGTTAAGCTGATTCATTTATTAAACAACATTGAAGTTACACTTACTTTATTGCATCGTTATGTTGTGTGAAACATTATATTAGTGAGCCTCATAAATTCACCTTGTCTCCTCATTGCCACTGCACCGCAACATTTCCATTCTCCACCCAATGGTCAGTAATGCAATAAAATAATTCCATTACAATATTTTATAATTTTTCCCAAAATTTCTGAAAAAATAAATTTTCCACTCGACCCTTGCTGGCTAATGATAAGTCATTTTTAGGAAATTATTGACGTTATGAATTCAATGGTGCCCTCCGAATTTCAATCCATGAAATGGTTTAAAATATTGAAAAACTCACTTGTACATTTATAGAACGTACCTTAAAAATGTTCCAAATTCCATTCTAGGCACTCCGATACTCAGAATCACATGTGGTCATAGCATGCGGTCTCATAATAATTCCAAATAATTTAATAAAATAACATGTAATTTCCGTGACCTTATATTTTCCCCCTTAGGGATTTACATCCCTGAAATCCAAATCAAAGGATAAGCAAACTAGTGGGGGTACTGAGAACGAATATGAGCATCACGCTCCCATGTGCTCTACTGGAGATTCCCATGCTACCCCTGAACGCACATCAATGGAATTTATCGAACAAGTAGGATTTGTTCATGTCAATCCATTATCTCTATCGGGAACTCTGCAAAGGTCACCACATTATCAATGCCCAGCTCGACCCAGTCGGTGACACACAATGGATCGTGAACATATCTCCTCAGTTTTGACATGTGGAAAACATTATGCACCCGGTGCAACTGTTGGGGAAGGGATATGTGGTATTCCACCTCCCCAACTCTTATCTGGAAATGAAAAGGTCCAATGATCCTAGAAGATAGCTTGGAACCCCTACCAAATCTCCATAATCCACATAGAGGTGAGACTCATAGGAATATAAGATCACCCTCCTCAAACTCCAAGGGTTTCTGTCACCTATGGGAATATGATTTCTGCCTGATCTGTGTGATCCTCATCCATTCAAGGATGATATTCACCATCTTATTGGTCTCCCATACCAACTCTAGACCCAATAGTTCTGACACCCCTAGGTCTATCCTGCATAGGCGTGATCTGCAATGACGCCTGTACAAGTCCTGAAATGGTGAGAGTACAATGGTGGAGTGATATTTGCAATTGTATGAAAACTATACCAGTGGAAGGTGGTCCTTCAAGATGTGACCAAAATCCAGGAAAAAATCAGGAAGCACGTCCTCTATGTTCTTTATGGTCTGCTCTGTCTGACCATCCGTCTAGGGGTGAAAAGCTGTGCTTGAGTTCCATTACGTCTCAAATTCCTCCTGCAATTCCCTCCCTAGCCTGGATGTAAATCGTGGATCATGGAATAATATGATCATAAAAGGAATCTAATCAAGCCATAGTATCTCTTAGATATTAAGGAATCCCAATCCCTCTATCGGTACCTACTCCCGGGTATATAGGAAGTGAGCCAACATGGTGAGTCGGTCAATGATCACCCAGATAGAGTCATGGACCCTAGATTTACATGGTAATCCCATCCAAAATTCTAACAATATACCATACCATTTCAACTCTAGTACCTTGAGTGGATGGGATAAGCCTATTGAAACCTAATTCATAGCCTTCACTTGCTAAAAATTGAGGCATCAGGAAATGAAAATTTCCACTGATTTCTTCATCCCTATCCACCAGTATTGTTGTCAGATGTCCTGTTACATTTTTTATAATCTAGGATATAAAACCAATGGGGATGTATGGAATTTCCTCAACAACTCCCCCCTAAACATCACTAGTACAATGGTGCACCCTCTAAAAATGATTATGTGCTCCCCACCTATTGAAAATCCTTCATGATCTTGTCCTAAGGATAACTAAGCACATCGGGCCTCGCAGTGAACATACACTAGTCGTACCTCACTGAATCACTATAAAATTTGAGTAGTAACAGTCAATGTCCAATGGTAAGATGCTTCATCACTAACCAGGAAGGATATCCACATCATGGATAACTGCACCATCGCCTCACTTAGCAGTTGAAAACCAAACCTCCTTCTGAGTGTATCCTCCACCGTGTTCCCATTCCCAAGAGTATATGCAATCAAAAAGTAATTTTCCTAGTGGAACTCTTGACCTCATAACTGTCTCATGTTCAGGTCCTTTTGTGAGAATATATAACTAAGACACTTTTGGTATGAGTAGACAGTAAATCATTAACCCATTAAGTAGTGCCACCATTTTTTCAATGAAAATACAACTTTTTCTATGTTCGGGTCAATGGTTGCGTAGTTCTAGTCATGTTGGATCAAATGTTATGAACCGTAGGCAATCACTGCTCACTCCTACATTAGGACACGACTTTATTTGGTCCTAGATGCATCATATTAATCTAAAAACCAAATTCCCTCCTTTCATAGTCTAAGTATGGAGGCACTAGTCAGTCTCCGCCTCAGCTTCGAGTAACACTTCTGACATCTCTCAGACCAAACGAAGTGTCGTCCCTTCTTTTTATAATCTGAAAAGGGTACTTCTACTCTAGAAAAGTTGAGTACAAATCTATGGAAGATACCATCCAATCCCAAGAAACTCTACACCTCAATAAAACTTTTGGGTGGATCCTAAACAAGAATTGTTTCTATATTCACCATATTCACAACAATACCAGCATCAAAGATGATGTGTCATAGAAAGTGGACCTCCTGAATCTAGAACTAGCACTTTGAGATCATATAATAAATATCATTCTCTCAGGGTGAGTCTAGGAATATTTTCATGTGTGTAGAATGATCCTCCTCCAATGAAAATTACACCAAGATGTCATCAATGAAGACCACCACGAATTGAAAGAGTTATTTCTATATGATCCAATTCATGAGTCCCTTGAACACAATTGGGGAATTGTTCTTGCCAAAGGGCATCAATAGGAACACGTAGTGGCCGTACTGGTATCTAAAGGTTGTCTTTAGTTCATCTTAATCCCATATTCGAAGCTAATGATAGCCAGATCTGAGGTCAATCATCGAAAAACACCTCAATCCCTTCTGTAGATCAAATAGGTCATCAATCCTCGATAGTGGATTCATGTTCTTTATGGTCACTTGGTTTAGGCGTTAGAAGTCCACGCATTTCCACAAGCTCTCGTTATCCTTCTTAGAAAAAAAACTAGGGATAACCATGGAGAATCACTAGGACAGAAAAACCCCTTCTTATAAAAGTCTTTCAGCTGTACCCTCATCTCATGAAGCTATGTGGGAGCCATATGATTTGCTGGTGTAAATATCTGTGCCATCCATGGGTACTAGATAATGCATAAGTCTACCTATATATGAGTAGGTAGTTTTGGGACATCGTCTGTAAAGACATATTCATATTCATAATCCACTACACGAAAACACATACTCCCATCGTCCACCGCACTGAGGGTGATTCTAGACAACTGGCGAGTGACCAAATCTACCCTTCTATGAGAACATATTTTCTATGCTAAAAAGGTTCCAATCACCCCAGTGAAAGAAAACCTACTCCCATCCCTCTGGACCCACCACACATTGTGACTAAAATAGTCAATCTGAGTAGGGACTCTAGATAACTAGTACATAACCATGATGATGTCTTAAGGACTTGATGTTACTACTAAGATATCCTCGCTTAATCTCTCACCTCTAAGAGAAACATTACAATTCCAGTGCTAGTTTGAAATAATTTAATCCTCTCCCATAGATGTCTCTAATCATAAGGATCGAGCTAACAACTCCACCAGAATCACTGAGCCATGAATGAGATCCCTGGTAAGGAAAGAGTGAATAAAACCTATGCTTATAAGAACTACATATAAGGGGGATTAGACACATATCATACCTCGAATCATCTATAGAGATACATGGTCAAAGACCTCCATCACTTGAAGCCAGCCATGCCCATGCCCACCTACTCCGGGAGCTCAGGGTGGACCTTTTAGGAGTGGTGGAGGTAGTACCTTGAACCTTCATCCACCACATTCCTCTCGACCTTCTGCCCTTCCACATACACATCCTTGTGGACCTCCTTAATCAAACCTATGTCATTGTCTCAGTAGTTCCTTCACTGCCTACTGGTCATCCATGTGTGGAGTCAGACAGTCACAAGCCATGTGCCTATGTCCACCGGAAGAGAAAACAACTCTTTTCTTTAGATGAATTCCTCTACCTTGTGAGCCACGCATCTCGAAACCTACATCCTGGGGTCATCCTCTATAAGGTCTATCCCATTTGGGCCTCTACATCATCTGTCTACTGCCTGCTATAGATGACTCGGCCACTTGTTGTCTAGTGGTGGCTCTCACCATCGTTGTCTGTTGGGATATGAATCTGTCAACCAGTAGAGATCTCTATAGCACTCTTGCCTATGTCTGGATGATGAGAGAAATCATCTATGCCTTGATCTCCCACAAGAGTCCCTTCGAAAAGGTCTGGGCCAAGAAGAAAGTGTATTGTACCCTGTTAGTGGAGTAGAGGGAGAGGTCAGTAAACCTCGCTGAGTACTAGGTCACAGTCAGGATGCACATCTGTAGGTGTAGTAACTCTAAAATACACATTGAGCATTTTGTCTTTGCTATTAAAACCTCCATAAAGAGACTCTCAAAACCCATCCATACAATTTTAACCTCCTCATGTTTCTAGAGAATCAAGCCCCACCACCTTCTTATCATGACTTGAAAATGGCTAGCAGCTAGAACTACGATCTAGTATGACGTTGTCTCTACTAGTCCAAAACCCTGAGTAACATCCTCTAGCCATTCCTCAACAACCTAAGGATCTATCTTTCCTAGAATCATTAGAGGCATCTACCTCTAGAACCCGTGCAATTCTCTTAGTCGGTGTGCATTTTCCGCTAGTGGGGTTGGTAGAAACATATACTCCCTAGGTGGTGGTGATGTTGGGACACCACCCAAAGTGGCTAGCTCTATAAGCAGTCCCTACACTAATTCCTCATTGCTCAGTAGACCATCGTCCTGATCTCTCACTAGAATCTTCGACGGAAGTCGTTGTGGAAGCCTCCTGTAGATAAATAGATGCACCACAGTAAATAAGTTATACAAGGTGAGTTGACTCAATGTAGATCAAGAGAAAAAAATCAAAACGCATGAAACTGGTGTTTTTATGTACCGAGTATGAAAACATAAATTAGGGTCATTGTGTATTGATAAGTCGATCACCAAACCAACAATGGACTCCCTATCTTGAAAGTCGAACTCAAAAAACAAAAAATTATTGCATCATAAAAACAAATACTCTTACTTCTTCTGGTAGAACCAACCACCATTTGATACCATTTTTCATGAATCGTCCTCTGGGACCCGTGCGTGACTATCACAAGACCACAATCCACAGGCTAGGGGTTCATGAATGTCACCCAAAAGGAATATCCCCAGAAAGAGAAGGGAGTGTTATTAAACATGTACAAACACACACCCAACCACATGCCAACACACTAAATGGGGGAAACAAGTATCCCACTAAAACAAAGTTTAGTGAATGTAAAAGATAATGTATGTGGGCGGGAATATAAACCCAAAATTGAACTATAAATAATAATGTACAAAAAGGGAAATATATTTTGTATCCGTGAAAAACCTCACATGATCGTGAGAGTTGTGAAGCTATTGGATGCTAAATTAGTATGTTCTACATGCAAGGTCCTAATAGGGTCCACCTAGTCCTTGGACACCATGTACACTATCATAACAATAATAAATCTCATCCACCTTAGCACCTCTATAAAATCACTGATTGTCTGCACCTAACACAACACGTGTGGGAAATTCCCATGCATGGGTGAGTATAAAAATATTTAGTAGGGACCCTGAGACCCCCGAAGGTCTCTCAAAAATCTATGAAGGAAAAAACCAAAAAGAAACACCACATAGTTCATACCACAAAGAAGGACCTCAACCACATAACACATAGTAAAAGACGTAGCTCACACTATGTATAACATATGTAATGAAATAATGTTGATTAGTTGTAAATATATATCATCTTATTCTATTGAGAGGATCATCTATTAACCTTTAAAAGGTATCTAGGTGCTATCCCCTTGAAGAAATCTAGGTGATGACCCATAGAGGATTGCTAGGTGCTGACCCATAGAAGATCACTAGTTGCTGACCCACAGAGGATCTCTATTCTTTCTTCATGTCACATCAAACCACTAGATTCTCGCACTTAGAAAGCACTATTTCATGAGAATTTTCTCCTCAAGAAATTTTACTTATCTAAAACTCCATGATGTCCCACATAGAGTAACCAAAAAGACTGTATCATCTTAAGGTTTCCATCACAAATGGAAGTGCGTTGTTCACACACCCAGTCTCTATGTTACAATCTCTTTATTAAAAACAAGCCTGTTGAATTTGAGTATAATCCAACCTGGCCATACTCCAACATCCAAAAAAACTCAGGTGGAGAATATTAAAAGGATCATTTTATCTAAAGAGTCTGAATTCCATTGATAGTGCATTGATAAGATACTTGATCTGAGAGATACATGTGTTTTAGTAAACAAGGGTCAGTTGCATATGGGACCTATCTGAACCGATCGGACTGACCTAACCAACTCAGACCAGGGGTCCCAAGAACACCATTTAGATTAGATAGACGAGACCCAAGCCAGTTCAGGTTAGAGGTTGTCTGGTCTAGACTATCTAGTGGGCCAGTCCCAATGGGACTTGCTGGAACATGCCTGATTTAGTCGAGGGTCCAGCCTAACGGTTCACCCGACAACCTGATCTCGTCAGGCCTAGCTAGAGGGTATGGGTTCTGCTCACCGGTGCAGTTCAGGACCATGGGGCATGCGACAGACCCACTGGGCCATAGGTTCAGCCCACTAGGTTGTAGGTTTGTCCCACAAGTGTGGGCCCTAACTGCTGGGTGGTTCTCACCCCGCCATGTCCGCTTGGTTGGGATGCAGACAGATGATGCATCCGGTCCACCTCTCTCACCCTACAAGTCGTCGTGGGGAGCCTCCACTGTTGTGGTCTGGTGAATGTGACCCACTGCATGGGATGTGACATTGTGTCGTGTCCGCATCCCTCTAATGCGGTCGAGTGACCACATCTGCAGCCTCCAACAGTTTTCTCCTCCTACTATGCCATGGCCCAAGCCGACTGAAAACCTTCCTTCAGTGTGCCAGCACCCGCCCGCGGCTGGGCTGCCAATGAACTCTTCCATGGACCACTGAGTCTTCATAGATGCAACGTTATTTTCTCTTCTTGAACCTGTTCTCTCTGGGGAATGTCCTCTCCACTACAAGGGTCTCAAATTTGAAATTCTGTAGATTTGAGAGTTTTTTCATCCAGAACACCCTTGACCAAAGGGCTCATGCCTTGTTTTTGTTGTCCCGAGACCTCTATGATAGAATTTTATATAGAAGGCAGGTCTCATGATTTTAATTCGAACAAAATTGATGATTCAACCTTGAATTAAAAAATTAAAAAAGGAAAGTCACCCTCCCACATAAACACACAAATCATGGATCAAACTCTTCATGGGTTGATTTGAAATATTTTTTTCTAGAGAAGAACCGGGTAAAAAATCATATTTAATCAACCCATAACTTGTTGAAATTTTATGGTGAAGTGTTCTCTCTCGAGTTTTTAGGGTGTCTATGTCATTTGTCGCTTTCAGATCCATTCTTCGAGACATATTGAAGATGATGAATTCTCTCTGATGTTTTTTGTTGTTTATTACAGAGGAAAACAATCAGCAGTTTGTCAGAAAATCCCCGCAAGTTAATTCCACATTCTCCCACATGTTGGATTAATACAATGAACCACATCACAACATTTATATTACAATATGATGTTGCGTCATTACATTGTATCATTTATAAAATAGCATTATTGTTATTCTTACATTACTTCATCGTTACACTGCATGATACATTCCATTAATGAGCCTCATTAATGAGCATTGTCGCTACCATGTCGCTGCACCACAACATTTCCATCCACCAATTAATGGTGAGTAATGAAATAAAATATTTATTTTAATTTATTTTATTAATTTTTCTTATAATGTATGGAAAATAACTTTTGGACTTAGCCATTTCTAGTTAGTGTTTCATCATTTATAGGTAAATCATGACATTCCAAATTCAATAGAACCCTAAATTTTTTGATCTGAGAACCAATTTAAAAGGTAGAAAATCCGGCTCACACATTTACTAAATGTACATTAAAAAAGTTTGAAATTTCATTCTGGGATCTCCGGGCCTTAGAATCGTGATCCATCAGACCTGATGTCTTAGAATAATTCTGTATAATTTAAAAAAATACATGTAATTTCTGATACATTATATATTTTAATTTCATTATTTTCAGAAATATTAAAAAATTTGTATTTTTTAATCAATAATTTCCATGACGTGTCCCCCTGGGCCCGTGCCGTGACTACCCCAAGCCTATCTTCGCTAGGACAGGGGCTGGTGACTAGCACCGAAGGCGTATTCCCCAAAACTAGGAGGGAATTTCCTTTATAACCTGTAAACCCACACAACCAAGCACAAAACAAGATACAAACTCAATAATACTAAATTATAAATAGATTGTTTATATTAATTAAAATGAGACAGAATAAAAGACCAACTAGAATGTATAGGAAACTGAATGTACAAGTAAACTGGAATAACTCCTGTGATCACCCGCTAAGGATCCTACCTAAAGGGTAGGTAAATTTCTCGAAAAGTCGACTCTATGGTATGACTAGTCTAAGGTCCACCTCCGAGCTACCTTTAGTCCTGGTACTCTGGTCCTCAATCAATGTTGTTTGTCATCTGAACCAAACCCAATGACGTGCGAGCATAGCCCGTGTAGGGGTGAGTATAACGATACTCAGTAGGGATCCCGAGACCCTCAAGGTCTTACAAATTCCACAAAGGATAAACCACAAAGAATGAAATCAACAGACAACCAAACATAGATATATGCCCATATATATAACTAAGTTATCAATTATACCTATCTCAATCATGAGGAAAACACAGAGTCCAACTCAAATCCCAAATTTATGCTGTTCCACAAAGGAAGAAATACCACGAGGAAATTACAACATAGGTATGCCACACAGAAAAATACCACCAAGGTACTACCACAAAGGACTGTACCACACATGTAAGAACTCAGATCACATCAGTTATAATTTAAGTACTGTAGTATAGATGATAAGATGTAACTACTAAATCATCATACTCTAGTAAGTGGAATACCCTCACTAGATCACTCGGTGCTGACCCACATAGGATCGCTCGGTTCTATCCCAGACTGGATCTCTAGGTGATGACCCACATAGGATCGACCTGTGCTATCCCACACAGGATCACTAGGTGCTGACCCACACATGATCTCAAGGTGCTGACCCAAACAGGATCACTCTTCATTCTTCACGTCACAACCAACTACATGGTTCCCATGCTAAGCTCACTCGTATCCTGGAGGGTCCGCTCCACAGGTCACTGGGCGATACTAAAACTGCCAAAATGTCTCACGAATATGTATCCTAAAGGACCTCCACATCTTAGGGGGTATCAACACAACTGATGGTTCATCAATCAGACACTCTGTCTGTGAGTTATTAGCTCTATAAGTCCAGATGGCCCAGTTGGAATCGTGCTCAATATAGCCCGACTATTCCTCAACATTATCCAAATCTCTGGTAGATTATACTAAAGGGACCATTTCACTTCAAGGATTCTGGCACCGTAGACAGTTTATCAAATAGGTTCCTGGTGCCAATGATATGGCCGAAAATGCATAAATGGGTTGAAGTGGGTCTGAGTCCGATCCGACCCAGTTGGACCATACCGACCCGACCTAGCTTGAGCCGACCCTATTTGGGTCAACCAATTTTATGGGTCCTGGCCCGGCACATGCTGGGTGGCCCAACCTGGCAGCGGCACGGTGGTAGCGATGGGCGTGGAGGTCGCGGGGGGGGGGGGGGGTGGGGAGGACTGCTGGGTGGCGTAGAGGGTCACTGGGAGGCGAGGCCGCAGGGCGTGGCTGAAGGCTGTGGGGAGGTGCAATGTGGCTGCTGGGCACAACATCGAGGTCGCTGGGCAGCGCGACGAGGCCGTTGGGTGGCGCGGCGAGGCTACTGGGCAGCGCGGTAGGTGGCGGGGAGTCGTGGCCGGCCGCGGGGCGGTAAGGCATTGCTGCAGGGTGGCACAGCGAGACCACAAGGTGGCGTGGTGAGGATGTCGAGCGGCGCGGTAGGCCCCTGGGCGGCGCAGCGAGGCACTCATGTGGCATGGTAGGATGTGGATGGCGGAGGCCACTGGGGTTCACGGCAGGCTGCAGGGTGGCGCTTCTAGGCTACTAGGCGGCGCGACAGGCCACGGGTGGCCGCGGATGGTGGAGGCTGCGGGGTTGCGCTGTTGCGCCGTCAACTTCGTCGCGGTGCGCGGTTGTGCCAGTCGCCGTTCTTGAGTTCCACCGGTGCCAATCGCCAGCACCGGTCGTCGTCACCATTGCAAAGAACACACACTAAAAGAAGAATGGCAGAGGGGATGTGCCATGTTTTTTTGGTCCGCACCCCTTGCGTTATAGAGGTAGAAAGAATATTAACAAAAACCTTGAATCAAGAACTTCAAATTCAATAATTTCATACGAATCATGGATCAACTCATTTTGGTTGATCCACATTCTTCATGCTTTCCAGAATGAGGAATTTAATAGAGAAATTTCATGAATTCAATAACAAACGTACCTCATTTATTTGATTCGTTGAAGATTTCCCATGGGAAATGAGATGATGTCGTTGGGAATAGATGGATGTCAGTGATGTCACAGTTTACTCAATCGTCGGTTCGTTGACGTTAAAGACATTCCTCTTCAGCGATTGTCCCAATGAAGTAGTCAGAGTCAAATTCAGCATTCTTCGTTTGAGAGAATACTCCGAAGGCTCCTTCCTCCCAATCCCACCAAAATGAAGTGGTAGCCCAAATAATATATTATGTTATCTATTAATTTGTTGGCATAATTTTCGAATTGGATTAAGTAATTAATTGAGTTGATAAAATTAATTAAAGGGGGTGGTACTATTAAAGCGGGGAAGCTCAAGAAGTTTCTCCCCATTAAGAGGGGATTTCAAGGGGGGTTTAGTCTTGGGTTGTCCCCACCACCTTAACCTACTAGGCAGGTTAGGCTCGGGTGGTCCCAACCACCATAACCTATGTTTAGAGGTTTTAGTTCAGGTTGTCCCCACATCTATAAATCCACACGATAGTTCCATAGAAAAATAAAAAAAATGTTACCATATTTTATTTTATTTTATTCTTTCACAAAAAAACCAAAAATTAACTTTCACCCTTGACTAATTGTCGTCAAGGTGAATGTCTTCTAATGTGAATACTAGTGCTTAAAGTTAAAAAGTGAATTTGGATTTTGATTCTGAGCACCGTTTCATAAGTTACAAAAACCCACTCACATTTGTAATGAATGTACATAAAAAAATGTTCCGAAATTCATTACGGGCTCATCGGGCCTTGGAATCATGCGCTGTCAGTTTTTGTGGACACATAAAATTCCAATTTAATTAAAAAAATTACATGGAAATTCTAGTTCTTTACATTCTCCCCACCTAAAGGCTTTACGTCCACATAATCCATAACTCAAACTAAGGGAACAAGTTGGGGTAGTGAGAACGCATCTGAGCCTCCAGTTCCCATGTTATCTCTTGGAGGTTCTCGTGCTGCCAACATACACAAACTAGAGATATCGACCGCCAACGAAGGACCTGCTTTTGTCGATCCACAATCTCTACTAGTACCTCTTTAAAATTCTGCCCATCTTCGACGTCTTGCTCACTGTGTTCGATGATGTGATAAGGATCTTGCACGTATCTCCTCAACTGGGTTATGTGGAAGAGGTAGTGTGCCCGGTGCAACTAAGTTAGATGATCAATGCAGTAAGACACCTCGCCAACTATGCCGAGGACCTGGAAAAGTCCAATAAACCTTAGAGAAAACATTTTGCCTCAACCAAATCTCGGTAAACCTCATCGAGATGGGACCCATAGAAAGACGTGGTCACCATCCTAGAAATATAGAGGTCTCTGTCTCCTATCGTCATATGACTTCTTCCTGCCATGTTCAATCTTCATCCGCTCCTGAATTAACTTCACATTCTCTGTGGTAGCCTGTACCATCTTTGGTCACACTACTTCTGACTCCCCTAGGTTAGTCCTGCACAATGGTGATCTTCAAGGTCACCCGTACAATGCCTCAAAAGGTGGCATACTAATGGGGGACCGATAGTTGTTGTTTTTTTGAAAACTGCACCAAAGGTAGATGATCCTTCTAGCTACGATCAATGTTGACGCTGCAATCACACTGAAGGTCCTCAAAGGTCTGAATGGTTCTCTATGTCTGTCCATTCTTCTGAGGATGGATTGCAGTGCTCAAATGAAGCTACGTCCCTAAAGTCTCCTACAACCCCTTCCATAGCTGGGAAGTAAAATGTGCATCATGATCGGAGACAATTGTTGAGGGTACTTTATGTAACCACAAAATCTCCTACAAATAGAGGCATCCCAAGCTCTCTACTAATCCATGCTCCCAGATTGGTAAAAAGTGGGCCGACATGGTGAGTTAATTGATGATCACCCAAATAGAGTCATGACCCCTAGATGTACATGGAAGTTCTATCATGATGTCCATGGATATCCCATCCCACTTCCACTTTGGTACCTCCAAAGGCTGAACCAATAATGCTAGTACCAGATGCTCTGCCTCCACTTGCTAAAAAGTGAAGCACTGAGAGACAAACTTTGATACTACTTCTTTCATTACAGGCCACCAGTTCTATCTTTGGAGATCATGGTTCATCTTCACCACACTTGGATGTACCGCAAGAGGAGATGTGTGGAAATCCCTCAACACATCCTCCTGAAGTGACACTGGTACCATGTTACATTCTCTAAAGAGCATGGTGTGCTCCCCACCTTCAGAAAATTCATTAGGTGTCTGCCCTGTACATATCTGAGCACGCCATGTTTCAATGTCAGTGTCCCCACGATGTGTCTCCCTGACTCGCTGTAGAAGTGTGGGAGTAACTGTAAGAGACAGAAGGAAATCTGCTCCATCACGTTCCATAAAGGATATATGTAAAGCATACAACTACCCTGTTGCCTCACCTAGCAGCTGTATATGAGATCATAGGCAGAGTTCATCTTCTACAATGTTCCCCCTCCTAGGTGAATAGACTATCTTGAAGTCATAGTCCTGGAGGAACTCAATCAGTCATCGCTCTCTCAGGTTCAGGTCCTTCTGAGAGAAGGTATACCTAAGACTCTTGTGATTAGATTACACTATAAAACGCTCGCCCATTAGGTAATGTCTCCACATAATCAAAGAGAAGATCACTGCTACTTACTCAAGGTCATGTGTAGCGTAGTTCTGCTCATGTTGTCTCAGTTATCGAAAACTGTAAGCGATCACTTGTTTCTCCTGTATCAGGACACATCCAAGTCCGGTCCTTGATGTTTCGCAGTAGACTACATACCCTACTCCCTCCTCTGGAAGCCTCATGTTGGGGGCACAAGTCATCCTCTTCCTCTCCTCCTAAAAACTCTATTGGAATATCTCTGACCACATGAAGGGTTTCCCCTTCTTCGTCAATGCTTAAAGTAGTGCTACAACTCTAGAGAAATCTGTCACAAATCTCCAGTAGTATCTGGGTAAACACAAAAAGCTATGTATCTCTATCATACTCCTAGGTGGATCTTAAGAAAGTACCACCTCAATCTTCACAATATCCACTGCAAATCCATCCTCTGATATAGCATGTCGCAAAAAGTGAACCTCTCGGATCTAGAACTGGCACATTGAGAGCTTACCATAAATTTGGTGCTCTCAGATTGTGTTTAGTACTACCTGAAAATGATATGAATTATCCTCCCTAGTAGTAGAGTAGATCAGAATGTCATCATGAAGACTAATACAATGCGAGAAAGGTATGGCATAAAGATTCTATTCATGAGTCCCATGAACACTACTAGAGCATTGGTTACACAGAATGGCATAACCAAGAACTCGTAATGACCATAACGACGTCCGAATGACCTATTCTGCAATCCTCATCTCATACTCTGAGCTGGTGATATCATGATCTAAGGACTATCTTCGAGAACCACCATGATCTATTCAGCTAATCAAAGAGGTCGTCAATCATCAAAAGTGGGTAATTGATCTTCAAGGTCATCTATTTCAGGAAATGATAGTTAACACAAATCCTCATGCTCCCATTAGCTTTCTTGGCCAAAACAATTGTGGCTACCCAAGGAGAAGCACTGGGCTATATGAGTTCCTTCCAATACAAGTCCTCTAGTTGTACCTGCATCTCACGATGCTCCGCTGGAGCCATCTAATATGCTGGTGTAGATATTTGTTCCATCTTGGGGTAGAATTCATTGTATAAGTCCATCTCTATTCAAGGAGGTAGACCAAGAACATCATCAGGGAAGAAATCCACGTACTTCTCCACCATAATAGGACAACTCGGACTCTCCACATAAACTGCTACAAGGGTAAGGCTAGGCAACTCATGAGTGATCGGCTGCACTCTCCTCTGAGTATGTCCATCCTGTGCTGCAAAGGCACCCTTCCTACCACTGAAGGTAAACCTAGTCACATCTATGCAGACACACTGCACTTTGTTCCTAACACAATCAATCTGAGCATGGACTATAGATAACTAGTCCATACCCAAGTTGACATCATAAGGCCTCAATGTTGCTACAAGGAGATCCTAGCCAATGATCTCGCCCCCTTGATAAAGCTCACACTATTATCACCAGTGCGTAATCATCGAATCTACTCCCGTAGGATTATTTAGCCATAAGTATCGAGCCAATAGCTCCATATGAATCTCCAAGCTCTTAATGACGACAGTGGCACTAAAATAATGACTGGATCCTATGTCTATAAGTAATGCAGCTAAGGTGGAGAAGACAAAGATCATACCTTGTATCATCTCCAGAGTGCCATGATCATAGGCTTCAGCTGCATGGAGCTGAGCTCGCCTCAACCCTCTTACTCCCTAAGGTTGGGGTGGACCACCTAGTGGTGGTGATGGTAACATCTTGAATTGTCGCCCATAGACAACTGCACGACCAGCTCCTCTTCCACGCCCGCCTGCTCCCTACGGACTTCATCAGTCGAATCTATGTCTCTGCCTGGGTGGTCCCTCAATCGTATTCCGATCATCTGTATGGAGGGTCAGACAGTCACGAGCGATGTGACCCTGCCCGCCGCATGCGTAACACTACCCATTCCTGGAATTACTGGCTCTTCCTCGGGTGCCCCGAACAAACGATCTTGAATCCTGCGGTCGTCCACCTATAGGTCTGGTCTTTTTGGAACTTTGTGTCATCTGTCTATGCCCAACTGTATAAGACTCTTCTACGTGATGAATGGTAGTGGGTCTCATTGCTGGTGACTGCTCAGGAATGAAACTCTCCACTAAAAGGTCTCAATCTAACACCACCAACTGCATCGGGATGCTGAGTGAGATAATCGAAGCCTTGATCTCCCGCTTGAGTCCCTACTCGAATGTATGGTCCTTGAAAAATGGTTCCCGCACCATATTAGTTGACTAGCGTGAGAGGTTAGTGAACCTTGCTGAGTTCTAAGCCACAGTCATGCTGCTCTGCTGCAGATGAAGAAGCTCTTGTATGCGCACTGTGGAAAGAGTCAATAGAACTAACTCTATCCAAAACAGACTCTCGAAGTCTGCCCAGAGAAGCGTCACCACATCATGAGCCTAGATCATCAAGATCCACCATCTTCCTGCTGCTACCTATAGAATAATGGTGGCTAGGATCACCATGAGATCGGCTTGTGTCCCTACCAGTTGGAGGACTCTCACAATGGCCTCCAGCCAATCCTCAGCCGCCTGTGGGTTAGTCTCACCCTGGAATTGAGGCATCATCGGTCGGTGGGCTGTCAGTGCATACTACTCTCGGAACACTATCTTGATATCTGTGAGGAGGAATCCAAGAATGAAAAAGGTGTGCAACAATCAATAATCTATACCTGGTGAGCTGACTCAAGAGATCCCAAAGAAAAATTGTGAAAACACACCTGCAATTAGTGTTTTCGTGCAATGAGTTGGAAATCAGAAGACATGGTCTGGTGTATGGATATGTCGGTTTCCGCACCAACACTGGATTCCCAAAAATTATAACCACACAAACTACAATTAAAAATATTTCCATTATAAAGAATGATTAGATTCCTATGTTCTACAGTAGAACCGAATCCTCTGATACTAATTTTCCATGACCTGTCCCCCAGGGCCCATGTTGTGACTACCCGAAGCTCGCCTTCCATAGGCTTGGGGCTGGCGACTAGCACAGAAGGCATATTCCATAAAACTAGGAAGGTATTTCCTTTATAACCTATAAACACAAGAAACCAAGCACACAACATGATACGAACTCATGTAAAATGAATAGTAAAAAGAGTGAGTATAGTAAGTAAAAGGGGCCAGAATACAAGAGCAACTGGGAAATATTGGAAACTAAAAGTACAAGTAAACTAGAATAACACCTATGATCACCCACCAAGGATCCTACCTTAAGGGTAGGCACATCTCTTGAATGGTTGACTCTATGGTATGCCTCATCTAAGGTCCACTTCCGAGCTACCTCAAGTCCTAGTACACTGGTCCTCAGTTTGCGCTGTCAGTCATCTTCACCAAACATAATGAGGAGCGGGCATAGCACATGTAGGGGTGAGTATAATGATACTCATTAGGGACCCTGAGACCCTCAAGGTCACAAAAAATTCACAAAGACAAACAAAAAATCATGAAATCAACTGACAACCCAATTTAGGTATATTCCCATACATATAACTAATTTCTCAAGTATACCCATCTCAATCATGAGTAAAAGACAGAGTCCAAATCAAAGCCCAAAACTCAACTATTACACAAAGGAAGGAATACCACGAAGGAAAGTTCCACACAAGAATGCCATACAAAAGAATACCACCAAGGTATTACCATGAAGGAAAGTACCATACAGGTATGAACTCAGCTCCCACCAGGTATGACATAAGTACAGTAGTAAAGATGATTGTATGTAAATACTAAATCATCTTACTCTGTTAAGAGGTAGACCCACACAAGATCGCTCGGTGTTGACCCACATAGGATTTCTCTATATGGACCCACACATGATCACTTGGTTTTGAGCCACACATGATCTCCTGTTGCTGACCCACACAGGATCTCTAGGTTCTGACCCACACAAGATCTCTAGGTGCTGACCCACATAGGATTTCTCTTCATTCATCACGTCACAAACTATTACAAGGTTACCACACTAAGCTCTCTTGTATCCGGGCGGGTCTGACCAAAAGCCACTATTTTATACTCCAATTTCAACGATTTCCCACAAAGTATTATACCAATGGACCTCCACATCATAGGGGGTCTCAACACAACATACGGTGCGCCAATTGGACGCCTGATCTGTGAGTTATTAGCACTTTTAGTCTCAAGGGCCCGGTGGTATACGTGCTCGATCCATCCGGACTATTCCTAAAATTTAACCAAATTATCAGTGGATTATACCAAAGCAACCGCCTCACTGAAAGGTTTCCGGCACCGCAGATAGTTCATCAAACAGACTCCCAGTGCCAAAGATATGGCCTAAAATGCGTAAATGGGTCAAAGTGGTTCTGGGTCCGGTCGGACCCAGCCCGCTGGGCCCGACTCGGCCCGCACTAGGCATCCAATCCTGGTAGCGACACGGTGGCTGTGTGGGGCATGGAGGACACATGGGGGATGCGGAGGGCCACTGGGTGGCGCGTGGGGCCGCTGGCGGCATGAAGGGCCGCGGGGAGGCAAGGTTGTTAGATGGTGAGACAGGCCGCAGGGCGGTGCAGTGAGGCCAAGGGCCCTGTGGAGAGGCCGTGGGGTGTTGTAGTGAGGCCTCCAGGTGGGGCGGCAGGCCGCGGGGCATCATGGCCTGCCACGGGGAGCCGCAGACAGCGGAGGTTGCGGGGTAGTGTCGTCGCGCCGTCACCTTCGTCATGACTGGTAGTGGTGTCGGCCGCCGTTATCGAGTTCCACTGGTGCCAAATTCCATCACCGGTCACCGTCTCTATCTCGAATAACACACTAAAAGGAGAATGTTGGAGGGGATGATCCATGTTTGTTTGGACCACACCCTCTGTGTTAGAACGATATCAAGAGGATCAACAAAAACCATGAATCAAGAACATTAAATTCAACAATTTCATATGAATTGGTGATTAACTCATTTTGGTTGACCCATGTTTGCCTTTATTTACATGAAAGGGGAATTCAATTAATAAATTTCATAAATTCAATAACAACCCCTACCTCATTCATTTGATTCGTTGATGATTATATACGGGGAAGGAGACGATGTTGTTGGGAATAAGCAGATGTCGGTGACGTCGGCATTTCCTCGATCTTTAGTTTGTTGGCGTTGAAGATGTTCCTCATCATAGTATATCCTGAGGTTTAAGTTGGAGACAAAGTCAACGTTATTCATTATAGAGATTTCTACCAAGGCTCCTTTATTCCAATCCCACAAAAATGAAGAGGTAGCCCAAATCATATATTATGTTATCTAGGAAGTTGTTGGCATAATTTTCAAATTGGTTAAATTAATTAATTGAGTTGATAAATGTAATTAAATGGAGAGGCACCATTAATGTGGGGAATCTCAAGAGGTTTCTCCCCATTAAAAGGGGAATTCAATGGGACTTAATTCACAGGTGGTCCCCACCACCATAACTCACATGGGAGGTTAGGCTTGGGTGGTTCCCTCCACCATAAACTATGTTGAGAGGTTTTAGTTCAAGTGGTCCCCACCTCTCAACATCCACATGGGAGTTCCAGTGAAAAATAAAATAAAACATTACACATTTTTTTTCTTTTATTCTTATACAAAAAACACAAAAATTAAGTATATCCCCTGACAAACTACCATCGAGGTGAATGTCTTATTAAGCGAATACCCGCACTGCGAGTTCAATGGTGGCCAGAGATTTCGATTCCAAGAACGGGTTCCAAAGTTACAAAAAACCGCTCACACGATTATTGAATGTACCCAAAAAATTGTTCAGAAATTCATTCCGGGCACACCAGGCCTCAGAATCACACGTCGTCATATTTCGATGACTCGTAAAATTCCCATTTAATTAAAAACAATTATAGGGAAATTCTGGGTCTTTACAATAATGATATTTGATAAAGCACATTTTTCATGAATTAAATCATCTATTCTATATAAGAGGAATGATTTGTACTTGCACTACACGGGTTGTGGACTGGTTAATGAAATCCCATCAATTTTTCTGATGTCTCATGTGAAAAATTATTTTTCCAACATATGAAAATGGATTTTTACCTAGTTTTTTAATGTATCTTAAGGATAGATAATTAATATGAAGGTATCATGTTGTTAGTAAATATGATGACTAAAAATTAACCATTGAATTTATTTAGGACAGTTATTATTATCCTTATTATTTCAAACATGAAATAATATATGGATTATTTACTTCAATGTTTATTTATTAAAAGGTACATTGTTTAAATTATTTACCTTTCTATATTTTTTACAAACTCCCCCCAATTATATTTATTACATGGCATGTGTTTTCATTTATTTACATATATATTGATTATTTTCATTGATTCGTTTATTTCTTCTATACATAACCCTTACTATGGATTATAATCAAATTTATTTTGTTTCTTTTCCCTATGAGTCCTAAAAGTGTAATATGAATGATATGATTTTATATTCAAAGTAGGAATAAAGTTATCAGAAATATATATATATATATTGGTATTATTTTTTCATTTTTAATACAATTCTTATGTCGGTATATTGTTTTATAACACTACTTAACTCATCTTTACTTCATGATATGTTTATTGGTAATCCTGCCAATGTATTAGTAGTAGATATATGTTCCGGGGTTACTATAGTGTGGTCACTACAAATACGGTCATACTACTAGAATAATATACAGTCGATTAAATATTTTATAATAATCCTAAAATACCAAAACAAAATGGAAATTGCTAAATAATTATAAAGAGTAATAAATAAAATTGAACAAACTGAATGATAAAATAAATTGTACGATTGATAGACCAACCATCCATTCAACAATAATATCCCACAAGGATGGTAACATATATTTTCCATAATAAAATAAAATTAAAACATTGGCTCTGCTACATCATTGATACATTCCTCACTCAATTTACTAATACTATTAGATCTGTCCTCACCATCCATGAATGATTTAAAAAATGGGATTTATACCACCTTGTTCCTATGATTATGTAAATGTCTGTTATGGTACTAAAGTGTTGTGGTGGCCATGCTTGGGTTGAGTAAAAAAATGAATAAGTAACCACCATATGTTGCCTTCACATACCATTATACATGTGATATATGAGTCATACATGATTATTTATAATAAATAAATAAATATAAAAAATTAATGAAATATTATTATTACTTATGTCTTTGACCCTAATCAACCATACATTATTCATCCAATATTGTAGTGACTCTGATCATTTCCTGAAGACTCTTCACCCCAAATCTCATACAAGATCTATGTCTGTAGAATCCTCATCTAATCATCATAGAATTTGGGACTCATATGATCATATTCCTATCACACATGATCCTAATCCATGGAATCTCTGATTATCCTCATTACTCAATGGTTGATTTCCATTGTAGTTCTATCATTCTATATCCAAATTGGTGGCATCCATATTCAAATACTCTCCATTATATTTATTAATTCCATAATATCCCAATAATACAATCTCCAAATACATGGAATCTCAAATAATAACAAATACCCATATCCATGGAATATTCAACACTCTTCACCAAATTTTTTAATACTCCAACCATATATCAATATCCTCATCCATGGAAACTCATATTATATCCATCTCTAAAATTTTACATCCCATCCACATTACATAATTTTTACATGTAATCCTAAAGATATTGCATATTCTACATGGGTTCATTCCATTTACAATGAAAACACATGTGGTGGCTGAACAACACATCTATCATTACGATATATATCCCATTTGGAACACCTATATAGTGCGAGCTGTAGGATAAAACCCACCACATTCCATATATATCCTCTTAGGGTTAGTATGTGAATGGTAACCAACTAGGTTCACTCATTTTAAACATAATAGTGATAGTGAACATGGATTCCTCATTCTCTAAAAATAACTAATTTATATAGTGTCTCACATGACATGACTCTATCATAAATGTAGCAAGGAATTTCCAATTATATAGTGTATTCCACATTAGAATTACCCTAATAGTTATCACAATACCTATCTTGTTCATCCATATATCTTGTGGACAGTCCACTCACCCAAAAAATTCAAGGCCTTCCTAGGTTTTCCCCTTCAAGACTATGTCAAATTGAACTAAAAATGACCAATAACCCATCGTAATATTGAATGAACTAAAATGTTATATGTATATGGTGGGATCCCTTAAGGACTACATGAATTATGATCATTAGTCTAGATTCACCTATGGATCTATGTTATCTTAATCAAAAGAGAATTTGATTTTAAAAACTCATTTATTTCAGCCTCACCCTTCATGAACTACTGGGGAAAATTATTATCAAATGTGTCTAGTCCTCAAGAAGTAATGGATGTAGTTTCCTGATTACCACAAAGAGGTTTTTTCATAACCCCTGATTGTCAATTATTTTTTCTAATTTTATAATTCTTTAATTAAAAATATTTCTACTAGTTAAATTTAATCACGTTATATCCATTATTGGAGAGGTTGAGCATCATAATGAAACATTAATATGAACAATCTCATATATAATTTATGTGAGACCACCCTCTTTAATTTATATCATTAAAAAAATTTAGTATGGTATTAAAGTAGCTTTTATGGAATGTTAATTTCTATCTAATATAATCCTTAATAAACTAGGATTTTCATATGGTTCTTATTCCATATCTAAGAAAATAAATAAATAAATAATTACAACATTTATAATGAATCAATTAATTTACAAAATATTTGGAATTAATCTTTATTATTCACTAAGAATACGAAAATTATAGGATATTTGATAAAAAGGAATTTAACAACATAGAATCCCCCTTGAACCCAATATGAGTAAAATACCCAACCCACAATACCAATTCCATTGTTAGAAAATTAGATTTCCAATTAAAAATGAAAATTAAAATCAGTACATAATTTACCAATGAAGAACAAATGAGAGGTTATTGGTGGATGTTATCTTAGGATGACATCATCATATACTGAGGAACTCCCTATAAGAATCAAGAAATTCCACTAATCATTAATGAATTTTAGAATGAAATCCATCGGTGGGAATATAAAAATCAATGACAATTATTGGAGGGGGACATGTGGAAAATGTAACTCGTATCTCACCAAAAAATTTCCAAATTTACTCTAGAACCTTCCCAAATGGATGATGGAGAAATGTAATGATGGGGTTTTTTACCTCTCCACATGATCAAAAGTACATGGGATGGGTTTCTAAAACATCTGCCTTTTGGTGGGGAATAAATTTATTTTTTCACCATATAAAAATGAACTGTGATCTAGTACTAGACACAAAATAGATAGTGGCTGTAGAAGATGAGGGGATTTCAATCTTCATCTACCAGATGGTCCATGGTATGTGGAAAACAAGGAAACATTATCCTCTCTAGGGACTCCTTGGGCCATCCGGAGTCCCTTATATAACAATATATAATTCTACCAACACTCTGACACATATTTTTTGGTTTCACGATCATTGGAAACATTTTCTGAATTTCAATAATCCAAATGAACCTGAAATTAATTCAAATTTAAATGCATCCAAAAATATCCAAATCCCATATGGACACATGATCATACAACATCAATGAAATTATCATGTATATATATGATACTAATATATATGATCCGGATTATCAAGTATAATTATTTTGAATAATGAGTAATCTATAATATCGTTTGATCCACAAAAAATTTGGCAATAGATATACATAATGTATTGAAAAATAATCCATCAAAATAAGGAGATGATTCATATATTAGATAAAACCATTTTTTAAGAAGTGACAATTTTTACACTCTAATGGGTTTCTATTGAATAACAATAAGGAGACTATATGATGACGATATATAGATGACCCATGGCGTGAGAACATATCTATATAGTAGACATTAAAATATTAGATGGAATAAACCATCACATCATATATCTTATGTATGAACCTGGTATATCATTTTTTTGTTCCCAAATTTTATAATTTTAATATAATTTTTTTAAATTATAAAACCCTAATTTACTAACAACATTGTGATACAATTACATGTTAATTCCAATCACATAGAATAAAATTCATCATACCATATTGATTATTCCACCAATTTATAAATTTTTTCATAGCCACATCCACTACTGAGAAAATAACAAATCAAACTTAATAATCATTTTATGATTTAAATTTTAACATCCAATACATATGTATTAATAAATTATATTCTAAAACTCGTGATTATTGTATTATTATAAAAATTCCTCATTTATATACTTTTATGTTAAAAGTATAAAAAAATTCAACATTCATTTCACATATTATGTGAATTATCATTCTATATTAAGAAGAGAATATGTAAATGATAATCCTAACATGGAATAAAAAATTAATTTCATGATCATGTATCAAACAATATTGAAATGATAATAGAATCTCTTTTTAGGGTATTACACACAATGCATTGACATGTATCAACGTTATTTAATAATGATTCTTCCATTTATGAACCAACACATCCATGATGATTTTTTATTAATAAATTATCATCTTATATTTCTATAAAACTCTTCAATGAGTCCCTAATACTACCTATTTTTTTCCACCACCATGACTCATTATTTCTTATACATGATTAGATGTTCCACCATAACCCAAAAGTTATGTTATTTGAAATATGTGTTCGTTTTGACTAGAAACATGAATTAATGTTATACACATGTAGAGAATAGACACATATAATTTTATGTTCCCTTCATTTAAAAATCGATGTATTATGTTCAGATTCATCACTAAATGGAGGTACATAGCATCATCAAAATGACTATTGACCAAATATCAAATTATAATATTTTCTAAAATAAATCCATTTTACTTTTATTCATTACGAGTATTGTAAAATGTATCACTATAATTCTCAACATTGATTCAATGGATAATTATCCACTAAACTATTTCATCTTCCCCACAAAAAAACCTCTACATGTTAAAATACACTACAACACATAATGAGTCTAATAAAAAAATATGACTACATTATAAATTTAAATGAAATGATACTATTTTATTAATATGACCAAATATGGTCATTTTATATTTTATATTTTTTTTATCCAACCACTCCTACAATTTTTTCATATTATATTCAAACAATATTTAATCTAATCCAATAACAGTTTCAATGAATTATTTCATTGATAAAACCCATAGAAACATTAATAAATTGTTCTTAAAAAATTAGTGATATTTTTATTTAAAATATATAATGTGTGATGTGATTAATATAAATCAGAAAATTATGATTTAACAATAATTAGTTATAACCTAATGTGGATCACAATGGATCAAATATAGATATACGGTTTTTAGTAACCTGTTATTTTAAAAAACATTTAGGTGACTATGATATGAATAAAGAGTATTATATATACATATATATATACTTATATATATTGGTGGGTATTTTGTTATTACCGAAAAATATATTCTTTATACCTAATGGAAATCCATTTCCATGAATAAAATTCAAAAAATATGAATGGTTATCACACCCATTCATGGGATTCTAAATCCATGGACACAATATAAGGAAATTTAATGAAAATTAATTATAAATAATTAAAATTTATCAATTATTGGGTGATACGATAATGATTTTATGGGTTCTTATAAAATATTGAAAAAATAAAAATGATATTAATATTGAAATGGGTTCATTTCATGATTCCATAAAAAACTTTTTTTTACAAAAAATAACATTTGAGAAACTAATGAAGTTGAATGGTTCATATTTTATGCCTTTGTGAAAAATGTACTCTAAAAAGGATCCATGATTTATTAGAATATAATATAATTATCTATATTTATCATTACTTAGTTAGGCACACATAAAGAATGTGAACACTTTTTTTACCCATGATGATTCATTTTATTGTGGTTTAGTCATGTTTTTTTCAACTTTATTTTCATTTTATACATCAAGAAATATAATTTTTAATTACAATTGTATCTTAGGATGTGGTGAATAAAAAGATATATTAAGTGTCATATTCGATTTTACTATATGTTCCTTTTTTATTATGATGGTCCCTTATGGGGAAGCTATAATTTATTTCAGTTAGCATTTTTGTTCCTGATGATGTAATCATGAAATATTAAAATTTTAGGTAATGAATATTTGTTTATTACCAATTAATATTTTATATTGATTCACATAAGTGTTTTTAATAGATACAGGACATCCATATATTACTGATGAACATTTCTTGATGGTCTAAATATTGATCACTATGTTCCATATATTTATTTTCCTATTAGTCTTTTAAATGTATTGAAAAATGATTTTGGATTTCTAATAGTTCTTTAAAAAATGAATTTATGTGGAAGACATATATTTCAAGAATATTTATTATAAAAATATTAATGTTTTTGTTATAATATAAATATATATAAAAAATATATTCAATCTTCTTGGAGAATATAGAAAATATAATAAATAAAAAAATATATAGTGTTTTTATTTTTTATAATTGATTTTGTTTTAAAGTTACAATGATTTATGGTGTTAGATGGATAAATTTTTTTTATTTTCGTTTAATATATTGGAATAATCCATTATTTTTATAAATTATAAAGAAATTTTCATAAAATTGATTCAATTTATATTTAATTAGTTAAATAATTAACATTAATATTTGAAGTAGTTATGAAGTGATTGTATATGAGTGTAATGATCCTTAATTAATAAGAATGAGATCATATAATATTTAGAATATTAATGGAATTAAAATTTAGAAGTTGTTGATAGAAAAAAAGAATGTAATTTTATTAATGGATATGACATCTACTCTCAGATTTTGATATTTTTTCTACACATTAGATATTTTATCTTTGAAGGTAGATTTTGTAAAATGAAAAATTTATCTTTATTAAATCTATGATAATTCATCTATGTGGGATGATATTGTTCATATAATTAGATATTTAATCAATAAAAAATAGAATCAAATACTCATGAAGGTGATTGTAGGCAGACATATGAAAATATTTACAATGCATAAAAATATTGAAATATATGTTTTAAATTTAGATATTCCTATTAGATTATTTATCCATCTAGGATAATTAACATTTGTGTGAGTGAATTATCTTATATGATCTTAAAAATATATATTTTAGTAAGATTATATGACATTTCTATATTTTAAAATTTATTAAATGAAAAATTTATATTCATTGTCACATTTCATATAACTATAATATATTATTACTCACTATAGGAACATTCTCAAATTATTAAAGGATGTTCACTATAAGTCTAATGATTTGGCACTGTGGAAAATGTGATTTCTAGAAATATAACATTATTTTTAAATTGATACTTGAGGATGTTGATACAGTTCAATTACATCGTAACATTTATGAAAAAAGTATTATCTAGGATTAAGGAGTAATTTGAGATCATTCAATTCAGAGTAACTTCACATGATCAACTTCATATGTTACAGGGTAATGAAAATGATGGTATTGTATTTTCAGGAATTATATTGTTTAAGTTATATTTATGCTTAAACTATTCATAAGTGTTGAGTAAATGTATGATGAATGTTGTTTATGAATGAGGAAGAGTGTGATTATATTATTTCATAAAATTTATATAATATTAATGAATCATTAGTGAAACAATGAGAAATTTCAAAATTGTTAGATGATGTTTTGTTTAACCTTCATATTTTTATTGAGTATGTGGGAAAATAATTTATGGATGAATTTTGAAATTTTTTAATCATAACAGAAAATAGAATGTGGTAAAAAAAATTCATCCTTATGAGGTTCTATAATTAATGATATTTTTATTATATAGTTTCAATTAAGAAAACTAAACCCAAAACGAGATTAACATATATTTTTGGGATAACATAATAAAATTCAACATGATATCCCTTTCATGATATATGGAATCAAAGGAATCATTAAATATATACTCTCATCAACATCATATAGTGTTAAAATATAGGGAATTGTTTTTTAAAATATGAAATTGATAAATTGTTTTATTGAATTTTAGTCTCTGGAGTGTAATGTGAGAGATATCAGAGGAATATGTTGGAATTTTCATTTTCAACCAAAATAAAAGAAGAAGATGTAACTCATACTAAATGATTGGGAATGATTATATAATTTTTTTTGACAAAAAAAACATCATTGATGGGATCGAGTGAAGATTCTAGGATCCAATCATTTATTATAAAGAGTAAATGTAGAAGGAGAGTTTGAGTCTACCATGCTAACCAAAATAATAGATATTGGTGAACATGAATGTGATAAATAAATAATCAATTAATTTTTTGTATTTTTTATTTGAAGGAAATGTAATAAGGTTTTATTCAATATCTGTTTAAATTAAAGGTTAATTTTTCTATGAAATATTTTTGAAATTATTGTATTGAGTATTGTAGAAAGTAAATTTCTATATATAATCATGTAATTTTGTAGTCTAATAATGTACTAGTGGTATGTGTTATAGTTAAGTACATTAATGTTGTTAAAATATCTCTGTGGACACATGAAAAATGAAAACATGTTTGATATTGCATCATACTTGAACATTAGTAATATAAAAATAATATCTACTTCATTACTAGAAATAACAATAGTCTTATTAAATCAATGTGAGTGAAATTGGTAAACCATTAAATATTGAGATTTTTTAACCTTTCTATTTTCCAATGAGGTGACTTAATAATTTTTTTAATAAAAACTTATATTATACCAAAGTATCATAATAATTGTTCTTCCCAAAAATTTATCTATTATTATTATTTCTCTCAATGTTTTCATATCACATCATATCATACATTTATGGGAAAATCAGGTATATTTTACTGCTAAAAATTTATTACCCACTTTTGATATATCATTGAATTTTTATATCAATTATTAATTTATTATCATCCCATATGTAAAGTTTTATGTTAAAATATTTATATAATTTATAATTCCATAAAGAATTCAGGTTAATAGAAACCATAAAAAGTTACTCAACCAAATTCATTCTCAATTTTACTCAATAAAAATGTTCATTGATGACATCAAATTTTTATTCATTATATAGATTGAAATATACATAATATTTTAATTTTACATGGATGAAAAAATTATTATCCTAATGTTTTAGTAATTTTTAGTATCTAATATGATTTTATCCTCATATTTGGTGGTATATTTCAATATTAATTAATCAACAAAATATCATTTATTTTAATATTGAGGTCTCTATGAGCTCTCCTAGGATTTACAATCAGAGAAACAAAAACTACATTTTGATGGCCTGCCTCTAATATAGTGTTTTCTATTTCAACTGTATCCATAATAAAATCTATATCAATTGTTCTATAAAATTTTATTATTACTGTAATATCAAATCCATCATCACAAAATAATTTTCTTATGATGCTCTTCCTCTAGAACTTTGTTCCCAATTTGAATAATGTTTATTATAGAATCATCCTCAAAGTCCAATTCTTGATTTATATTTTTATTTTATCATGATAAATAATTATATATAACATATACGATGTATTACATGCATTACCACAATGAAAACATGTCATGGTTATATTTCTATCAAACCTTCCATTTTCTCTCTTGAGTTTTCATTTAACTGTAGATTTGAATTCATTATCCACATCGTCATTATCTTAACCCCATTTGGTGAATAAAATTTAATCAAATTAATTGGAATAAATATCCTTAATATATTGACTAGATTCTCTATATGGTATTAAATGAAATAAGTAAACCACTATGTTTCTCAACATATCATCAATTAGAAACATTTAAATTTTCATTCTTCATGAGATCAAACATTTTTATTATATAGTGTAGGTATAAACTACTGTATTAACATTTCAATATTGATATAAATATTTTATTCAAAAATATCCCAAATATTTCAATCATCCAAAATGATAATATTTATGTCTCTATCTACTTTTTCAGATAGGATATTATTCAAATAATCAATTCTTTTATGGATAATATTTACTTTTTTCTTGATAAACATAATATATTCTCCATCTATTTCAGACATTTTCCCCCATAGATATCACATTCATGAAACTCATTGACATAATAAATATCTGATATATCAATACACAAATTGGATGAGTTTGACCATTAAAATCGACAGATTTAATTGTTATACCATTTGTGGACATAGACTATCCTCTAGTAACATTTACATGAATCCTATGTATAGTGAAAGATAGAACTTCTAATCAAAGGATTAAAAATGATCTCATCTTGTTTATCCAAATATGAAAAATGTTATTATTCAAGATTGCAACAACATTACCATTAACATAATTATTCCTGGATGATTTAGTTATAAAAAATATTGAGGATTTAATAACACATGTTGATTCCCCATGTTAGTCTCTAGGACTCACTACTATGGAATGGGTGAATCATGTTAATAAATTTTTTATTTAACAGAAAATGTTCTTTTTCGTGTGATAATAGAACTCATTAAACAAATTTTGTTATAATATAAAATATACAAACACCCATATGTAGTTGCATAATAATGTAATAATATTTTTACATGGAACTCCATTAAGGGAATTCTATTCCGAAGACACAATCTATATATTAGTTATAAATTAACTCTATATGCATCACATGATTATGTTTATTGAAATTTTTCTTCCACGGTATTTAGTATAATGGTATAAATTTGAAAAAATTATTTTAGGGATATAATAATTCCTCCATTTAATAATTTATTTCCCCTCTTACATATGAATTACTCAAGATGATTTATTTTTATGTTTTTCGATATTATGATATCATCATCATCATCAGTACTTAATTGGATGATATTCTTTATTTATCAAAAAATATTATTCTCCAATGAATATTAGTATCCCAGTTACCTTATACTATTTTTCATGAGGTCCATATTTGAAAAACAAAATTGTGTATTCTTTCTATATTAAATTTTTTCAAAGAATGTTATTCATTTAACATTACCTAATACCTCTAATAAATTTAATTCATGTAATTATCCATGTTAATTCCCCTCCATGTAATTATATATATTAATTTATTATAAACAAAACTATTTTAAATAAAATATCCATTCTTTATTTAATAAGAGGTATTATTAAGTTATATAGTTATAGAAAATACATTTACTTATATTGTTTTATTATATCCAATAGGATTTAATTGACTGTAATGAATTATTATGTTTTATATTATAGTCTTTGAATAGTGGTCACGTGATGTGTATAAATATAGGGTTTTAACAAATCTAATTAACACTGACAAAAGAAGTGATAGTCTCATCTAATAGAATCATACCCTATGATTCCCATTTATTAGATTTTCTAAGGGAGATAAAATTTATGTGATTTTTCCTTGATAAGTACTATGTGGAGATCAAATAACATAATCATGAGTGAGTCTATTTATTAGAGATATTTACGCACATCGAGATCATATCCCAAACCATGTTTACTGAACCGCCCCATGAAAGTACCTACATTTCACACCTTTCCCTTAAGAGCTTACTGATTTATTAGAGGAATATGTAATAAGGAACCAGCAATATGGGTATTAGTATTTTTTTTGGAATAATGTATATATTTCAAACCTATTATTTATATATTTTAAATGATTTTTTTACATTGAATCAATAAAAAAAATAGTATATTTTGTTACTATTAAAATTCAATTAAGAAATCTATTTTAATGAATTCATGGATTTTTTGACAGAAAACTATTTTTATAATATAATATTATGAAATAAATTTTATTAAATATAAAATATTAAATATTTTTCATAAATTCTAATGTAATTTTCATAAGGGTTTGAAAAAATTGATATTTTAAAAAAACACATCATTTTCAACAATTTTTAGTTTTATTAAAAGATAAAATTCACATATTTATAAAATCATATAGATAAATGAATATTATTTTTGAAATCATGACATAAAATTCACCCAATGGTTAATTTTTCATAATTTTCTTTGAGAGTCAACTTTTTTGGTTAAAAAATTAAAAACCGTATAAATATTATTTTTTTATGACATCACGATGAAAAAAATATGTTGTAATATGTAAGATAAATGGGATCCATGACAAAATATATGCTTCCCTTTAATATAATATTATTTTATTTATATATTTTTTATTTAATTCTATTATGAATCGTCCAAGACATATAATATATTTTATTATTTTAAAATCATATGTTTATGAGTTTGCATAACCTCCACATACCTAAGGGTAATATTTTAATATTATTGGAAATTATACATATAAAATAATAAAAACCATTCCCATATGGGATTATACCTGGGAAAAACAATGGAATGGATTGTTTTTTTTAAATTTTATTATGTAGATCCAAAAATAAAATAATAAACATATCCCCCGCTTTTCATAAATAAACTGACCCAATCTCCCATTACACATCACTCAAAATTCATAGAGCTAGACCATAAACATCCCTGCACACTTTATAGTCTTCCAAGGGCACACCAATCCATTTATAAGCTCCTCCCATGTATTTGATGTCACACACTCAAGTAAGTGATCCTCACCTTCACTTCTTTCATTCAATTATAGAACCATAATTGAAATTAGCCTTTATAATTTCATTTTTTTATTTTGAAATTCATATATTACTATAAAATAACTTTTATTTTTATGATATACCATTTATACACTCTAATTTTAACACTTTCCTAATATGTTTTTATGTAGAAATTTAATAAAGGATTTCTATCTTCTCATTTCTATTCAATAACATCTTCTATGTTATGTATCATAAATTCCATTTGATTCGGTTGTAGTATGTTCTTATATATTCCCTATAAATTTATTTTTTTAAATGATGAGATCCATTCTATATTTCCTTAATAATCCAATAATCCTTTATGTAGACTTGTTACAATAGAAAATAATTCATTGGATTCTTTTCATTATTAATTTTTCTTCATTACCTTATGTCTTCTATTTAAAATTTATATTATTGTGATATGTTATTACATGTATCGATTAGTAACCATTTTTTATATGTTTTGAGATAACCCTTATCTCTCATCGACCCATTTTAATGAATCTTTAGGTGATGCCATTATGCAATCAAAATATAATATTAATTTTCCATGACAAATTAATTGTGTAGTGAATATCGTACAAATTTCCTATCTAGGGTGTTCAACATTATGAATATATTTTTTTGATTAGAGGTATACGTTTATGTATTCCACACTTGTAGATCGTCGAATATATTATAATGATTAATGAATCCATGGTGTATGATATATTTTTCACACCTAATCAAGATAGTTACTGGATTATGATTGGTGAACCGAGATAGCAATCCTATATAGTGGGTAATGATTATTATCATTATCATGTTATTCCTTGTATATTAGATTAATATGACTAATATGTCACCACTTTTATATCTTTTTCTCCTATTATATCATGATTTTTAAAACCCTATGGAAATTTTATATGCATGTTAAGGAAATTTTTAATAATGTTGTTGTTTACTATGTTTCAGAATGTTATGTCATGTACCTAATTACCAAATAGAGTACACATCATGATTGGTTGGGTTATACATAGTGTATATTAATGTATTAAATAAACTATTAATGTGAAAAAATGATTTGGGACATATAGTAGGTATCATAGAAACAATTTCTCTATTATTGGGATTAAAATTAGAGAACTTAGCTGAAATCCAGATGGATTAGACTACTTATAGGAAAATATCACTCTATTTTACTTTGTATAGAGTAAATGGTTTATCAATAAAATACATCCTTGTATGGATACTGAGCATGGACGTGGCTCTAGAACTGATGTACCTAGTATTAATAACTCCAAAAAAGGTGTTCGGGGCCTGAATCAGGGTAACTCCGTACAAGACAACATGCCTTACTATGGACCTAGTTAGACACTAGAAAGGGATATTATTTGGTAAAATAATAATATCATTACAAATACTTATTAAATGAAAAGAAATTACTGTACGATTATAGGTTTTTAAATATATCATAGATTACATAGATTTAAACCTATAAAATGATAAGTTTGGTTAGTAAATATAATTTATAAGATTTATATTTAATGTCATTGGATTCCTCATTATGTGTTTAATTATTTAAAATTCTAATCTGTAACTTTGATTTTATTTATGAAAATTGTTGTATATTGAAAAAATAAGTTGAACAATCAAAATGAAATGCAATGTGATTACTTCCCTAATGAGATGCACAATCTAATGGGATCAAAAAATTTAAATCATTTTCATTAAACTCTCTCACCAAAATTAGGTTTTAAATTGAATCCTAAATGAGGAGGAGAACCCAAAACCCTATAAAAGAGAACATGTTGTGATCAAGATAATCATATGATAAAGAATATTACCTTAAATGGATCATCAGATGCATTAATCATTGAATAATGGTTCAAATCCATTGAGAAGACATTCTCTTACATCAATGTTACAGGAATGACAAGTTTATACCTGTTGTTCTTTTATATGCAGAATCTGATAAGTGGATTCTATTGATCAAAAATATGAATCCAAAGGATAATATTGATGTGATTGTGTAGAGACCCAAGTTTTTTGGATTTTAAAATTCATGTGGAAATATAAATTTTTGTTCTTAGGTGACCATGATAGGTGAAATGGTCATTTTATCATAAAATAATTTCTTAAATAATATTTTTGACCACTCTGTTGGTCTCAGAATAGGGTGGTTACCCTATGAAAGATGTTTGGCGGACTTTTGAGCACATAGTGTTTTGGTTGAATTTATAATATTTAATTACTAAAATATTAAATTAAATGGGTTGTTTCAAGTGGAATTATATCTTCAATATAGTTTCAGATTGATAATTTGACAACATGGTTGAGTCTGTAATGGGTGGTATTTCTAATTTGATATATTATATCACTTTGGGTTCTGGGACTCGAGATGGGTGTTAAATGGGAAATTAATTAAATAATCAAAAGAGACACCCTCTCCAATTATGGGTTCCTACACACACAATGATAGTAGGATAGGTTTCTGCCTCATGCACAACACTTGAACTAAGAGGAAGAGGAAAGGATATTCCTTCATACTTCGTCCTTGGAATTGATTGGGACTAGATCAAGGTGCAACATCATTGAGTAGAAGATTTGGACCCGAAGCTTCGGTGTTTACACCACGAGGTATGCCTGCTTTTATTTTTTATCCACCAAATATCCATATATTAGTATTATTATGTTTTACTAATATATTATTATTTCAAGAAACTTCATGGGTTTGATCTATGATTTTTTGGAAAAAATATATGTTTTAGGGAAGTTTCATGGGTTTCTTATTCAGAAATCCTAAAAAATCGACCAGTTGTTCTATAAACACACATCCTGTGATGTCCTTTTTTAGGGGAAAGGACTTTTAAAAAGTATCTTTAGGAAATCTTAGTACAAATTGTGTTGTGGTACATGTCCATGTGTCTAGATTTGTGAAAATGAATATGGAAAATATGATTTTTGGAAAGTACACACCATGTACTTTGGGTACACACAGTTTAGTTTTACATAGGCTTACACCATGTGTTTCTGGACTTGTAAAAGTACATGACCAAGAGGGGATACTATATTACTCTCTATGTAATCTAATTTATAAACCATTTATTGTTTCTATATTTTATATTTTAGGTGTTTTGTTCCCAAGAAGTCAAGAATTAGGCATGCAACTAGTGTATTCTGAGTGTTTTTCCATGTAGATGACAATGGTGGGATCCTATTGAAATATAGTTTTCGTAAAAATGTGTTGTAGATTTTGTTTAAAATGGAGTATTTCCATGATTTTTTTATTCATAATCATTCAGTGGGATGAGATTTTAGTTACGAGACATGGTGAGGGTTGTGTGCTCAGTTTTCAATACGGCATGAGCGTACCTTGGTGTTTTTCATAAGGAGTCTTGGATGAATCCTAGATGATATTATTTTTGTAGTATCTATGGGATGATCTTGGTTGTATTTTATAATCAAGACACGTGACTCGAGTTTTCATTATTTGAGGATTAGATCCTACATTTGAGGTCCATGGTGGATGGAGCCTTTAGAGATAAGTTAACACAATAGTATTGTGGTAATGGAAAAGTATCATTGTTGTGGTGACTTGAGTCTAAGGTACTATTTATTATTCCATCGAAGGGCATGTTTCTAGTTAAGTTATCATTATAAGATGTGGATGACTGTTGAGAATGACAATATGGCATGGTATTGATTTTACATGCCATGGTGGACTGTCATCGATCATAGATCATTTTGTGGAAAATGGGGCAAACATTATGATTTTTCATGTGTTAGTTCAGGGAAAAAAATTTGGTGATAAACACTATTTACAGATGATGAATTTTTATTATTATTAATTCTAATGATACAAGAGGGTATGGTTTAGTTTATATGTTGATCTAGAGGATCATGCATGTTCCTAATTGGTAGGAAGAACCTGAGCCGATGAGTGTACAATTTTTTTATCAAGTTACTTTGGGACCCCATTTGATGAATGTGTTGATGGCATTGGTATGTTGATGAGCAGGATGGATGTTTATCCATCCCTTATTGTATATATTTTTGTGTTGAGACAAGGATTAAGCCTACTAGTTGATTTAATAAATTATGGTAGCCATGTTTTGGAACCTGGTTAACTAGTAGTGGAAATGATAACTGATAGATATGGAAATATGATCCATGGGTATCATTCTAGATATCCATGATTGAAATCATTGGACTAAGGATTCATGTTTATTCCAATATTTTTTTATGCTTTGAGTGATGGAATGATTTCCTAGGCACACTATGTTAAATTTTTGAGTATAATTATGTGAATTCCCATATGCGTGGATAGTGCTAGATTATTCATTCAAGATTAGGAAGTATACTACTGAGAGGGTGATAAAATTTTTCTCATTAAACCAATATTGTATCATATGGATAGTGAACCAAACTAAGGTGTTGGAAAAGGATGGAATGTCATGTGGAATAAAGAGATTGAACTAATGCTCCGTCCCCTTAGGTTTTGGTCATACTGAAGCTCTAGGTTCCATATATGTTATGGTTGTTAGTCTGAGGATGATAGAATATAAAGTATACTACTATGAGGGTTTCATAATGAGGATACAAACATTGATAATATACAATGGTTATTGTGCTCCAGACTGGGGCTCTGGGTATTGATGGTTTACCAGCAAGGATGGATGGTGGACTAACGCTCTATATCTAGGGTTAAGATGCCATAATGATGTTTGAGGAAAGGTTGATTTAATATGTGTGGTTAAAAGTCTAAAATTATGTTCTAGGAATGGTTTATTTGATATATACAGTATAGGGGATGGAATTATGCCTTGTTCAGTATGGTTATGGTACATGAGATAGATGTTAGACTGAAGGTCTGGGTTCCATAGTACTCTTGAGTGGTAATACGAAATGAGGTGTCATGGATCCTTATATGAGATAATATGTAGTCATGGGGACATTTAATTGGATGAAATATAATAGTAACCTACCTATTATCATTAGGTTTTTTTGATAAATAGTGTACAGAACCCATAGATTGTTTGGGATGCGCGGTCATTGAGATGAGCTCATGGATATTCTATCATTGTCCAAAGAATGTTTGGTCAATTGAGGTATTGGACCTATAGATCAGCGGTTTTTTATTTATATTTTCTTTTCATGTTGTATATCTTCTTTATTTAAAATATTTCATGAGCATGCACTTGTATCAGAATTTTATGGTTGTATAATATTTTATCTTCGATTGATGAACATGTTGATTGTGTTTGATATTTTATAATGGATTTCAGGATCATGGATAATTGGAAAGAGGCATGTGAATTGGTTTGGAATCTTGGTCTATATAAGAAAAAAGGAATCTTGTTCATATTGATAGTAATGTAAGATTCCATGGTTATAGGTTTTCTACAATGTCATTATACATATATCCTTCTGAAGGACTGTTTAGGAGATCTATGGTGAGATTCTCAATGTAGGCGGCACTGGTATGGTTTGGAATATGGTTGGTGTAGTGACCCTAGGGTTAATTATGGTATCAGTGTACAGAAATTGAACCATTGTATATGGTTTTTATTGAGGTTGGTAGTATGTATGGGTCCTCCAAGGAGTGGTATGATGTGTATATTTTGGAGAGGACAGACTCCCTACAAGAAAGTAGTTGGATGGTATATGAAACCATTATGGAATGGGACCCTAGAGATTGGTGTTTTTTTCTAGTTGAAATTATGAATTGATGAGGCATGTGCTTTTGGATTCCCTATGAGTTGTCAACATATGTGAGTTGTCCAATACCTTCATTGTTGGACATAAAGGATTGATATGAGACTTGATCTACTGTTCTAGGTGGGAGAGAGTAGTGGCCTTTCTGACGTAACTCTATAGTAGGGAGTCAGGGTAGTTTTATTTTTGGAGGGTGACCCAAGTGTGGTGTCAACTGAGATAGTAGACACTTCAGGTGTTTGAGGAACTTATAGGTTTTTTGGACTCCTAAAAATTGTGAATGAAGGATCCACCTATTTTTAATGTTTAGGATTCATTGATGCTTTTTTTTTCTATTTAGATGGTGTGATTGTTTGTCAGTGATTATGTCTAGTCGTTGGTTTCTATAAGGATGGTTCATTCAAGTACCTTTCTATGAATTTATTTTCACGTTAGTGCATTCTAGTTCATTTGGGTTGGATTGATTGTAAATAAAGTACTTAGGTTTTTTTTTGTTATGGGTTGGGAGAAGATATTTCATGAGAAGTGGATTGTTGGAGTTAGGGTGGGTCATATCTCTAGATTACAAAGACTTCATAACAGTTATGAAATATAGGAAACAAATAAATGAAAGTACTATTGATGTACTATATCATTTGGATTGTGGGTTAGACATTACGGGTGTGTATATTCAAAGTGCCATAGTTGGGCTGGTGACTATGAGTGGGATGAGAAATTGTTTTGGGTGTGATGAGAGTCCTCTTGTAAAGGTGACTAGAGGCCTTGGGATAAAACTATAATGTTATGGATGGATGAGGTTGTGATGGTTGTAGAGACCCTGACCCCAAAAACCCAGGATTCGGTGCCTTCTAAACATGATGTATTGTTTTAAAATAAAACATACACTGATAAACTACACATCATGTCCCATACAGAGGATCGTGTGCGGTTCGGGTTCTGGGAAACCAGAAAATTATGAAATGATTCATCTTTTAAATGTTGATACCTGAAAATTATAAATCAAAATGTAGGGTGAGCATCAATATTCTCAGATAGGGGTTTTAAAATTAAAACTATGTAACTTTTAAAAATATTCGTTTTAAAATGGTCTATAGAACATTTTCTTAAGTAAAATTGTAACACATAAATTAAAAATTCTCAAACAATATTTTCAAGAAGAACATGAAACGATTATGTCATTTATCAAAGGAGTAATAATAGTTATCATAAACAAGTACGACATGTGATTACTTGAGCATACAATTAAACATCTAAGAGTAATGCATAATCAGAGTTGCGCATAATGGAAACAAATTATGTTTTCATATTCATGTTACTATTCTACCATGTGATAAACACTAATCATGCTCTAAACTTATACTATTGAAATAAAAACCATATGAAAACATAAAGGCATTGGTCATGAAAGAATAGGTATTTTATCTTGAAAATAAATTGTTACATAACTTGATTTATGTGGCATCAACATTTAACTTAGACAATCATTTCAATATCACCAAGGTCCATCCCCAAGGCATCATTAAAATTGTAATCTGTAGTGGTTACATCATTACCCAATGCAATGGAGCGCTATTAGGGCACACCCTTAAATTTGTAATCTGTAGTGGTTACATAATTACCCAATGCATTAGAGCGCTATCAGGGCGCACCCTTAAATTTGTCTTTATTATCATGTGAGACACATTGTTCATACTTTTCATAAATAGTTTGTATATTCAAGATGTCCCATAACACCTTGAATAAAATATTCAATTTCATATTACCCAAGCTGTCCCATACCACTTTGGGTAATCTAATTTCTTAGTTTATTTAGTGATTTGTCATCAGTATGAATTATGTTCAATAATAACTAAAATAAATATTGAGCCACCACACATTTTTCTAATACATGATATGACAGTTAACATTGTAAAATATGTCAATAACTAATCAAAGGCACCCATAGTTTAGTAAAACATTCTATTCACATAAGATAATTACTTAAGCATATAAAATGTTGATATAATAAATGATGAATATTTAAAATTATTATTCCATGGAAGTGTAATGCTTAACGAAAACACTTTCCATTAGTTATGTTGATAAACAGGCCCTTGGAAAATAAATTAAACCATAACATGATTAATTAGTAACATTCACCCAAGTAGGATCATGGTGTAATAAGTCAATAAATGAACAAAACATGACGACATGATCCCAAGAATCCTAAATCCTTTAATACATATTAATCAAGATAAAATGTAAACATTATCATAAAATATGTCATGCGAAATTTCAAATAATCTCCTCAATAACACATGCTCATTTGTGTGAACATATAAACAAAATACATGTTGGATTAGTAGACACCAAAATTATCCTTTATTAATATCACACATGTATCAAAACATAATTTCAGTCCTGGTTATCATTATTAAAAATTATTGTTTTGTACTTTATACTAATAATTATATACACACAACACCATATATTCACCAAGAATGTATATAAGGGTTTTTATAGTAAATAAAAAATGCCATTTAAATTTCCTAAGTTATGAAAAAATCTTAATTTTATTTAGTTAAGAACCAAAAAAACATTAATAGGATTTAATATTCATGAAAAAATAAATACATAAACTTGTAACAACTTTGGTTTTAAACTACAATATAATTGTAGCTAATCTAATGGCCTAGATTGAATCCAAAATATCATTCATGGATAGGCATTCATCCATTAAAATCATAACTATCTCATTTTGAAAAATACATAAACAAGTAGAAATATTTAGTTATATATATATAAGGTTTACATAAATAATATTTGTTATGCGTCAGTTAAAATGAAACCTCAATATAAATATATTACATAGTATAACCTACTGATGGATCTTGGATTCCCTAAACTGAAAGGGTTTGGGTTCTATGCATTCACATATGTATATATATACAAAACTGTATATACACTATATACGTAAATATAAGTTTTGGGTTTTTTGTTTGAAAAACCGAACTGTTAAAAGGATATTAAAAGGATTCTTATATATATATATATCCCTTATCTTAATGAAAGGGAAATCAACCTTGATGGTATTACAAACCGAAGGGTTTGTGTTACATATATGCATACACAAACTGTATATACTGAGTGTATAACGGTATGGGTTTCTCCAAAGGATATCAAAACTGGAAAACTCCCTTACATATGCACCCTACTGAAAACACGAAGGCAAATTCCTTGAAGTCAATACAAACTGAGGTTTTATATTATGTATATATAAATATATAAACTATATATATACCGGGAGGTTAAAACGAAGGTCCCTCCAAAAGAAAGAAAGCATGATAGAACCCTTACATTGCTTTGAGGTGGATGCTCGGTCTAGAGGTACTTTGCTGGATTGCTGGGAGTTCGCGGAAAAGAAAGAGGAGAAGAATTCATCGGGATTTCATGAGGTAGGAGGGGTTTAAATAGGGCTTATGTGCACTAGGGTGACTCGACCCAAGCATAGGCCGACGTGGAGAAGATGAGGGAACAGAGTCCTAGGGGGGGTGTGCGAGGGTCAAGATAAGCAGTGCAAAAGGAGAATCTAAGGCATCCTCGGGTGCCTTCCTTCTGGTGCGGGACCCCAGCGTGAGGAAGAAGACGCTGGAGAGGTTGGTGCGGAAAGGAACGGATGTCCTCGATTAGTTCCATGCATGATCAGATGGCGGTAGGGACATGAGAGGTGAGTTGACCGGTTTAAAAGAAATCAATGTCCGGGATTAGATCTCGTGAGATATCTGACAGTCACAGAAGTAGGAAGGGGCGATTGTGTGGCTAAAAGGGTTAGGCGGACGAGATCAAAGCAGGATTCGATCGGACGGTTCTGATGGCATGGAACGCATCCCACATCGAAACTATTCGAAGGTGAGGCGTGGTTTATAAAACAAAGACCCCGCCTTCAGAGAAATAACACAAAAACACACACACATGGGCGTATACACAGGCCCCATATGGGCTTTGTCCCAACCCTATGCTACGCACGCCACATGCCTTACAACCGGGCCCACATGCGACTGGATGAACCTTTGCTCAGCTTGGGCCTGTTGACACCCTCTAAACGTGCTTGGGACCCTAATTATCGGTACATAAAGTCCCTAGGGTCTCGGTCTCGTCCTTGAGGGCTTGTCCCAAAGGGATTCCCTCAGCTTGGATGGGTCCCACTCAAAATTTTTATTAAAAATATATTTATACTTACAAAATAAATAATACAAATATACTTAGTCTCAAAGTAGTATGTAATATAATTTTTTTTGAAAATTTTGTTTTTTTATATAACAAAATAAATAGTTTTCTTATAATTTTTAAATCTAAAATCCCTTTCCAGATTATGTAAAATACGTTACATCTTGATATAAATCTTTTTAGAAGATATAAATTTCATAAATTACCTACTAAACATTTATAGATATTAGTATCTTTAAAATACACCACTATTTATTTCATAAAATTCATTTTAAAAGACTAATAGTTTTCCCCAGTTAAAAATACATAATTTTAGAGATCCAATATGGTATATTTATTACAGATACCCTTTAAACATAACTTTCATAAAATTTTAAAATACTAAGTTTTCTACCATGTAAGTGAACATTAGGATTTCATAAAATCAAATAGGCTCTTTTATAAGAATATTATTTTACTTTAAAAAATAAGATACTCGAAGATGTAATTCAAATATTTTGGAACATATTAAGATATTTGAAATATCATTGGGTTATAAGAGCATTATAAAGACAAAATTTTATAAAAGTGGATAGTTTATCAATTACAACCCAACGGTCAAAAATATAACAGTTATAATTTCATTAAAAGACAAATATAAAAATAGGGGGCGTTTCAAAAAATCAAAACACTTGAATCTAGAAGGATGTATCTCCTCATTATATTGGTGATGAGTATTTGTGTGGTGGTTCTGGTTATCATGTTTTTTACACTGACGGACCCAGAGGATGATTACTATCAAATTACTGGAGTGGTGGTTTTTAGTAGCCATGCCTTGGCTATGCTAGGTCTTGTACATGGTATTTTCAATTAGTTTGGGTCTCTGTTGAAATGTAACATTTTAATACATACCATTTCACCTTATTCTACATGTTTTTCATCTATTTAGTTTAAAATTCTTTATGAGTACCAAAACACGCGATGTATAACAAGATACATCAATATAAACCACCACATTGCTCATTCAGAAAAGTTCATAACACCTGGGGAATCACAATGGTATTCATTAATGAAATATAAGTATAATCATAGTATATGGATGATCATGACAAATATTAGGACATCATCCCGAGTATGCTAAGAGGGCATCAAAATTATTCCATTCTATATAGATAATTCTTTGGGTAGATAAGGGGTTGCATATGAGGTTGTCCCCATTGAGAGTTGTGTTTGAAAACATGTGGTGGGGTGTTGTCCATTGGATTTAGTGAGTGAGGTCCCTGTGAGGGTTTTAATATCATCAAATAGAATTGGTGCAGTTCATTGATGCCATAAATAGTAATAATAGCTATTTGGTTTAGTTTCAAAAGTGGGAGAAAGGTGGCCATTTCTAGCTCCATGTTTGGTCATTGTTGGGGTATGGTTAGAGGATAAAGATGCTTCGTTATGAGGAAAAAAAAAGATAATCCTAGGGTGGGAATATCAAACATGGTATATTGGTGTGACCATGTTTTAGAAGTGTGTAGGATACAGTGAGGACAACATTGAGTGGGATGGTGGACCGCTGATAATGTGTTTAGAAAGGCAGCATCCACAATGAGAATCATTGTGGATAAAATAAATAGATTATTATTAATTTCTATTTTGGGGAGCACAATGAGTTTTAAGAAGAATTTTAAATGATGATGTGATGTATCAAGATGGATGGGTTCGGTTCGTCACTATCCTAGTGGTTTTTTAATGGTGCAAAGTGGTGACCTGAACATTGATTGGTTGTATTATCTCATGTGGATGTTATGAAGATAAACATTCCATACATATTTGGGTAGAATTCAATAGTTTGTGATTATTTTGATAACCAATGTGGCTCAGTATGTGTGGTTATATGACCCCCATGTATTCATGGGGATGAGACGGTTTATATTGGAGAGGTTATAGGGAGTCATGTTTTCTAGATTGTGAAATTCAGGTATAAATTTTAATTTTTTTTGGGATGATATATTGGGGTATAATATGCATTATAACATAGTATATTCTTACATATAATTTTTTTGACCACTTTTTTGGTCCCATAAAATGGTGTTTACACAAGGACAGTAGTTTGGTGGACTTCCAAGATAATAGTGTTTTGGCCAAATATTTAATATTTAATTAATTTAATACTAAATTATTCATCAATTCTTGGGTGGATGTATCTCTTGAATGTAGATTTAGATTGCAATTATGACTCTATTATTGAGTCCAAAATGGGGGGAATTTCCAAGGATAGATTTAAATTTAATTGAGGTTTTGGGACTGGGGATTGGTGTTAAATGGGTAATTAATTAATAAATTAAATTAATTAAAAGAGTTCCCCTCCCCATTTTGGGGTTCCCACACAAAACAGAAGAGTTAGAGTGTTCTCCCTCACTAAAAACACTAAAACCAATAATAGGAAGAAATAATATGGTATCATACTTCGTCTGTGGCACATACCAAGAATGGATCATGGTGAAACAGCTCATGAGAGCATATTTAGTCCCGAAGAATCGGTGATTACACACTGAGGTAGGCCAGTTTTTAATTTTTATTCCCATAATATCCATAGATTAGTTTTTTTTATTTTTTATTTCAAAAATATGGTTTTTATACAACCCATGGTGGTTGAATGGTGCTTGTTTTGAGGGAAACGACATTTTTGGGGAAGTTGTATGGATTTCCGTTCAAAAAATACCAAAACACGTTGTATGGTACCGTGAACACACACCATGACCAAATCAAATTATGGGAATACATAGTATTTATATGTAACATCTATGTACTCTGAGTAAACATCATATTGTGGTTCATGTTCGTGTCTCCGGCCATGTGAAAAAGAACACTGAATAATGGTGTTTGGGAAGTACATGTCGTGTAATTTGGGTACACACCGTGTAGTTTTAAATAGGCATACCCCATGTGGATCTATACATGTAATATAAATTACTATGAGGGTATACTATAGTAAATTAGGTGTACTCTATTTTTCATTCCATATACTTCTTATAGTTTAGTGTTTTTGGGTGTTTTGTGCTCTGAATGTCAGAATTGGACATGTGAGACATCCATTCTTAAATTTTTTACACATAGATCACAATTGTATGTTCATTTATAAATATAGAGGCAATTTGAAATGTGTTTTCGAAAAAAATTTTTAATAAGCATAATTTAATTGAGGGTTTGATTTAGAATATTTTAGCGGTATGTGTTTTAAGTTGTGAGACATGGATGAGGGTTTTGAGCTTAGTGTTTGATCTTTTATGAGCATACCAGAGTGTTCATCCTGAGGTTTCTTGGTTTAATACTAGATTATTGTTTTTTATTCCTATTTACTGGATGATCTTGGTAGTCATTTTTAATAAATACTAGTTACTCATGGTCAGGTCAGGAGAGGTACATATCCTACATTTGACGATCTGGGTGGATAGAGCATTTAGATCAAGTTTGGCACCATAGTATTGTGTATATGGTAGACTTTCATTTTTGTGTTGATTTCAGTTTGAGGTAATATTGATAATTCTATTTGAGGAAATATTTATAGTTAAGTGGTCATTATATTCCATGGATAACAGTTGAGAATTCATGTGTTACATGCGACTGATTTTTGATGCCTTTGTGGCATGCCATTGTTCATGGATTGGTGGGGGGTACTGAGGGCTGCCTTTGGATGTTTACTATGTTAGGGATTAAATCAATTGTTTTTAGATACATGTTTTTAGATAGGGTGACTTTTCTTGAGTTCTATATTTGAGAATCCAAGATGGGATGTCATAGTTTATATGTGGATCCAGCGGTTCATGTGTGGGTCTGAATGGTATAATGACCTGGAGCGGGTGAGTGTGAATTATATTTTTATTATGGGTGTTCCTTGGGACACCAGTTGATGTATGTGTTGATGGGGTTGAGATTTTGATGACAGTGATGTATATTTATCCATCCCTTGTTACTTCTGTATGGATGTTGACACATGAATTAAAAAAACAAGGTGATTATCATATATTTGGGTTGCCATGTTTTTTATCCCAGATTACTAGTAGTTGTAGAGATACAAATAGAGCTAAAAATATGATCCCTGGGTATGGTTGCAATTATTGATTATTTAGATTATTGTTCTATGGAACTGTGTTGATGTTGATTTTTTTATGGTTTGAGTGCTGGGCTAAGGTTCCAAAAACACTACATAGTAATGTCATGTATAGTTATGTGACATCACATATGTGTGGATAGTTCTAGACTGACGTTTTGATCAATATATACTACTGAGAGGGCTATAGACTTAGGATCAAGACACTAATATTGTACATCATGGTTGGTGAAGTAAACTAAGGATCTAGGAAAGGTTGACATTCCATATGGAATATGAAGATTGGACTGGTGCTCCTTCTCCAAGGGTTTGGGTCATACTGATCCTCTATGCCTCATCAATGTTATGTTTCATGGACTGAGGTTCCAAGCATAGAATGTGCATTACTGATAGGGTGTCATACTGAGGCTCTAGACACTTATATTATTCTTCGGTGATAGTGGACTAAACTAAGGATGTGGACGTTGATGGTTTAACAACAGGGATGGATAGTGGACAGACGCTCTACATACATGGTTAAGATATCATATTATTGATATAGGCATGGTTGATTGGATATATGTTGTTAAAAAGATAGATTTATTATGTTCAAATAATTGTTATTAGATATATAAGGTTTATGGGATAGAATGATTCCTTGTGCACTATAGTTATAATACATGAGATAGATTTCAAACTGAAGTTCTGGGATTGATAGTACTCTTGTTTGGAAATGGGAAAATTTGTGTCAATGATCCAAGAATGGGAAACCGTTTACTAATGAGGACATATTATGGGATAACATACACTAGTATCCTATGTGAAATGACTATCATAGTATGTGTACCTGGTATATTCAGGTTGGTTTTGGCTACCATAGGTATAAAGATAACATGTTATTAGCGATGAACCATCATGGAGGTTATTTGAGAGATATTCTAGAATTTTTGGAATCATGTATAGTTCACCAAGTTTATATACCTATAGATCAATAGTTGTTTATTTATATTTTGTTCATATTTTATATCATCTTGATAGTGTTTATTTTGGGAGCATGGACTTATGGCGACAGTTTATAGGGTCACCGTTAGGGGGTGGCGAACTAAGATTTATTTCCCACCCCCTTTACATTGACCTCATCGTCAATACAGATATTTTGTCTATTTTCTTGTTAAACATGAATGCACGATGGATAGGGAAGAGCCACAAGATTTCATGATTGAATGGGATGCTCATTTGTAATCTACTAGTTAGGCTGGAGCAGCTTTACTGGGTACTAGAGATTAGGTATGTTCTATGGTTGGTATTGGATGTAGGGAATATTATATTTACTTTTAATTTGTTGGTTTCTATATATATGATAGGCCCAATGAGTGATCATGGTTGTATGTTTTACATGGATGTTTGGGGCTCAATGCATTTTCATTTTATTACAGTAACTTCTATATTTAGTTTATTCATTATTCCATAATACTCTGATGTGTTTGATAATTGGTTATTTAATTCTTATTTTGCACTCTGATATGGGGTATATTATTCTCACCAATCCATCTAAGATCCTTAATGTTAATTGTAAGCCTCTTGAATACAAGGAGGTTCTCCTGAGGTCTTATAGAGAACTCTCTCGGTGTACTGGTTCGTGTTTATTAGGTCGGGACATTATAGATGGAGAGGAAGTAATTCTAGAAATTGTTTTCCAATAAAAAATTTATTCCCACTCTCCATATTAAAATTACAAGGTATTTAATTTGAGTCATGAAAAATGATGATGAATCTATCATGGTATACAATGAAATCATCACAATATATTCATGATACACCTTTTCATTAACATTACCCCCGAATGAAAGGTTAAACTAATATTTTCAGGGATAAAACCAAGTCTATGAGAAGCCAAGGAGATCCTATACTTATCTACATATTATAAGATTATTCGATGTTCCCTCAAATATAAATAGTGATTGGACAATCCCAATGCTATAATTGGTATAAAGACAGAAAATTGAGTTTAATTGTAGTAGTATGATGGGGAAATATAATGGTTCCATGAAATTATAGAATCCCACTTTTCATATGTGTGTGAAGAAGTACCCCAAAAATTCTATAATTGGGAAAAAGAAATAATTTCTGTTTAAGAAGGAAGGACACCTACTAAAAAATTTCCAATTGGAGGAACCCACTAAAGTGATGAAGGAATGGAATAATCCAATCAACCATCGACGCATTTTTCATTCCTTTAACTACATGTAATCATCGATAGTTGCAAACCAATTCTATAACACAAGGGATTTTAGAGGAAACCAAAATAATTCAATGTAGGAAGGTCACGATTTTACCATCACTACCACAAAAGTGGATCCGAATAATGGTGTGGTGATCTGTATGCTAGTTATTAATTAAAGAATAGAGAATTTAATTTTTAGTTCTTTTTTTACACATTACATTATATCACAATTGTTTATTATTACTATTAAATCACCACCACAAATCATGGAAATATTAATCATTATGAAAATGAAAAAATGGGGTAATTATTTCATCCCATGTATATAACACCTCTCATATGATATTTTTTGGGTTGAACATCCTAGTAATCTTTTTCAAAGATCATTTGGGGGAATCTGATGCAATTTTGGGAATGGATTGACATTCCCATTAAAGAGCCAACATAAATTTACAAATGAAGTAACTCACTCCCCCTATTGGGAATTGACAACTGATTTTGTAAAAGTCCAATGAGGATTATGAATATTCTATAGATTCATCATATCCATCATTGATATTATTTCCTTATGAGAAATAATATCTATCTCAAATGATTGAGTATAAGGAAATAAAATCCAATGATGCCATTACTATTATTAGGGAATATGTTGATGTGTTTCGTTATGAATTTCATGATATTCCTCCATATGTAGAAGTTGAATTTTCAATCGATCTTAAGCCTGGATAATTTCAAATATCCATTAATCATTATAGAATGGGTGTTTTTGAACATGAGGATCTGAATAAAAATATACATGATAACATACGATAAGGGTCAATAATCTTGTGCTTTGATATGGGGTGCACTAGTCCTCTCATCATTTCTAATTATTGGTAAATCATCCATTTTCATTGAATATCATGAGCAAAAAAATGATAATGATCAAGTATCGTCTGCCACTGATTGAGGACTTATTCAATCAGCTACATGGAGAACAATATATCTCTATGGAAGATCTTTGTTCCAGAATTTTTCGAGTAAGGTTGAAAAAGAAAATTATCCCCAAGACTTCATTTCATACAGGGTATGAGCACTATGAGTTCAAAGTGATTCCATTCAAACTCAATAATTCCCCATAAATATTCTTGGAGTTTATCAATAGTGTCATTAGATTTTAACATGACAAATATTTGGTATCGTATATAGATATAATTATTTTATACTCCAAAACTAATGTATAGCTTGAATAGAATATAAGAATTGTGGTAAAGTTATAGTAAAAAGAGAATCATTATTAGAGGTATAGAAAATATCAGTTTAGATTTAAGGAAGTCACTTTATTAGGGAATTCCATTTCTAGAATGGGGATATCTACATAACATTAAATGATGAAAGCAATTGAAGGATGGATGAGGCCACCATCTGTGATAGATATCCAATTATTCCATTGGTTAGCTTGATATTATTAATGATTTGTGAGAAATCTATTGTGATTATCAAGAACCATTACCTTACTAACTCAGAAGGGTGTGTCGTTTTCCTGTATGCTATAATGTGAATAAATCATTAAGGATCTCAAAAATATTCTTATCACTGCACATGTTCTCACAACTATATTAAGTGGGGAAACATTTTGCTATTCCATGATGATTAAATGAATGGACTTGTCTATGAATTGATACCAAATTATAAATTAGTATCTTATTCCATAGGGAAATTAGAATACAATGAGAAAAATTTCCCATGCATGATCTAGAATTGGGATTTCTGATCATTAAATTGAAAACATGGAGGCCTTATCTCTAAATGTATATGTGTGAGAAATAAATGGATCACAAGTGACTAAAATATATATTCACAAAGAAAGATATTAATATTAACTAGAGAATATGATTAGTGATCATCATGGATTACGAATACTCATTCCACTTCTATCTCGGTTAAGAAAATTAGTTGTTGGATGCTCTATGATGAAAGCATCCTACAATTCATTCATCAATGAGATTTTAAAAGGATATGTTATTCATAAATTTTGAAATGATCGAAATGGAAATCATAAAGAAATGAACATCATCAATCCATTAACAAATATTGGTAATCCATCCCTTGTTTATAAAATGTTGGTTATCAATGAATTCATTTGAATATTAAAAATATAGTTGATGTAATGAGAAAGTGGAAATCCTCCGAATTTAAAATTGACGAATAATGAGATGTGAGATTAGGGTCAAGACTATGTGTTCCCTCAAATCATGAGTTAAATAAAGAACTATTGGATTATTAGAATATTTCAACATTCACCATTTACCCATGAAACAAAAATATGTATTAAGATCTCTAAGAGAACTATTGGTTGGAGAACATGACGAATGAGATCAATGAAGATAAATAAATGTGCCAAGTCTGATAAAAAGTGAAGAACAAAAGTAAAATGTACAAGGTGATGATGAAACCATTACCCATAGCATCATTGAAATTTGAAAACATCACCCTAGAATTTTTCCCCCAAAAACTAAAGACATCCAAAGGAAATAGTGTTATATTAGTTGTTGGGAATCATATTATAATGACTCCACAATTTATTTCTATTTGAGAGGATTTTACACTGGGTCAAAATGAATCAATATACATATGAGAAGTAGTGAAGAATCATGGAGTACCACTATCGATTGTATGTGATTGATATCCAGGATTTACCTCCAGTTTGTAGGAGGGAATCCAACATGGAATAAACACTAAGATAATATTCTATACGGATTATCATAGTAATACTAATGGACAATATAAGAAAAATATTCATACACAAAATTAATTATTGTTATAATGTTCAATAAACATAAATTGAAGAGGGGACCAACATCTTCCTTTGTTGAGTTACCTTACATGAACAATTTCTTATCAAGCATCTAAACTGCACCTTATGATTCCCATTATGGTAAGGGGTATAGAAGACAAGAATGTTGGGATGATATTGTGTAACGAATACTTTTTCATCCTTAAATGGTCAGGTAAATGGTGGAAATGATTAATACCATTTACTAGCACATCAAGGCTGATCAGAGTAAAAAAATGATATTTGGATAATCTAGGATGAGATCGATAGTTTGATGATAAATACATGATAATACTATGCACATCTCCATGAAATAAAGTTATGGGATTAGGTAGGAAATTAAATCTTTTCCCATGGTACATCAACCCTTTTGATATCCTTAATAGCATTTGAGTGGTGGCCTATTGACTATCACTCCCAATGAACCTATCTCGAGTACAGTCTATAATACATTTATCCCTCTTGAGGAAGTATATACTATACCATTCACATCTACTTAATCCAATAGAGGTACCATTGGATACTAAACATTCCAATGAGTAGTACCCAATAGTGATCATAAATCATAGAAAAAATGTTCTATGTAGTGACGTGGGGACATGAGGAAGTGTCAAAGGATAGTTACATTCATCTGTTTTAGCATGGTAAATGAAAAAGTTTAGGCAAAATTTCTTAGGGGAGAATGATTGCAATGACCCGAACGATTATAAAATTTTATTTTCTTCTTGCTTTACTTGAATTTCATATTATGTAATATAGATATTGAAAATACAAGCACTTATTTTGTTTTTTATTCCAATTCTATTTAATTAACCTTTATGAATCATTACCGTTTATAATATATCCATTGAACAAGTATTACCTGATTAATATAAATTTAGGGTTTTAATAAATCAAACTGACATAGAAAAAGGACGTGATGACCTCATATATTAGGATCATACCCTACAAAGCCCATTTAATTGAGAATACATTGTAGATAGAATTTATGGTCATTTCCCATGAACAATACCACGTTGATACCCCATAATTTATTTTTGAGAAAAAACATTTATGGGAGAAGTTCTAGCTCATCCAGATCACTGCCCAAAACATGTTCACTGAACTACCCTGTGAAAGTCCCACCATCGCACACCTTAAACATAGGGCATTTTTTGGTGATTTAAAAGTATATGTAATAAGGCCCTAGAAATATTAGTATGTATATTTTATTTTATTGAATAAGAATATATTTACATCCATTTATTGTTACATTATAAATGGTTTTTTTACTTTGATTCAATAAAACGAAAAATGTATTTTTGGATAATATTCAAATTCAATTATGAAATATATTTTGATGAATTAATGTATTTAAAATAATTATTTTAAAAAAATATTATTATTAAATAAATTATATTGAATATAAATTTTCATATAATTTATATGATTTTAAATATAATTTTTAGGAGGGTTTGAACAAAATTTTACTTTCAAAAAACATTTCATTTACATTAAATGTTAATTTTTATTAAGAAAGTAAAAATCATCATATTTAAGAAATTATTTATATAAAATGAATAATTTTTTTGGAATTAGGATGATGAAATTATCCAATGGTAAATTTTTTATAATATTCTAAGACAGTTGAAATTTCAAGTAAAAAATTAAAAACCATATAAATATAAATTGTGTTTTATAACATCACAATGACCAAAAAGTAACATGATATGTAATAAAAATAAGATAAAAGACCAATTATATGTTATAAATTTAAAATAATTTTATATTAGGTTTATATTATTTATTTAGTAAAGATATTATGAATACTGGAAGACTTAAAATTTATTATATGATTTTGAGATCATTTCTTTACGAGTGTGACTCACATCCACATCACCAAATGTAATATTTTAACAATATAGGTGCTTGGAATCCTAAAAAATAAACCCAACTACCATTTAGTAGAAAAAATTGGAAATACCCTATGAGGGTTTTTGGTTTTGGGTATTACATTATGTAGTGTCCAAAACCATAATAATAATATAAATCCCATAATTTTCATAAATAAACCCTCCAAAGCTCCCATTTTTCATTACACACCCCCCTTGCTGCCAATCCATAATCCTCCTTCCACTCTCTATAGTTGTCAAATGGTACCCCAATGTGCTCATAATTCCCCTCCAATAAATTTTGTGTAACATAAATTATTAATATATCACCCACTTCCACTATTTCATTCAATTCTACAGCCTTCTTTTAAAGTAGTTATTAAAATTCAAATTGGTTATATTATAAATCATTTATTGTAATTAAATTAATTCTAATTAATTTTATTTTAATTATATAACTTTTATAATATCTCACTGCAACCCTTTCCTAATATATTACAATATTGAATTTTTAATGGATTTCTCTCTATTCATTTCCATTCATGAAAATATTTTATGATATGTCTCCTAAAATTGATTTTCTTAAATTGGAATATTATTTTTTATATTAAACATTACATTTAATATATAAATGATTAAATCAATTTTATATATTTTTTATGTCACACAAAATCTATTATGTACACCTATTACCATGACAACAAATAATTAGTATTATTTTCATTATTCATGTCACTTCGTTACTTTATATATTAAATTTTGATAATCTGATGTGGGGATATGTTTCTCTTGGCCCCTATTACTAAAAAAAAGTTTAAAATTTTATGATATACACATTTCATTCTGATTATTACATTTTTTGGAAACTCTATGTGATTTCCTTAAGCTTGAAAAATATCCTCGTGATTTTCCATGACAAAACAATTGTTTACTGAATGCCTTACCCATTTCTAATCGAGACTGTTCACCTTTATGCACATAAAATATGGACATTGGACATTCATGTATATATTCCCCACTCTATGATCTTAGAATATATTATTATGATTAATGAACCCCTTTTTTATGATTTATGCAGAAATTATAATTTTGAGAATGAAATGATTATGATGGGAATTCCTAGATTGTGCTCCAATGAATCAGGTGATGTGTATTATCATGATATGTCACATTGGGATAGGGATTTAATATTATTCCTTAATGTGACATTTTCAACTATGATGTCTTGGAGGGATTATCCTCAATATATGTTTAAAAATTTGGGTTTTATGTTGTTTCCACATTTACCATTTTATGATTATCATGTTATATCTTTTCCTATTATTAATGTTCCTTTTATGCTCTAATGATATACCTACTATATAAAATTCATTATATTCTTCATATTTTTCCCTATTTATTGCCTTAATCAGATTATATATTACACCATTCTAATCTCCTTCTATTTTATCACATGATGTTATAATAGTTATGGAAATTTTAGAAACATGTTAATTATGTTTTTAATAATGCCGTTGTATCCCATGTAACAAAATTATATATTATATTCATAATTTATAAATAAACTATAATTATTGGTAATTTTTTTATAATAATTCTATTTTAAGGTATTAAATAATTTTTAATGGTGAAATATTGATTATGTATGTTAAATGATATGTGTGTGTGAGTGTAATTTATTTTTGTGGAGATCTTATGCTCAATGAATTTTTGTTATACTCCTCCATTTATTTTTAAAAAAATCAATATAAACTACCTTAGAAAAATAATTAATCTTGATATATCATCATGGATATCCTTCACAAATTAACATCACATAACTCCTTTAATTTTTAACCTTATAATTTGATATATTTTAATCAAAAACATTTCTTTTGTGCCCAAATAAATTAATCAATTGTCTATATATTTGTATATCATACACAAAAAACTCAATAATCAATGATATTTCTATTGTAAGATTTTTTTGGTCAGTGATACCAATAATAAGAGAAAAAAATTACAATAATCACATGCACAATATGTCTTCCATATGATCATGAAAAATGAATTTATAAAAAGGTCACATGATTCAATTATGTAGTCTACCGAATTCAATACGATCCAAACATGAATGACACACTTCGTAAAATGTTAAATGACCATCGAATGGGTCCACATAGTATTCCACATTCCAAAATGAATAATTTCCTTCCAAAACAGATCAGGTGGTTCTTTTAAATTCTTATCCAAATTATTATGTTTGTACCATAATTCTAATGATGAATAAAAATTTGTCAAATATTTTTCAGAAGTTATAATTGGATAATTTGGAAAAAAATTCCACTTTCTCTAAAAACCTTCAAAAACATATCTAATATAAATCCTCATAAAAATTATATTAGTTATAATAAAACCATTATCATATGATAAACAGATTTAACATAATAAAACTAAATAGGTAACATAACCTCAATTCACATTTTTTAAACCAAATTTCTTTTTTGTATAAATTATTCATCGACATTAACTTCTACTAATTATGTAAAATATACTTCTCTATAGAATAAGTCTCTAATATTGGGACTCCACTAAAATATATTAGTATTTTTATAATGGGAATGTTGTTGGAAATCTATGAAAGGGTTTAATCGTTTGTGAAGGGGGTGTAATTGTGTCTATAAGTCAGGGAACATTAACATTTATGACAACCCATTGGTTTATTTGATATCACAATTAATCAAAAACATTAATAATGGTGTTTACATATGGTTTATTAAATCATAAACACAGTAATATATATATATATATACATGTATATATGTATATAATAAAAATTATAATATTTGAACTTGTTGATATTTAAATATGGTAAACATCACTGGTTTTATAGAAATAATTAATTGAGGAATGTCTATATAAATAGAGTGATATATGTTGTTTGTATAAAAAAATTTATTTTCAACAATAATACATATTTATACGATAAATTTTTAGAAGTTTTATATAAAAATATAAATGAAATGTCTGACCCTTTTTATAGAAAAATTATATATATTAAAAACAAAATGTTTATTAAATAACACAACGATAATTTCTATACACATTTATGAATAGATCCATTGGAGTTATGGAAAAATAATCAATTAGTTCATATATAAACTATATCTTTCCCCCTAATTTCATTATATTTCGAACCCTTTTTAGAATTATTCTGAAAAAATATAAATTCATCACCGATGGAAGAAAAAATAATAATGGGTGAGATCAATATCTCAGTTAGGGTAAACAAAGAAGATGAAAATGATAAATTAAGAATATAATGAGAATATTTGAACAAGGAAATTATATTAAATAATTAAAACCAAAAAATAAATATCATAATTCATAAACATGATTCATTGGGTAAATATTATCAATACATAAGACAAGATTCATATAATAATCATTTTACATAATCCATTAGACTTTAAATGTTTCATAAGATATAGATTTGTGGAATACATATAATATTATAACATTGTAAACATGTATAATAAATACGTTCACTCATTATGACAATGTAATCATATTAGTAAACAAGATAAACTTCTAGACATGTTAGCAAGACCACAATTAATATTATAGAAATGAAAACTTTCCCCATTCACTATATTGTGGAGGTTAAAATAGGTATATTCGTAACTATGTGAACATGAAATTAGTTATAGGTAAAAGATAATTAACTGATGACTAATCAACTATTAAAAAATTAATTATAAATAGATATAGGTCCCCCAACACATAATAAAATTCCTATATATGAGTTTCACATGATGAAAAAAAATTAATCATATCAAGACCCACTGAAAATAAATGGTTACCATAATCATTTCATTATATTATAACATGTAGAAAAGTGATGGGTTTCATAAAAATGACATTAGAATATTCATTATCCATTCGAACAATGAATAATAATTGTAATATTTGATCATATCCCTTGAAAAACTTGAATAACCTTATTATATTTCTTGTTAGATAATAAATGAATGTGAAAGATAACATGGAATATTAATCAAGGAAAATAGCCTTCCAACTTTGGATATCAAAATTAAAAAATATATAATAAATTTTCAAAAAAAAATCAATGAAAATAATATTGGAATGTTTTTATGGTTTTATTAGTTAATTTATGATAGATGACACAGTAATATTATATTCATGCTATAATATTATATTCATGCTGTAAGTGTTAACAAAAATATATATTAAAAATTTCATAAATTCCAAAATGGTCATGTTAAAAAAATAGCATGATGTTTACTTTTCCTCCATTTTGTAAAATATGTAAAATATTGTAAAATATTATTAAAATAAAATATATAAAGAATTACATTATTTTATTGATAAATTTTTAGAAAAATATGACATGTAATATAGTGTGTTTTACCTATAATGAAAAACAATGATTATTTTTTATTGAAACTACATTTTTTTCATTTTTAATCATTTATGAGTGGAAAATGAAATGTTTTTTTTCAAAAAAAATAAATAGAGGATTATAAAAAATTTGAGTTTGTTGAGATCTAGATTATATGATCTCATCATTGGAATCTTATACGAAACATTTTCATCAAAAAATGAGATTGTAGCATTAAAACTTCACCAGATATTAATCTTTTGAATCATAAGAACCAGAAATAATATAATATAATGAAACATTAATATCAATAATATATATAGATTAACTATATTTATAGTAATTTATTAAAATTAAATATTGAAAATGACTACACTATCCTATGAAAGAATAGGTCATATATGCGCATAAACACTTTTTCCATTTTGTCAAAAGATTAAGTCATTGAAAGGTAAAAAATATATAAAAATATAAATTTAAATTCGATTAATATATATATATATATATTATATTAATTAAAATTTTCATATTTCCTTACCTGTAATTCTTTATTGAATTACGATAACATCACTTTGCGAGGAGGTAGTAAGCCGCACAAAAGAGAAAAATTATTGTATTCACAGGGAATAAAATCTTAGTAGTTATACATCTTATTAAAATTACATAAGTATAATTATTTTATAAATATCATTTAAATATTTTAAATCCATCAATATATTCATTTATGAGATATAGTGATGGAAAACATTTATATCAGGTTGTGAGTTGGTACTCTACCGTACACATGATCAAGAATTTATCTTCGTATTTTGTTCAAGAGGATATTAATATAAGTCATTGTGTCAATATAATTAATCTATTGTATTTTTATATTTTGGGGAAATTATATTTTAATTATTAATAAATTAATTATGTTGGTATAAGAAGAAATAAAAAAGTATGGGATTATTAGAGACATTAATATTAACTTAGAATAACCACTTATGGAAATACTTTAATTACAGTAGGTTTGTTTTTTTAGGTCAATGTTTTATCTAGAACGTTAATATGATATTCTGTGAGTAATATTTAAAGGTTTTATTCTGGAAAAATATCTTATATGATGTGAATTAGTGTGGGGAGGATTTGGCCATTTATAATTGAGGAGGATTGGTATTTTTTAAGATACAGAAAACTATTTAATAAGTGGATGTCACCACCATGTGCCTCCATGCATGATATATAATTGTGTGAATGGATGATATTGTTGATCCGAACATCCAACACACAAAAACAAATGTTTTTTACACGATGTTCATCAACATCCCTATCTCTTTGCTTATATTTTTTGTTTTCTAATACAGTAATTATACATTTCTCAAAGAAACTTTTTGTTTAACACTATATATAAAGAATTAATTATTTTATATTTTTACCCATTGGATCTACATATTATATAAACATTACAATATAAAATTATTTTGTTTCTTTGATATTAATTTCAACATATTCCCATGAATTGCACAAAACCCCATTTTACACATTACCATGGAAATAATGTTATACAATATATGGTCCAAAATAATTATTATGAAAGGTATATGGTTAATTTAATAGACCATGATTTATATTTACAGGCAATTAAATATTGTTTTATTTGATGGGTTTCTATGATTTTTTATTTAGTTTATAAATTATTGCTCATTATAAATTAACATTATTTTCAGTTTTGACATTATTAGTAGACATTTATAAAATAAAAAAGGAATAAGTAAAATATATTATTCTCAAACATAAATATATTTTCATAATTATGTTAATAAATTATTAAAGATAATTATTAATTCAATTATTCTGAATTTATATTTATATAGTATCATTTATGTAATTTTATATTATTTTAATAATTACTATATTGGTCATTCTTAATCATTTTAGGTAATTATATAATTAGAAAAAGTTATAAATAATCATATTTTATTAAATATAATTCATTATACTCATAAAACCGAACAATATTAAATAAATTCAAAAACAATTCCTTATATTAATAGATATTTAAATGTTAAAAGCAATAGGGTGTCATTTTGACTTTTTCCGTACATAAATTATTTTATTGGTCACTTTTTGGGAAAATAGTCCCAGAATATCATAAAAATAAATCAAAATATAATAAGGGTGAAATTATTTCCATACAATTATAATTAGTGAACATTATAGGTCATTTCAACCCTTATAATGCTATTTTAACCCACTGGTAAACTAGTTTTATCCATTATCGTGGAAATTAATTTTTTTTCGTTTTTATAATTCACATTAATAAGAAAAGTTTTTCATATTATTATATATTATTAATTATTCTATCATTAAATGTTGAATCCATTTGTTAAATATAAATTCATTAATGTTGAAAATAATAATTGAAAATTAAACGTGTATGAGTGATAAAAAAGGTGATCCAAATAAGAAATTTTAAGATGTATAGAAATTTCTATTATCATATATATATATATATATATAGATATATATGAATTCTATTCTAATGACCATAATTGGATTAATCGATATATATTAAAACCGATTTTTCCATTAATTGTTAATAAAAGGGTGATGTAATGTCCCTCTAAATATCATTGCCTTGAGTCTGGATTAAATGATACATGGTCTTTAGAAACATCCTTATGGCACTAAAGACTGGAAATAAATGTCGAGGGCTTCATGAATAGTGGGGGTTAATTTTCCCTTTGAAATGGAATAAAGAACCAAACAGTCCATTACCAAAAAAACTTACTTGAAGAATGTCAACAATGAATCATAAGAAAACCCATGCCAATGTCCATAATACGAAACCATACCATTACCAAATCATAGTACCAAGTAAAACAATAAACCAAAAAACTCAAGACAAATTGACATAACTCAAGGAATCCATGATAAATATCCATTGCTCCAAACAAAAATCTAATATCAGATCAACAGAAGACTTTCCTAGTATCTCGATGTACCCCAAAATCAATGGGATGCATTACATTTTCTAGTGTCCTAGAAAATAACATCCAAATTAAAACCTAGGAGCCAAAAAAGGGCATCATAATTAATACTTAGTAGGCTTTCCCCAAATGAAACCCTACTCAAGCCACTAGGATAGAACAAGATTCCAAAATAATATAAAAACATTTTTATAAAACTAATTAAATAGTTTTTTAATTTCAAATGATCCATGAACATCCATTTCAAATTACGTTACCCAAATCAACAAATTAACAAAGAATGAAACCCAAAAGGTAAATACACTTATACCCATTTCAAGTTGAAAAAACCTATCACATTTTTTGTTGTCACATATATATTACAACCATACGCACAATTCAACTACATGATCCTCAAATTAATGGTGTTTTTTTGATGGTAAAACATTAACATCCAATAAAATCTCTTCCCTAGTGTGGAAAATTCACATCCATTTCCTTCCCCTTTAATTTAAAATATTCACATCTATCACCTTGTTGGTGTCACTTCCATGACCACTGAACCTCCCATTCAATGCATGCTCAACTATTAAATCAAAATAGCATCAAATGAATAATTATTAAATTGTATCAACCAATATTTTCCAAAACCATGATACCCATCATATGTCAAACCAAATCAAACCCTCAACCAACACACTATTTCAATAAAACAACACATTCATTATGAACCATTTTCAAGAAACAGTTTAAAAAAAAATTAAAAATGATACTAATTGTTGATTAAAAACATTGAAATACAAAAAAAAATCATACTATAAAAAAATATCATATTTTCCTAAAAATCCAGAATGAAACAGCAAAGGTGTTCCACAAAAGCCTGAAACATTATCTTCACAATAATTTTTATGGAAAAAAATACTAATTTAAATCCAAAGCCGTCATGCTATAGCAATTAGAGTCGATAGGGGGACACCTAACTTTACTCTTTTGTAAAAAATATCCACACTACAAACACACACTAAATCCTAATGAAATCTCGAAAAAAATATCATAGATAAAATCCCATATTATCAACAACTCCAATATGTGCCATTATATTAAAAACCCCTATATGTGCATGTGAAATGTGTTTTTCTACAATACCAAGGGATAAATATAACTAGATCTGAAGAACACCAAGAAACAACTAAGAAATGAAAGTTAGCAAGGAATAATTTCGTTTCATGTACTTTTAAACAGATTCACTTAAATTCCAAATCGAGTTGGAGAGCGTCTATAACCCCAAGGATTAATAAATACATAGTTTTGTTAATATGGGAGGATAAATGTAGTTTTTAGTGTTTATTATGATAGAATACCCATTTAAACCCCCCACCCCCCGTTTAAATACACACAAGGTTTGTCTGCACGGGTTGATAATCTAGGAACTAACAATGCGACTGCTGCTGTCCCATGGGGTTCGTCTTATGGTTGGCCTACACTATTAAGTAAACTGTGAATTGACCATATATATGATCTCTACCCCATAGTGCATGTATTACCTGAGATGGGATCTTGTTTCTAATACTATGGTATTTAACCATGCTCCATCAACCTTTCCTCTACCTCAGTTTGCACTATTTCTTCAAAATATTACAGAGTCTTCACTTACCATTATAAAACTATTAACCGTAATAAATCCCAAAAACATTCTAAAATACATTATAATATCTCCAAAAGATTTCCCAACCACATTATAAAATAATACATAAATTAGGGTTAAACACCCCAAACCACGGTTTCTACTTGTCCCCACTGTTGGACCCTTCATCCAAAAAAACTTTGAAAAACATTACCTTGTAGAAAGTGCTTGGGCCATTTCCCATCCATTTCCTTCTCTCATTCCCATGTCTCCTCATGGATCTGATTATGTTTCCATGAAACCTAAACTACCCTGATGATTTTTTCACATGATACAATCTCATGCGTATCCACAATGTGAACTAGAAGGTTCACCATCAAAGCATCCATCTCTAACTCAACATGATCCCAAAGAATGACATGGTATGGAATCAAATGATACATTTTCAACTAAGAGACCAAAAATAGATTATGCACCATTCTGAACTGTTTTGGAAAATCCAACATATAAGTCACCTCTTAACCCCACTCAAATATATCAAAAGTCCTAATATACCTTGATTAAAACATGCCTTACTTTCTAAAATGATGATGTCCAAGCCTATGATCAATTATAAAAAATACATGTTTACCCCCCTTGAATGAAAACGGTGATCGATGATAATCCGCATTAGATTTATGATGACTTTGATTTAAATCCATTCTTTTCCTAATCAACATAATCTTCTTCAGAGTCTCCTAGACTATTCTTATCCCAAAAATTGACGTTTCATCTATTTCGGCCTAACAAATTGGTGAATGGAACATAAGTCCAAGCAATGAATAAAATGGGGAAATATGTTTTATGGAATGATAATTGATATAATATGAGAATTAAAATATTAGAAAATGATTCTCCCATGAGTCACTAAAGACCATCCAACAGGATAACAACATATATTACAATGTTGGTATAATCCTATCAGATAACACTTCCATATAGGGATGATATTTCTTCCTTGTAGTTGACTGGTTCCCAAGGTATTGATGAATTTATTTCAGGAAAATAGATGTTAAACTTGGATCCAATCTTATACATCTAAAAATGGCACACCATGCCTCTTTACCACCTATTGGATATAGATTTGGGATAGATCCCCCACTGTATCTGATTCCTGAATGGGGATGTAGAAGGATGAATTTGTGAGCTGATCCACTATCACCCATATGGAATCATGATTCTAAAACATTATTGAGAGACATGTAAATAAAATCCATAGTTATTTGATCCATTTTCCACATATGGATAAGTAAGGACTTCAATTTAACTACTAGACATGGATTCATTGATGTGACCTGCTAATATGTTAACAATACTGATATGATATCATCGAACATCCTTTTCATAATCACCCCTAAACCATGCTTTCAACACCTTATACAATTTCTAAATTCCTTGTTTGACATCCCTTCTCAAAAAGAAGATGTGAACTATGTTGTTTGTCGTAAAAAATAACTTTTTTGGCCATATAAATTTGAAACCACCACACAAAATTACCATTCAGTTTCCATCCCTCAGTGATCTCCCCAACATTATGTTTCAATACCATAGAAACACATTATAAATCATATTTTATTGCATTCCTAACCATACCAAAAAAATAAGGATCCCGCTAAACCCGATAGCAAAATGATATATCATCTAGGTCTTCTAATATCAAATGCAAGCTAGATATGATCAAAATTAACATCCACTTATCTACATATTATTTTTCAAAATGAACATATCACTTTCCACATAATTCATGCACCACTATATTATATTTAATCTGTCTATAAATAAAATCAGCTTAAAACATATAGATATACTCCATCCATATCTAATTCCCCATGTTCAAATCAAGTTGTGATAAAATATTCATTATACACTTATGATCAGAAAAATGTGTAAATATTTCACCTAAGAGAAAATGAATCCATGTTTTCAAACAATGTACCATAACAACTAACTCAAAATCATGTGTTGGGATTTTCATCTCATGAAAGATCAACTCTCAGGATCCATACACAACAAAATGATCCCCTGTCATGAGAACACACCCCATACCTGATCGCAATACGTCCCAATAGACCACAGACCCTTTCCATGGTTTTGGAGAGACCAAGATTGGTTTTAATGTAAAAAGACACATAAGCTCTATAAAAGTCTTATACAATTTCTCATTCCCTTGAAATTGAACATTTAATCATTTTATACTTACCATTGTTGAATCCTATCATGAGAATGAATAAAAATGGTGTGAATAATACCCAGATTTACAATATATACTTTTTTTCACAACGATATTCTTTGGCAGTTTGTAGGAAAAAACATCCTCTATCATTTATGGATCCACTGAAAAACCATCATCAAAATTAACATTTCAATTAAAATGTTCCTCACATATCCATATATGTTATTGTGATAATATTGAATACAACTAATGATCTCTCAGGATTCCCAACACTATTTTAATTTTTGTTCATCCTACACCATTTTCCGGAAATAAACCAATGTATCATCAAAAAACACCATCATGATAGAGCACAGAAATATATAAAATATTTGATTTAACAATACCTTGAAAACTGCGGGTTTCAACAAGCATGTTAGAGAAACCGTTTTATTCTTCTTCCCAATTAAGATATTCTCAACACCCACATTAGTCTTAAAACTATCTTGTCACGAATAATAGTAAATGTTTCCTTGAAAAATGACCACCAATACATAAAAATGGTTATAACATAAACATTCTTCTCATGAATAGAGAAATCCAACATCAACTCAACCCATTCAACCAATGAATACATTTTCTACACAGAAATACTCGACATTATCTTTTGATCAATAGAGATTGATGTTTCAAAAAATTTGGAATAATTTTTATATTTAAACTGAGATATCCAAAAAAACCGTCTTGCTGGAAAAACTATTCTATTTTTTACCCTACTGAGGAGTCCTATTGTTCCTTAAATGACCATGGATAATTATATTTTTTTTGTGATTTTATGTTTCTTACCCTATTGTGTCGAGGCATATGACGCCTACAACACTTGAGGAGTTTCATAACCCGTTACTTCAAAGAACTGTAACAATAATGACAAAGATACCCCTTATTATTGTGTTTATTAAATGATTGCAGTATTTTTGCACAATCCTTCTTCATGTGAATTAATTTCCACACTAGAAACATCAAATTATTCTCTAAGGATTTGGAGAAAGATTCAAGGATCCTTTAGTTGGATACTATGCCATTCTCCCAACATAGAAATAAGTTTCCCTCTTCTTATTAATTCACTAGATTGAATTACCACCATTGCCCATGGGTACCTGTATAATTCCCCATCCCATAGTCCCAGAGATATACATTTCATCCTATATTTATCTATTTACTATTTATATATAATTGATAATATAAAATACCAAAATTTTGGAATGAATCACATCCTCATACTCAATTCAAGGATCTACCCCTCAAGGATGCACTACCTGTAACCTCGCGATCATACCTTACTATGTTCATGAATTTTAGTACATATCCCATTAATTCTAAGATATCTTGCTTCATTATAATGAAATATGTGGTTTTCTAAATTTTATGTGTGTGAGGGTAGAATTATTTTTTATAAAATTACTCATGAACATCCCATGTCATTACTTGGACTATTCCATCATGGACCACCAAAACCCATCATCGACGAGAATGATCATTAATCACGCACTTTTCTATAATTAATATCAACACTTCCAATGTTCCTAATAAATAGAATATTCGATTCACAATGTTCAACCACACATCTGTCCTTACTTGTTGTTAATCTCCCAAAAAATGGGTGGATCCTATTTCTAAAAAAAGGGTGGTCCAAAAGATTCAATTCATCCTTTATTATCCCATGTTTTATAGCATTGAATTCATTAAAAATGTTCTAAACTATCGTTTGGTTCACTTAATCCTTAAGAGAAACCACATATTAATAGAATCCTCATGTTGGACTATATGACACATACCCAGTACCATTTTCTATCCACACAACAATCACCATTTGTCTCACCCCTAGAAACTAAAGGACTAAAAATTTAAGTTATATCAATGTTAAAATATCACAAACATTGAATTAAAATTTCAACATTTACCATGTAAAATATTCAATAAAAATAATCTATTATTTTTAAAATCAAATCTTTTTCAGAATAGCTACACTATTCTATTTTCAGAATCACATTGGAAAAAAATTCCATATTGTTTAGAAATTGCCACATTCGTTTCACAACACAAATAATTCCATCATTTGAGATATGAAATCCTTTTGGGATATAATTTATACTATTAATTCCATGATTATTTCATTTTCTAATACCAATACAATGAGATTCTAATGCATATAAGTATGTTCCATACTCTTATGTACCACAGTCCCTTGTAACTTGATGTTCCGCATAAAAAAGAAAGGTATGTATTTTTACAGAATACATTTCATGTTCCAAAAATCCTACTCCTTGATACCATTCCACCTCAAGGGATAAACCAAGAGTGAATACCTAGACTATGACCAAAAATCAATTCCAAAGGACCGAACAATTGATACCACTTGTAGCATCCCACCCCTCATTGGCTAGAGTCAAGGTGGAAATGCTTCATGGCCTTAAGAGACATCCTCAAGGTGACAATTAAAGTAAACAAATGAATATCTCTTCAAGGATGATAATAGATTATTTATAATTTTCAACGGTCACAACCAACGAAAAACAGCATTACCAAAAAAATTACATTATTCATGTTAACAATGTATCATAAACCAAACAATTCCAACGAAAATATTAAAACCCCATAACATTATTAAATATAGTACCAAGCGGAAGACTGAATCAAAAAAACCAAATAAATAATAACATAAATCAAGGACTAAATGATAAATCTCATCAACTCCATGTCTTTTCCCAAGATCCAATCACCACAATACACCTAATTAATCATGATATGCAAAAAATTTAATGATAATCTTTATCATTACCTATTCCCTAGAATACAATATCTTTAATATCACCCATGTGACCAAGTTGGGGGTGGGTAATAATACTCAATAGTAATTACACAAATGATTTCCCTACTCACACCACTATTATATTACATGTTATACAATGATATAAAAAAATTATATAAAACTAATTAAAAATTTTAGAAATTCAAAATAAAAAAACACATCCCTAAAAAAAACATTACCCAAATAAAAATATTAATAAAGAATGAAACAAAACAAATCAATACCTATTTACAAATTTCATGTTTTCGTAACCTATCTTATTTTTTTTGGAAGAACACATATTTCAACCATAAACTTAATTCCGCCCCACAAGACACAAAAGCATGGTGTCACATTGATTATATAATTTCACAACCAAACACATATCGTCCATGGTGTGGATCTTTAACCTTCAACACCCTACTATTTGATGTGGAACATTCATATCCATTACCTCATTGGTGATACGTCCATGACCAATATCCCTCCCATTCAATGCACACATAACTATTCAATCTAACAACCTTCAAACCAACATTTTCAAAATCATAGCAACAAATATTTTCCAAAACCATGCTTCCCAATGAATTCCAAACCAAATAAAACCATAAATCCACTTAGTATTTTATTAAAATAACAAATTTATTGAGAAAATATGTAATTTTTTTTCAAAAATCCATCCTCAAAAAATATTTGAATTGAAAATTTAAAAATACAACAACAACACATAGTGATATTATACATTTCCCTAAAATCCCTAATTCAACACCAAAGGGGTTCTACACATGATTCTCACCTCAATTTGATAATCAATTCTAAGAAGAACTAATAATATAAAACCAAATAACTCATGTTATAGAAAGAGGAGTAGAGAGTGAATCCACCTACCATTATGGGTTTGGGGGAATGATCCACTGTACAAAAGCACACAAAATCTAGATGAAAACTCCTCAAATATGCCATAGATCCCACCCCTTATAATCGGAACTCCCAAAACTCTCAATTATTTAAAAAAACCCCAGATCGACATGTGATCGAATTAGATATATAAAAAAGATAATGATAGAGAGAGAAATATTTCTCAGGAAAACGAAGAAACATATGATAGATGAGACATACTAGGATGAATATGCTTCAATTTACCTTTAGGAACCTTCGATAATCTTCCTAAATGCGTTGGATAACCACTATATCCCCTTAGTAAAAGAAATCCTTGGTTTGGCTAATAAGAGAGGGGAAATGGGGTGTCTAGGGTTAATATAAACGAAGTCCAAAAATCACCTTTTTTAAATCCACACCTGGTTAGCCCACATAGTTAGAAATTTTTTTTTCTAGTCATGCCACAAATACTATGAAAATGGGTGCCTCGCACGATGGCCCAAATGGTTAGTCTAACCATATGCCAACAGTGCATCAGCTCTCAATCAAATTGGGAACAATTTACCTAGGTTGATAACGTAGCTTGGAAATCATGCTTCTTAATCGTGCACCATCACACTTCCCTATACTTCAGTATGCATGGATTCCTTCAAGTCTTCTATGGTTTTTACTTACAGTTATTAAATAGTGAACCCATAGAAAAATAATTAAAACCATCTAAAGACCCCAATAAACTCTCCCTAGTATTTCCAAACACCATTATAAACCTAAAAAATACATACATAAGGGTTACATACCTCATACTAAGGGGTGCTAAATGGATCATAATAAATTCTCTAAATGAAAATCTAGTTTTTTTAAAAATATAGTAGTTTTCACTACATAATGACAAAATAATAGATTAAAAAATTTATAAAAAACAGACAAAAATATATTTTTTACATTTTATTAAGAAAACTAATTTATTTTTGTCAAATATGTTTACCAAATGTATAATAAATTAATTTTATTATTTTTTTAAAAAAAGAGTAAAACCGAATTTTTTAAAATAGGTTATTTTCAGAGAATATAGTGGCTGACTTAAAAATTATGTACCTCAATTACAAATAAATAACAATTATAAAAACCCTCTAGGAATTATTTTGAAAAAAATTATTCCTCTTAAAACTTCCACTATGAACAACTATGTTGTGAAGATATAATTTTAAAAAATAATAGTATTTCATTCTTTGTTAAAATTCAATGTTTCCTATAACTGAATTTTTCAATGAAAATTGAATTTATTTAAAAATATATTTCATAAAATTTCAATGAATTACATTATAACACCATAAATATTTTCTTCTTGGTATTTATAACATGATCATTATTATAATATAATAGAAATTTGAATATTCCATTTTGGAAAACCAACATCATAAAGTAGTTGATTAAACTTTCTCATAAAAAAATGGATTCATAAATTCAATGTTTTTATAGAATGAATCATAAATAGGTTTCAAAATAGATAAAAAATAATGATATTTTATGATATGGACATGGAAAAAATGTATTTTCCATATATCATTTAAGAAAAGAAATTGATCGACCATGAGAATGTAAAAAACCACATGATAGTAATCCAAATAGGTGTGGAAAATTCCATCAATTTAATAGAAATAAATAAAATAGGAAAAAAATTCTTTAATATTTATTTCTTATATTAATTAAATTGTTACTATCAAGACATATGAAAAAATATAATTACTTTATTTAATTTCATTTCATAAGAAAAATATAATCACATATAAGTGTTATTTTCAATTTCATATTCATCTCATCTTTCATGAAATAGATATTAAATATTAATTTTTTTTATCATGAAGCACTATAATTTAATTTTAACAAATTTTAAACTATATAGAATAATGATAAATTTGTTATTAAATATCTAGTTATCAAAAAATATATAATCTTTATGATAAGTAATCTAATATTAGTAAAATATTAATATGGTAAAATAATATATTAATATCTTGAACCTCATCCAAATTTCAACATAAATATTCCATATATCTCTAACCATAAGACACATCCAAAACTGAAAAAATATTATTCAAAATGCACTTAAATTTATCAACTTAATGTTAATAATTGATATATAATTTTTTATCTATCAATTATCACATACATAACATGTGAATACCTTCATCCTGGATTCATTTGAAACATGGTAATTAAATGAATTTACATAAAAGCTTTTCTAAAACATACATTTTTCCTTTTTCTTTAATTAAAACATAAATTATTGGATATATTCAATAAATCAATGAATTTCATAAACTCCATAAGTAATAACATTTAACACATTTCAATCAAATCATTAATTAGTTACAAGTTAATCAATAATATGAGGACGTTTAAATAACTATTTATGCCTTTGGAAACCATTATTATCATCCATTGTGTTATCAGAACATTTCATTATTACCTGACCAAAATATTACTATGTTCACTTATTCTCTACACATAAACAATATTTTCATTCCATAGATAAATTTCCTAGAGTAATTATTCCTTTATACAATATATTTTTAAACCCGAATCTTTTTTCCTCCAAGGCCTCCACCACTCAAACTCTAAATGAACTCTATATATATCTTCTATGAATATTCTGAGTGATTTTTAAGTATAAATTTTATAATGATATATTATGAAATCATATTATGAATATTAAAATTATCTTTCACTCCACTTATAATACCATTTAGTTTCTCATTGACACATTTTATATCACATTTATTTGTCATGACCCATCCCTTGGGGCCCATGTCGTGACTACCCACAACCCACCTTTTAAAGGCCAGGGGATAGTGACTAGCACCATAAATTCTTTTCCCAAAGTGGGAAGGAATTTCCTTTAAACCATTACACACAAACTCTTAACGACATCCCAAGACACTAAAAGGGGGGAAATTATAACACTAAAACAAAGCTGAGTGCACATACAAGTGAATGTATGTGGGCTAGAATACAAACCCAACAAAGAAATAAAAACATAAATGTACTAAAGGAAACATTGATGGCCATCTGTGGAAAACCCAACCATCTCATGAGAGTAGTAAAGGTACTGGAAGTCAATGTGGTATGTTTTTCCCACACGGTTCTTCGGCACCCACATGGTCCTTGACCACCAAATCCACCATCATAGAATTCATCAGTTCCATCCCCCTAAGCACCTCTATTGAAAATTTGATCATCTTCTCTAGACAGACCATGTTCAGGTGAAGACTGGGAAGGGGTGAGTATAATAATACTTAGTAGGGACCCCGAGACCCCCGAAAATCTCTCAGTAGTCCATGAAAGAATCCATGAAAAATAAAATACCCCAGAGGTAATGACACCAAAAAGACTTCAAATATATAGAATAAATTAAATTACACAACTCACACCAGGTATATATATGTACTAAAGTAATGATGATTAGTCATAATGTTAGATCATCTTATTCTCTCGAGAGACTCTGCTGCTGACCCGTACAATGTTTTTAGATGCTGACCCACATGGGATCTCTAGGCGCTTACCAACATAGGAATCATTGGTGCTAACCCATAGAAGATCTCAAGGAGCTATCTCATAGTGGATCAGTAGTTTCTAATCCACAGAGGAACGTTAGGTGCTGACACATAGAGGATCACTATGTTTTTATTCACATTATATACAACCACTATATTATTACACTTACCATGTTGGTTATAAAAGGATAAACTCCTCAAGACATAGGTCATACATCAACTTCCATGAATCAACATAGAGACTAAACCCAATGGATAGATTTGTCATAGGGGTCCCTGCACAACAGACTGCGTGATGATTGAATGTCTGGTCTCTATGTTATGATCTTTTTCGTAAAAAGGGATGGTTGGATTCAAGTCCAATATGACCCATCCATAATCCAACTTCTTCTAAAACTAATGTGGAGTATCTAAAAATGACCTCCCGGTATCAAGGTTCACAATGCCACTGATGTCATGTAAATCAGAGACCCGGTCTGAGGGATACATGCATTTTAGTAAACGTGGTCGAGTAACATCTTGGCCCAGTCTGACCCATTCAGACTTACCCAACCAACTCAGCCCGAGGGTACCACTTACCATAGTTTAATTATATTTACATGACATAATGTGGTTAGCGTTGGGGTAGGTCTAGTCTGGCCTGGACGGTGGGCCTTATTGGACTCAGCCTTGGGTGGCTGAGGGTCCAGCCCCTTCGGTCACCCGGTGGCCTATTCTTGTCCGGATTGACCTGATGGGCATGGGTCTGACCTACTGGAAGGGGTCTATCCCGATGGGTTCCGGTTTGGCCGAGACTGCTAGCTGAGGCATGAACTGCTAGATGGAGATGAACCGTGTGGTGTGGCGGTGGTGTGTCGTCCAGCTGAGACATGGTAGTTGTGCCGTATCTGGCCCCTGCTATCCCTATAGACACGAGGCCTCCTCAAGCTGTGGTCAACAGACCACTAATCCTCGGCCACCAGATGATCTGGACGCATGCCTTCTATCCACATAATGCTCTACGCCATGTCTTCTACTACCGCCACGACCACCTACCACCTTATTATGACGACGGGTACACATATCCACCTGGTCGGCAGCCCTCTGTCCCACCATCCGGCTTGTGACCAGTGCTGCCATGTTCCACCTCCTCCAGCATGGTGGAAGAACCATCGACAGACCCCCAGACGTGCTCCAATTGTCTGTTAATTTCATTTCATGCATCTATGGCCCCCATATATAACCCTCTTCACCGCAAAAGGTCTCAATTCAGTCTTCTTGTGGATTCAAGAGCTTGGCAATGAACAACACCCACGTCGGAGGGGCTCAAGCCTTGTTCATTTTGGCCGGAGACCTCCACAATAGAAGTTTATAATCAAGGGAGTTCCATCTATTTCACATTTATCAACAAGGATGATTTAACCTTGTATAATTTAATCTGAAAATAAAATTCATCCTTTGTTATAATTGCATGAATCACAGATCAACCTCTTCGGGGGTTGATCCTTGTACGTCATTTCAAAGAAAAATAACAAGGATGAACTACTAACAATTAAACAATAGCTACCTCGTAGATGTTTGATGTTGAATCTTTTGTCATTCTTTAATGGAGAGGAAAACTGTAGGGGGGTCATTACATAATCTTCATATTTAAATTACCCATTCTCCCTCGTGTTGGTTTAATAAAAATATTCACAACACACTGTTTCTGTTATGCTGCGACATTGTGTCGTTACACTTTTTCATGTAAGAATCAGTGTCTATCTAACACTTAAATTATATTATCAATACACTGCATGATATGAAGTATTAATTAGAATCATTAATTCACCTTGTCGCTTCCTGGTTTCAATATCTCAGGGTCGCTGTCCACCACCCAACTGTGAGTAATGAAATAATATAATTCCATTAATTTTTTTTCGAAAAGTCCAAAAAATTTCATTTCCACTTGACCATTGCAGGATAATGTTATGAAATTTCTAGGAGTATCCCGGAAATCTGAATTCATCGGTGTCCCCATATGTTCTATTTGATAACTGGTGCAAAAGATAGAAAAACCCACTCACACGTTTAATGAATGCACCTTAAAAAATTTCCAAAAAAATTAACTTTCACCCTCGACTTGTATCAGTTGAGGTTTAGCTCCTCTAAACTGGAAAACATCCATATAATCACAAAGATACACTTATATTTTCCATTCGAGTTACCATTTATGAGTTAAAGTATTTTTTAATAAAATAATTATTAGTTAATTATTTAATTCACATCCCAAAACTAACTTCCATTATTTGTCTGCAGCAGCCATTGTTAGGATTTTCTTAAGGAATGAATACCCTCCTGAGTTCAGCGGTGGCGTCATATTTTTAATCTGAGTCACCCTTCGTGAGTTATAAGGATTTGAAAAACTAAAATAATTTTATATAATAATTTTTTTTTATGATTATAACATTTTTTTGGTTTTCTAACTGGAGGCCTTCATCAACTAGACATAAGTCGTGCCTAGGGTAAAATAGACATCATGTACCCAACGGTGCCCTCAAATTTCTAATCTGGGAAACCGTTTAATAGTTGTTACATTTTTTCAATAAATCTGTTCACATATGCTATTTAATGCATATAATATTTTGAAGGATCATTCTGGGAAGTTCGGGCCTCAAAATCGCATGCTGTCTCACTGCCTAGTCTTGAAATAATTCTATGAAAATAAACAAAATACCCAAAAATTATGGGTCATTGTATTATTATTAACTAACTTTCTTCTTTTTCCCTCCATTGACTATTACCATCAATTATAGAGTGAGAAACAATACTCATTATGTGAAACCCCATAATAATGAAAATCAATTTATTATATGACTATATCATCACATTATCTATTCAATCAATGCCACCATAGGTTTATCCTTTTTCATATAAGATCATTATAATATCAAATAATGCATGATGGTTTATAAATTGATTTTTAGATTTACCAAATAACTTATTTTGTATGTTTCGGACTAACTTCACATTAAGGATAATATAACCATGAAAGTAATAATGATCATGATATACTCAACTAACTATTTTTTGGTTTATTAACCACTGATACATATTCTATAAAGACACTTCAAATTTTATTATCTATAAAATTATGTATATATATTAAATCCACATAATCTCAACCCAAGTAAAACAGTTGGATGTTTTCTAACACATAAGATCATCTTATGGGTTCTTCACAAATTTTTTATCAACCGATTTTCAATTGGTTTATGAAAACATCATCTAATAGACCTACAAGGAATCAAAAATATCATAAATAATTATTAAATATTTATTGAAGTATTTAAATAAAATATTATAAATATCAATGAATTAAAAAATAGTTCTACTGCATTTGGAATCAAGTAAATATAATCAATTGGTTCATAGGTGATCTTAATATTTTCCAACTAATTTCATCATATACATAACAATATATATAATAAAAACATAACACAATTCATCATAACATGGGTTTGAAAAAACAATTAAGGGTGAGAAAAAATGCAATGAAAATGAAAAAAAGTTATATATCTATGATTACAGAATAGAAATACGAGAACATGGTTATAAGATCATGACATTTAAATTTATAAAAAATATGTTTCCTATCATTTATCAAAATATTGATTCAAGGAATTACTAATTTCATTTAAAAAGAAAGTAATCATAATGGACTAAATCTACATAATCTATGAGATCATAACATCATAATTTTACATATAGTTTTTGATAACAAATTGGATTATAACATTGATAACATTTGTAAATAGAAATAGGATTATTTATTGTGTTAAAGACATGAAATTATGCTATTGCATAAAATTATTGACATGTATTAGATCCCATGATCAGCCATAGGGAAATGATAATCAAATCCATTTATAATCTTATGGACATGAAAATAGGGGCATGCATAACATTGTGAACACATAATTAGGTTGACATATAACATAATTAACTCATGAGTTATTTATCATTACTAATTAAAATGAAGAGAGATATAGATCCCAACCACCAAATAATGAAAATAATATATATTTACTACACAAGATAAATAAAAAATAATAATATCATAACCAATTAAATGAAATTGGCGTCATAAAAATTTCATCAACTCGTTACTTTTAGTAAAGTAAGTGGTTCCATTATAAATTCTTCATAAAACTAATAAATGAATGAAATAAGTAATATGAATATTATCTTTGTATCATGTCCCAAGTTCATCATGAATAACTTTCATGAATGTCATATTATATGTAAAATGATTTTAAAATATTACATGGATTATTTAATGAGGAAAATGGACATTAAACATTGAAAATTACTATTTTGTACTAAAAATTTATAAAACAATTTCAAAATCATATTCATTAAAGTAAAACTTATAAAAATAAAAATTAATTTCTATATAATCAACCATATATTATTGAAAAATATGATATTAATTTTGTAAGTGTTAAAGAATATATTTTGTTTCAAATTTTTATATTAGAAAAAATAACCTTTTGGAAAATGATATGAATAATACATTTAACATATTTAATAACAAATGATATAAATGAGTTTCATTTTATTTATGAATATATTTTGATAATAGAAAAAAAATTCATTATAACAATTTTTTTTAAAAAAAATACATGGATGAAAAAATGTTTTCAGGTGATGAGATAAATAAGGATGATCCCTTTTTAAAAAAACATTACTTCAGTACCATTATTCCTTTGTGTGTAAATGAATGAAAATAATATATTTCAAATTAATAACTATAGTGGAACATAATTCATTTGTTTATTTGGAGATAGATAAATTAATATTAATATAAGCAATATATCATTAAGATTCCCATTATGAAATTACATTGTAAAATTAATGATTCACCACTATTTTAACACCCCAGTATTTCAGAGTACGTTATTTCTTCAAAGTAATTTCATAACATGCACTACACGCAACACCAAGTTCTAGTGCACCATGACTTACCAAACTAGCCATTCAAAAGTAGTTATGAATAGTATTAATATAATTTTGAACTTTATATAATCCTTATAATTTTAGAATCCATATTGTGAGATTCATAGACATAATGTAAGAACAAATTCAATTTTTTCAGATAAAAGATGTATTTTTCAAAAAAAATGCAATTTTACTACCTTTTAATGGAGAACCCTTTTTAAATCCAATATATGAAAAATTTATATATTAAATTTTACAAAATAAAATTCTTCTTTATAATTGATACATAATAATATAGTTTCAATTAAATTTATGTTTTTTTCTGATAACATTCATATTTGAGTGAATAGTTAAAAATATTATATTTGTAATGAAAACAAATTTTTTAATCAAAATAAATTATTGTGTCAAATTGTACATTTTAATGGGTTTCATGTATAAATAGATTATAGTTTTAACATTTAATCTAATTCTGGTCATTTTAAGTAATTTTACCTTGAAATTGGACATAAACAAGTGTCAATCTTTTGATATTTATTATTTCCTAAAAATACGACTTTTGGTTTTGAAAATAGAAATTAATTTTAAATTAAAAAATGAAGATTATATGTTTTTAATTTGTTAAAATGGAATTCATTTTTGAATTCAGAATATCAAAATTATCTTAGGGTAAAATATTTTTATTTTTCTAAAAACTTTCAATATTTGATGAACAACGAATAACATTGTATTATTATTTAAAACCGACATTTCATTTAAATAATTATTTATTTTATTTAAATTTACATTATGTAAAGATTATATATATAAAACCTATATAATTTCAATGTAATTCATTAGAGTCATTTTACAATAAAATGAAATGTATAAAATTTTATCAAACGTTTTACCGTCTTTTACCCACCTCTTAGGAGCACTTGCAAATTTGCAGAAAACATAATATTTACCACTTCTATGAGTTGAATTTCTAAAATCAAAGAGGCAAGGTTAATATTAGTATGTAATATGTGGTTCAAAATGATGAAAATAATTTTTGGTGAATAGTAACTTTTTACTTTTATTTACAACAGTTACAAGTAAATAGGGTAATTAAGGGTAAGAATTATATTATTATTACCCTAAAACATGTCATTTTTCTATTAAGTAAGTTTCATTAGACCGAAAAAAGCATTATGAATAAAATATGATCCTTTAGATCCACTTTGATTAGATTTGGACATTTATAATTATTTAATTCAATGAAGAGATAAAAGTGTTAAATTCCAAGTTTAATGACTAAACCATTTTTAATATAGGCTTACACATAAGATAAATTCGATAATAAATATTCATTAGAAACAAAAATATATTTCCTAAATAATGGTATTTTATTTATATTTCTTTATTTATTAAAAACTTTAATTTATTAATGACAAATTGATGATGCAGTAATTACCTAATTCAGAAATATTAAAATATTTGATATTAAAAATATCCAAATAAATGTAATTTGAGACATTTTAAAAATTACACTAATTTCATAGGTTAATATGAAATTTTAGGGTCAGTTAGATTAATTTTTATCGAAGTAATAATGCTGTTATGAATTTTGGAAAAACAAAATACCAAATAGTGTCAAAATTGACAAAAAATAGTTTTTAAAACAAATATTATATCATTAATTGGTATTCTATTACTAAAAATATACGATTTGGCCAATAGTCTTAAAAACTAATATATATGTAATTAATTGACCACTTGGGGTTCTCTTGTAAGTTTATACTAATTTTATTAACCATATAATATAAAAATATAAATAGAAATGGTAAATGTCAAACTATTTAACTAAGAGTTAAATATAAAAGATATGGTTAATATAGTAACTCAAACCTATCTAAAACTTATTGGTTGAGTGGTGTTCGACCCATACCCAACTTAGAATTTAAAAAAATACATTTTCCATCCATCAGAAACTGAAAATGATTTTATTATAAAATAATATTTTTAGTTTTTCCTAAGGTGCCCCAGACCCCTCTTATAAAAGAACTTCCCCTTCTCTCAAATTCGAACCTCCAAATTATTTTGGCTTGGCCAAACCCGGCCAAAATATCTTCCCAACTATTATTACTTCATTCTTGGGGCCATGTATTTATAATAAATCCATCCTAAGGAGCGTTTTTGATCAAATCAAAGGGAAGAACCCGCAGAAGAGATACTGATTTCACCACCCTCTTTCAAGTTCTATTCTTCCTCCACTTCCTCTTTCTTTGTTGTTCCCATTACAAAATAAAAACTAAAATGACTTCTATATAATGTGATTTTATTGTTAATATTGCATAACTATATTCATTATTATATCCATCCTTTGAATGACATGTCACCATACATGCGTACGTACGGCTTACCGTCTCCACGTCATGGTGTAATTGTTATTCAATACATTAATATTTCGATGGGTATAATAATGATGTGTAATTGATGTGAATAATAAATATAACATGATAATGATTATATATATATGACATACTATCCAATTACACATCTTTAAGGATATTATATTGCTTCTCGTGTGTATGTACATATTACCGTCTCCACGACGCTATGAGATTCATTTCCAAGTTCACCATTCATCGACCGTTATAAAAATATATATTACTAATAAGTTTGTAATATATGTCATAATAATGCTACTAGAGATATATATATATATTTCCTTATTTATTTACTTACATATATCTTATTCACTTACTTTCATTCAATGAGATTTGAAAACAGAAACAGTGTTTATGCATATGTACGACCTACCGTCTCCATAAACTGTGTATTCCATTTCATATATCTGTCTATTATAATTTTTCATATTCTAAATATTTATGATTTATAAATCAAGGTTTATATTATAGAAGTATTTTAATCATTATCTAAATGATACGATTAAGAGTAACAAGTTAAAATATGTACGATAAAGAAAGAGATTATTACTCGAAATGTTTATTTGACATGAATATCATTATTAAATGTGTAGTATAAAGTCTTAAATGAATCATTTATGATATAATATGGTTAATTTCACAATCTATTTATTATCCGAGGTTATTTTTACATAACTATCTACTGGGACATATTTATTATCCATGATCATGTTTCATAAAAGAGTTTTCAAAGGGATTATTCTTAAGGGAAATTTTTCTAAAACAACATTTTAAATGTATTAAATATTTATTCCTCTAAATCATTCTCATTATTTTATATGTTTTCAAAATGGATTTTATTGATTTATATATATTTACATTAATTTTTTTAAAATGTTAATTCATTTAAAATGATTCAAGGTGGTATGGGACACTTTGATTCAAAAATTTCATTAAATGTCTTCCTTTCTAAATTTTTTGACTTTTAAATGTTTTCATGAAAAAGGGATATTTCTCTCAAAGAGTTTTACAAGTCATTTACATCTATTTCAACATACTTTTATGAATTTTAAACTTGATTGAAGATGATTTATTATGATACAAATCTTCTATATTGTATTGAAGGTTTTGTGAAATGTTTGAATGTGGAGGTGTTATTTTTTATAACATTCATGGTTTATGGATAAAGTATTGACATTTCGTATGAAAGTATTAATACAAATGTTTGTGATATGTTTAATCCTTTTCATATGAGGAATGAATTGGACTTAGTAAGTGATAGGTGGAGCCCTATACAGCTCTTAGATGCATCTGTATGTCTCATGAGACAAACTAGTGTCTTGGCTAAAGCCTTGAAAAAATATTATTTCTAGTCATGGCACAAAGCCCTGACTTTGTGGTTATGAAAGTTTGGCATTATGTATTCCATCATTATGAACGTGGCTATTGATATTTCATGATATTATTCGACTAGTAGAATATCCACCTGAGTAAGTAAATGACAATATTTTGTTTCATATTTTCCATATTATAATGAATTTTATGTTGAAAAGGCTTTTGTTTTATTTTTATACATTTCCTTAAATGTTTTTTCTTATTAATGAAAGTTTCCATTGTATTGATATCCTTACTGAGCATCTAAGCTCCCCCATTCTATGTTTTCTTTTTCCCAGGATTCCAAGAAGTGTATTGTGATTGATATGCAAGGTAAATCTAAGGGAATAATTGCATTCAAAAAGGATTATTTACGTTGTGTTGTATGTTATAATGTGTAATGTAACATTTTTGTATGTAATCTAGTTTCCATGATTGCTAAACTGATCGATCCTTTAGGATGTGATTCTTTGTAATCATACCAATGTATTAAAATAATGCATCGACTCTGGGCTTCTAGGGTCGGGGTGTTACAACTATAGTATCTTTTGAATCCAAACAACAATGAAGATAATATAGAATGAAATATTAAAAATAATTAATATAATTATATTCATGAAATAAAATATAAAAGGGGAATTATGAAATTTTTTTAATATAATATAGAATGATTTTATAACATATGTCTCAAAGAAGGAAAAATAAGAAAAAAATCCCAACCCTTTACTCTAGAATTCTAGCATACACATTTGAGAGTAACATTTAAAAAATAGAGATTTATTATAAATATATTATTGAAATAGAATTTCATTAAATATTCCATATATTACTCACTTATGAACTATTATTAGTCATTTATTAGTATTTACTTTTAAAATTAATGTTTCATATAATATCTATATAGTTTTTAATGTATTCATGGATTTTGTATACCAGGTATATTTAAATTGATCTTGGTTTCATAATGTCATAAATTTTAACTATTATGTAAATATAATATATATTAAGTATATATTAATTTTTTGTGACACAATAATGATATAATGTAATAAAATAAACTACTGAGAGAGATGATAGGTCATATATATGCATGAACGTTGTTTCAACTTTATCAGAGAATGAAATAAGAGAGAGATAAATAATATACCACCATTACAGTGTAATTAGTAATTCATACATATCAAATATATTCTTTAAATTTTTCATTATTAACATCCACTGAAAGAGTTATTGAAAATAAATCACATCACTTTTTGAGGTGGTGGTATGTCATGTACATGAATGAAATTATAGTATTCCCATTATATGGAATAAAAGAGGTTATTGTTATATTATAATTTCATAAGTATAATAATTTAATAAATATCATATAAACATTTTTATAAAACATTATGTCCAAAAAAATAGGCGGGGAGGGAAAATTAATTTCATCTGATTCTGAGGTGGTAGTATACACACATTCTAATGTTTCATTTTATTTTTAGGGAATAAAATATGGAAATAAGGTCAGTATTATATTTAAATTCCATATTTAAAATAAAATTGTTTTAAAAATTTATTTAATTAAATACATTTATATATATCAGACATGTTATTTTGTGACAAAAAATTAATCTCATCGCTCCTTGAGGTGGTCTTCCACAAGTAAGCACAAAATATATTATCATTTTTTAGTGATTGTATGTTTTTGAAAAAATATATTAAAATTTACATTTAAATAATGATATATATTTCATGAATATCATATATTTAAATAAAATCCAAAACTACAACATGTCATGATAGGAGTTGCTAGAAAATGTATTAAACAGGTTCATGAGGTGGTAGATCATAATAAAGTCAAATAATGATTTCATTTATCATTTGATGGACATGATAAATATATAGGTCATTACATAGGATACACCTTAGTATAGCTATGATTATATTTCTAAAATTTAGGAATTTTTGAACAATATTTTATTGATTGAAACAATAAAATAAAATTAATATAGTTGATTAAGAACTAAAAATCTTTTCAAACAACCTCTTAAGGTTTACAAAAAAACAAATTTTTAGGATTATTTTATGTTCATGAAAATCACTCTAGGACTTGAGGATTATTGTAACATGTAAATTTTAGTAGTCCTTGGGTGAACAAAATTATTGTTAACTCTAATAATGAGAGGATATTTGGTTCAATTTTTATAATGGTGTGGAGGGGTACATATGGAATATATTAAATTAATAAATTAATATAAATCAATTTTCATATTAAAATGATAAATAATTAAAAAAATTGTAATATAAGAAATGTATTATGATATATAATCTCATATAATAAAAATTCAACATGTTTAGTAAATGTTTTCACTATTTTCATTTTGTTTTATCATGTGTTAAAATGTTTTGGATTATGACCACAATTTTGATGTTTTAATACAGTAAGTGTAAACATTCATTGTATAAAAATAACAAAAAAAATAATTTTTGAGATTATCTACCATATCCATTGTATGTGTATGGTGATATTGTTTTTAAGAATTTTAATTCACTTAATGAATTATTATTTATTATAAAATAAAATAAAATAAAAAATTCTACAAGAATTTAATTTGAAATTTAAAATATCATATAAAATATGGTATTAATTTTTAATGTTTTAGATAGTCCATATATCATAATAATATATAATAAAAGATTTTATAATAAATCATTCAAAATATATTAATTTTAATTTTCATAAAACCATTAATTTTCAATTTCTTTTAATGAAATAAATATATTCTTAGCATTATATACACATTTATGGTAATTATATAAATTAAAAAAACTGTATATAAATAAATATCAAGATTTTAAATTCAATTTTCAAAAATAAACATCATGATTCAATCAAAAAATGTTTTTATTCTATTTTTTTCACATAATTGTTGTTTGAAAACATGGTGTAGATTTTCTATTTATCATTACTTAAATTATTATATAAGTTTCCTTAATGGAAAAATTTCCCAAATAAAAATAAATATGTATATGTGTTGAAATAACTTGATGTAGTATGAATTATTTAGAAAAATGTTTTCTGTTTCATTTAGTTTTTCCAATGTTGTCTATATTTTTTATTTAATGGGGTTAATTTTATATCATTTTTTAAAAATTCAATATGAAAAAATATTTTATGATAATATTAAATATTTATAATAATTGCGCTAATAATATTTTTGGAATCCATTTTACAAAAAATAATTCTCTATATGTTTTTGAAAATAATTATATATATATATATATATTCATTACGGCCAATGAAATAGGGTTTTTTAAAAATTTCTTTTTATTTGTAAAAGTTTTTGAATAATAATATCACATAATTTTTTTCATCTGTAATTAATATAATTATTTATAAATAAAAGTTATTATTAATAATTTAAAAAAACTCAAATTAATTTTTGTATTCTTCTTTGAAAAAATCAAAATTTAATTAAAAAATGTATATGTGCCACTTTTTACTGAATAACAAATATTTTCCGAAAAAACCCATCAAATTAGTCTTAAGATAATTTTGATACACTGATTTCCAAAAGAATAATTTATTTCTAAAATAATATTTATTGAATTTTTTAAAATCATTTATTAAATTACCAAATTAAATCTATAAATATAATTATTTATAGAATATATATTTTGATAAAAATGTATACTAAAATATTATTAAATATTATTAATGATTCATGACCAATTTTTAATATGTATGACCTTTAAATATATTTCATAAATCTGGTAATCCAATTAATACCCACTGAATGAATCTAAATTTTATAATTATAATCTTAATATAATATCATTACATGGTTTTTTAGGCTCAGTGATCCTTATCATATATGTTATCAGACATAGAATTTTTTAAATCTCAAGGTGTTACAACCTCCCTACTATTAATCTTTTAACACATTATTTTAACTTGAACTTTGAAATTAATGGTTTTACAATATAAAATACCCATATAAAAATAACACAATGTCAAAAGGGATAATAAAAAAATGTTTAATGAAAATAATGGAATTAAAATTTGAAGTCATTTCGAATAACATAAAACTAGGATTCAAAAATGGGGAACATTGTATGGAAGTTAATACCTTAGAATGGAAATAAATTGTAACTTCCTAATAATTATGGGGAGTGATATAATAATTTATAATATGAATGTGAATAATCAAGCTAAAATTAATTTCCAAAACCCAATAACAAATTAATGTTTGAAAAATACAATCGATTAAATTGAAAATGATTTAGTAATATAAATTTTTTACTTCAACATCATTTTCCTAAATTTTAGTAATATATTTACTAAATTAAATAATAATTTTTAAAAAAATATACTTAAATGATATGTATAATTTCTTCCAATATCTAATTTACATCATAATATCATTTTAGTATCAAATTTAGATGTATTGAAGAATGAATTTTTTATTCCTGAACAAGGAATGTAAACATATGAAATATCACATATTCAGCAACAGGACAACAATACCTTCATAATTTTTTAAACATTACTGAAATCCATATTTATAAATAAATGATAATTACCAAAATTAATAAACAAATATTTAAAGAAATATAACATTAATCACTAAAGGTTTAGTGAAATATCTAATGTTCAACATAGACCCATTAATAAATAACTAACCGTGAAATCCTACAAAATATTCTGTAATAATATTGAGACACAATTATTAAGATTATTCCATAAAAATTAATCCATTATAAAAAATTTACAATAATCACAATATAAAATAAAAAACAATAAATATCATGTACCAAAAATTAATATTCCCTAAAAAATTATTCCTATGTTATTCTAATCATTTCTATAAATTACCCGAATAAATATAAATAAACATTTAAATAATATATTCTTTAAAAATATTATTTATCATTTATTTTTAAATTAAAATATAATTGTATCATATAACGATTCCAAAATTTTTTATAATGATATTCATCTGAAATAGAATTTATCACTTAATGACCAAATAAATTTTCAATCATGTAGTTTTCAATATGATATCACTAATGTTGTAAAATATAAATATCCCTTAACTACCTCAATATTAATAATCATATAAATTATAAGGGTTCTAAATTACTTTATATATATGTCTTTAATATCTAAATTAACTCTTTCTAAAATAAACTAAAATTAAAAACATTTTAAAATTAATGGATACATGTACATCAAGAATCTGTTAATACTCACTAAATAACTCCTAAAAAATATCATCTTTACAAAATAGATAATTTCAACGATATTGATTGAATCTAATACATGTTCCATGTTTTGAATATAATACCTTAAATATAATTATCATTTTTAGTTTCATGATTCTATAATAATTATAAAAAATTTGAGTATATTGACTAAAACACCACAAAGTCATAATTCTGCAGACTCGGTATATAAAACTCATCGTATATACAACTTCCTTATAAAATCCTTAGTCTGATTCACTATATTATTCATTAACAATTTTTTTTAATATTATCACCATTTTTAATTATTTTATGATGATTCATTTAAATAATTCAAATCTCATTTTATAATTTTAACATATAAAGGAAAATCATACCCTAAATGTAGACATGAATGCCTTATTTTAATTCATTGATATCCTCTTTGTCTTTCATCATTAAGTACATTATTCAAGAATAGAAAAAGAAATTTCCTATGTTTTATTTCTTATTATTATTGAAATAAATGGTTTTTTGTTTTCAAGTTAAATAACAGAGATTCGATTATCTATAGAAATCTTTTTGAAATGAAATGTTTGTTGAAAGATCAATATGTTTCTTGTGTGTGATTTAAATTCTCAACAGTATTTCAAAACCATTCAAAAAATATTTTATGGTTATATTAATGATTAAATCATCTAGATGGGATATGGATGTTTTGTGAGAACATTTATCATTCATCCTAAAAAATAATATTTAATCATTCAATAATAACATCATAAAAAGATGAAATAAATTATTTCATGTAAAAATGAAAATGGTCATTATAAAATCAATACATGAATAAATTATACAATATTTTTACATTAAAATCCTAAAAAAATCAATAAAAACATCAACATTAAATATTTTTTTAACATTAATTTTTATATTGTACCATTTTTCATACATGCATAAACATGTAAAAATATTAAAGAAAAAATAACTTTTCGCATTGAACCTAAGCTTTATATATACCTTAGACTAATAAAATGTCTCAAAAAAATATTATTACTTATAATAAAATACCATAACATAAGAAATCAAATGTGGTGATCAGGAAATAGAAATAATGATAATCCATATACTCATAAACCATATTTTTATCAATAACACATACATTATCCTCATAAGAACGAATCACAATCTACATTTTCTTTATATTCCTTTTATTTAAAAACAACTATAAGGATATCACATTAAATATTTCTTAATAAAGATGTTTTATTAAATAATTCATTTTTTAAAACATTTTAAAATATGGAATGATAAAAAAATAACATTGTAAGGGATTTAAAAATAATAAAATAACCATTTATTTCATTTTAGAAACATTAGATAATAAAAATATTCTTCAAAGTTATATGTCTGTTTTTGAACATAAATAATCATTTAGATACAAATGAAATCATATTTACTACACAAGGTATTCTGTAAAAAAAATTAAATCACATAAAGGGAAAATAATAATCATGAAGATTTAATAGAAAAAATAGAACCCAATTGATGTATTTACTTAAAAAACATATATTTTTTCCTAAAATTGAATAATAAGTTCCAAAAAAACCAATGATCTTTTCTCTTTCTTATAAAACTAGACAATTTCTTGGAAAGGAAAGAAGAACTTATATAAAATCCTTGTAGGTTTAATGAACCATCATCATCATATATCCAAAAATATTGGAATAACAATTTGATATTCATACATTATAGTTCGGTTGGGAACATAATGGTCATGAAACCATCCATTAATGGTGGTTATGAAAAATAAAATACAAAATAATCATCAAAACTGTGAGTCGTATGTAGATATGAGTAATAACTACATTTTTAATGATAAATATAGAAATAATATATTCATTACCTTATCATTATATAATTTAAATGAATTAAAAAATACTATGTTATTTTGTTAATATACATATATATTTCATCAATTTGAGGTGGTGAAAAAAATTAAATCACACTGCATCTTGGAGGTGGTAGTACACTCATACGAATGAATGACATAATAATTTCCTAGAGAATGAAAATTTTAGATAATATCTGATATATTAAGAAAAAATAATGTTAAATATATCATTAATCTTATAAATATATTTTATAAAAAATTGTAATCTTCCGGGGAGGTTGTAATAGAAAACAAAGTGGAATGGTTTGTTAGACTCTAGTTCGATGTATACATGAACAACAGTTTCATTTCACATGTAACGAAAGATGAGATGAATATTTGTTATGTAAAATAAATTAAAAACCAATATTAATATATAATACATTAATATTTTTTTTTATTTTTTAAGAAAGCATAAAATATGTATATATAGTATGTATTAAAAATAATCATGATTTGTAAACTATCACTCTTCTTCAAATAACATATTATGGTTCACAAAAAATTAATTCTAATGTTTTTCTCATATCCAAACAAATGACCTAGTATAATGAAGAGTGACATATGTAAAATTTTGTTTAAAGGGAATGTACAATAAAATTTGTTTTTCATGTGGGATGAAATGATGATAGGAGGATCCATTTTATAAGAGAGGGGAGGGAAACTTCCCAAAATTTGTAGTATATTAAATTATTATAAAATTATTTTCAACATAAAATGGATAAAAATTAATAATAATTGTAGATATAATGATTTTGAGTCTAAATCATGTGAGGAAATAAAAATTATGACATTTTAGTTGATATTTTGACACAAAACGTTTCATTAAACTACTATTAAAACTTGTTGATATGTATTACTTAATTCAAATAATTATAAATTGAGTTCAATAATGATAAATAAAATGAAAAATACTCATAATTGGATCATGTATGATATTATAAACCAAATACCATTTACTTGGATGATGTTAATAGTTCTATATTTTTTAAATCAATAAGTGAAATGTTATTTATTATAAAATTTCAATAATTTCAATTTGGGACAAGTCATTAGATTTTAGATAAAAAAATTCAATATAAAGATGGTATTTATATTTAAAACATTAAAACACACAAAATAAACTATAATTATCTAAGAAAATTGTATAAATAAAATATTCTTCCATGTTATATTACTTTTAATATTTTTTATTTTTTATATTGAAATTAAATAAATACATACTTTGTGAGTGGTACGTTTGAATTTAAGGTAATTATATAATTATAAAAAACATAAATTAAATTACCAAAATGATAAAATAATTATTCTCAAAATAAGAATTAATATTTATTTAAAATAGTTATATATCAATATTTTAATTTATAATAAAGTTTTAAAAGAATGATTGTGAAATTTTTTATTTATCATTATATATAATATATTATAGGTCAATTATATAGAAAAAGGGTCTAGTAAACTATTTTATATTTATTTTTTTATGATTTATATACAAATACATTATTCATATAAGATTAAAATATAATAAAGTAGGTCTTAAAAATTAAATTTAAAAAATTTTAACTCGATTTAACATTTTACAATTGGATGAATTTTTACAGTTTTTCTATTTATTATAAAAAATTTAATATAGACACATTAAATGATATTAGATTTTTTTATTTTAAATACTGAATCTATTATATCCAATTCATTACAAAGATGTGGAATAAATTAATTTTATGAATATTCTTGAATGATCGATGGAATACATTTTTTTAAAAAAAATTATGACTTAAATAATTTTGATACCAAGATCACATATAATTTTGACATATATATAATTAATGATCTTATTAATAAATAATAGAGATATATATTAATATATAATTTTCAGAAAAAACATATGATTATAAATAGTATAAATTTTATATAATTTTTTCATTTTTGATAATTTATCTATCAAATTTCTTTTATAATAGTTCCAAAAATGTATTTTAAAATTTTTCTTATAAAAGGAATATAACACAATATTTATAAAATTGATTTCTGAACAATAAAATCACTTTAATAAAATTTCAATGATTTATTAAATTGAATTTATCAACAAATTTCTTTTTAGTGGTCCGTTTATATATATTTCATAAATAATATAGTCATATTAATACTATCACTTTTTTTAAATGGGTATATTTAAATAATTAGATTTTGTTGTTAGTTTGGGATCAGTTATGGGTGTCATATACACTATCAAACATATTTTACTTATTAAATTCATAAAGTGTTGCATCACTTTACCTATTTCATAGTCCTTGATTAACTCCAAAAATCACATTTTTTGAATGTTCAGTCCATAATTGTAAATATGAACATTAGTAACTCATGATTAGTATAAATATCATACTATTTACCATATAAGTAACGTTTCAATATATTAACAAGATGTATTACTATTTATAGCTCCATATTTTGATAACATAATATTTTCTAATTGACCATTAATTTAACAGATGATTAAAAATAACAATTTCAATTTTTATGATAACACATTCCAATATTTTATTTGATTTATCACTATATATCAAATTCCAATTTGAATTTAGTGGTAGTGTGGGAACTTGTATTTTAATTTAATACAACATTATCTATTTTAAATTCTGATTACACTCATCCATCCAATGGAAGTGGAATCAATTCATGTTTTAGTGGATACATTACACACTAATAATATATTCATGATAACATAAATATACAGTTTCTATATTTCAATTATAAATATTCATTTAATATGTATATTATTATTATTATGATTTTTATCGTGTTGTTTTTTAGTGCATGATCAGACAATTCTAAAAAGAGAATGTCTCTTATATAATCAAAATAATGTCTAGATTACCAAAGTATAAAAATAAAAAATTGTCATGTATCCTTTAGATGAATATGTACATGAAATCTGATTAGACCCAGACAATGTATTTACATCAAGACCCATATTAGTAAGAATGTCTACAACTGAGCATTTATCCCAACAGACATGGGTAAAAATGTAGACATTGTATGTGTGATAGTCCAATAAAATAATCCATATATCTGTTAACATTAATAGAATATGGCCAGAACATACTCTGATAGACTAGAAAATAATAGAAGAATAACATTCCAACCAAAGCATACCTCATCCAAGAAGCAAAAAACATTCAATGGCCCCAATAAAACCCAAATTGTTTTTCTCTGGAGTGCAAGAAAACCACTATAACTATACAATATTCATAAAGAATACTAATGATGACTACATAAAATATCATTATAACCTGAAGGACCTGGATTACCAAACAGATAACCATCAGTGTTGATTTAATTCTACCTTATGAAAGGGTGTTGTCAAAATACATCAAATGTTCCATGATGGGGGAAAATATATGACCTATGAATAATATATCATTTGGATATTTATTATTTTTATTATACGATGCATTATATTATGTTGTTTTAATTTGATATTTTTTTGATAAAATTGCCTACCATTTTTAAGATATCATGATTTTTAAATGTCCGATTAATAAAATGATTTTTTAGTTTTAATTATGTGATATATGTGAATAAATATTTTAACTGGACCATAAGATAAAAAAAGATGTTTAAATGTTCAAATATAGTTTCAAACCAACTGATACATATTTGATATGAATACTTATTGTTTATATTAACTTAAATTCAATATAAAAAATATTTATAAATATTATAACCATAAATATACTTCATCTACATGAAAATTTAATTAATATTTGATCGGAAAATTATATTGATAATTTAATGTGGTAAAACATTTTTATATTCTTTAACAAAGATTACTAAATTTCATATTTTTGATTTTTGGATTGTTAATTAAATTAAAGTTTTATAATGGAAATCAATTATAAAATTTTAAATTGGAAATATATTGAAAATTTAATATATATTATAATAATTTATTGAGGAAAAATTATATATTATTTTATAGTTCTCAAAAATGAATTAAATTACTGAAAAAATATTAATATTAAATTTGAATATTAATTATTTTGATCATTTTTTCAGTACTTGATTGAAATTATTTAATAGATTGTTTGAGATTTTTTTTCATGTAGATAAAGCTATTATGTAGTGGATATATAATTATATTATTAAAAATCTCATGATCTTGATAAAAACAAAGGGTTTGATACTTGATGTACATCAACATTAAAAAGATCATCTAACGATTTTATACAATTCCCATAATACACTTTCAAAAGATTTTTCAATTGGATGGGAAAAACCATTTGATGAATAGAATATTATTCACAATTTATATTATGTTAATAATATTTCATTTTTAGTGAGATTTTTTTTGGAATTATACTCAGTCACTTACAAATAATATGGTTATTTTTAAGCTATTTCATTGATCTACAACCATATGTAATGGCAATGTTACATGTTGTGAATAATACTCTGAAATATTACTTGTATAGTGCTACTCAAATAGAATGAATGGGTTCTCTATTATCATACTAAAATTGATTTTTTATGTATGATATTGTCCTATAGAATGAATATGTTATGTTTCACCTCTATTAAAAGGTTTTTATATTTTTTGAGCTACTCTATAGAGTGTTATGGTTCTATCTATCCCTCCTCCAAATGTTGTGTTAGGTTAGGGGTCTCTCAAGAGATGAATTTAGTGCTAATTTATTTTTTAACTTTTTATTCCACTAGTTATTCATGGATTTATAAGGGAAGTTATATTATTTTGAGAAATTATGTAACACAATGTTAACAAATTAAATAATATTTTGAGTGTTCAATATACTTTTAGTGTTTTAGGAATGAATTTTTCTATTTATAAATCATCTGTGTAGAAAATTATTTTTCAATCAATGTTTTTAATCAATGTCGGAGGCAGAAATATCTCATTTCTATCTATATAGTACTATTTTGAATAGTTAGAGTAGGACGGAATAAAAAATTTAATTTCCTTAAAGAATCCATGAAAATAATATTTTTGGTATCCCGTGAGTGCCACCATATTCATTTATAGATTGGAAAATAGTTTGGTACAATATATTTTTTTTCTCAATTTGACAATAATTAAATTTAATCCATTATATTTATTTTATTTTTTCTCTAGTTTTCTGTCACACACTCCACATACACATCTTTTTGGATTCCAGGTTGTGGTATGTCACTTTTGATCCCATACCACCCTCCCCTAGACTTGGTTCATTATAAATCACGGTATGATGATCATAATTTATTGTCATATTACATTTTTTGGATTCCATTTCTTCATTATCCCCCACAGTCTCCTTGTGTTTATCACCACTCATTTTTAATGTGATTTTTTTTCAAACCATATATAGTGTGTCTGTTATTTATTATTTCATTCCATGATTTTAGGTTCCATGTAGGTAATTTTTTCTTATTAGAGGCTCAGACATCTATTCTAGAACATTTAGTACATTTCAACAACTAATTTATGGTAGGATACATCCCGTGATTGAATTTTTACGTATTGAAGAATTTATTTCTATTTTGTTTAATTTATACCTAAACAATCTAATTGTGGTATTGTATATTTTTAATAATTGTTTATTTTACAATCAAATTATTAATGATTTCTATTAAAAAGTTTTTTTTAACAAACATTGGAATATAAATTTTATTTATATTTTCCCAAAAATTATTTATTACATGTTTGGATTATATTGTAACTAATTATTGTGTAACCACCAATGATGTTTCAGTTAGTTTTATAAATTATAAACATGTATTTTCAATATATATTTTTTATTTTTATTCCAATTTGATATATTGATAAATTATAAAATATATGGTTTTAAATTTAATGTGAGTTTAAATTAGTTATGAAACCAGTTGGATCATGGTTGTAAATAAAGAATAGTTTTCAAATAATTATAGTTATTACAAAAATGGTAAATAATTTATAAATTTATTTGAATGCTAATTTAGAATGAAATATTTTTAAAAACGCTTATTCAAAGGTTATAATTTATTAAAATAATTGCTTAGTATTTCATGTGGATTTCAATAAATACTTGAATAAAATAATTAAATAGATTTTTATTTTTGATGATTCATCATTTTTACGGTATATTTTTATTAAATAATATGATTGTTTTATAAATTTATGTATTGATTTAATGATATGGATTAGGTCTATATCAAGGTGAATGAATCAAAAGTGAGGTTAAATTCTTGTTATAAATTATGATTATTGAATTGATCTCTTCTTATAGTTTTCTATCCTTTACATTACGTGGTAGTGGGAATGCAGTTTCTATGGTAGGCTAACACATTCGACATGGGATCACATTCTACTAACTCGGAAGGTGATGTATATTTTTATAATAATGTCCAATGACATGTTAGTAGATATATTTTACTAATTGAGGAATATAATAAATTTAGTGATTTTATACCAGGTTACCAAACATTAGTAACAAGAGTCAAGGGACCATGATGCATAAACATTTATTGGTGGTTTTTATGGGTTTACACTTTAGTACATAATTTTTCACCTCTATATATATTTCATTTGAATCATTTTTATTATTTAAAATCATAGATTATTTATGAACATTGTTGTATGATTATAGTATTCTATATTCAATGGAAAATGATACCATTAAATACGAATTAATTATAACATAGGTTTTAAAAAAAATTCCCGAATGGATTTTATATCAATTATCAATCTAAATTCATAAATTTTTTGATTCAATACGTCAAAATCTAAGAAATCATAATAAATGTGACTGTTTCAATATTAAAAATTTATACATTAAAAATTAAAAATTACTTCTACCCTAAAAATATAATTTCTATATTATATATTAATTTATATTTAATTTTTTATTAAATATTATGAATGTTTAAAGGTGGGTGTTGGACTATATGGTGTTTTTATTATCACATGTATCTATATATTTAGTTTTAGTGCTATGTTCATATCTTTTTATATGATTGTGTGTGTTCATCATTTGGTATAGCTTGGGATATTTGAAGATCATGGGTATTGACTATTCGCTTTTATTTATTACATTTGCTTACTTACTCGTATGAATTATTTTGTATGATTTCCATGAAACATTTCTTTTTTAGAATTTCATAATATGGGTTATCATTAAATTTTATTTTCAATCCTTATAGATCTTGTTATTGGTCAATTATATCATATAAATGGGATATCAGGTTGATGTAGTGGTGATGATATCTATAGTGGGTGTTTGGGGTGACTAGCAGGAGCTTCATCAATTGAGGGACTTTAGCGTGTGCTATAAAGGATTTTTTAATATATATATATATATAAATATATAATTCTATTTCTAATAAATTCATATGAAAAGGATATATGAAAAATGAATGGGTCAGGTATAATTGTATATGTATTTTTAATTTTTTGTTAACACAAATTGAAGATAAAAAAAATTCAGAATAATTTTTCTTGATGATATAGTGCTATTTATAACCTTTGGGGGTTAGGTGGTCCCAATGGGTACATTGAAACTTGGTTCTAAAATCCCATACATTAGGGGTCAGATACACATTGTGATAATTGAAAATGTTAGTGTGGAACTATACAAAATCATTAATATTTTCATTTATACTAAAAGAATACAACTTATTTTTTTCTTAATTATCATTTTTAATTTTTAATTTAATTTTTTTATTTAGAATTTAATTATTCTTAAATGTATTTAATAAAAGTATTCAATGTTTTTTATATGGGAAACTTATTTTCATTTGATTTCTTAATTAATTTTTATACAATAATTTCATAATAGAAAATATATAAACCATATATTTTAATGATTAATATTATCTTATATATTTATCCTGATTATCTATATTTCAATCAAAAAACATAGCTCTAGAATATTTTTGTTTGATATCAAAAATTTAGTCCAATAATACCCCCCAATTTTTTGTTTTAGTTGGACTATTTTCAAATTAATTTTACATTATATTCGCAATGATATCATGAATTACGTAAGAAATATTGATTATATCATTGATTCATTGGTAAAATTTGATAATCAAATAAATATACATCATCTATTAAGAAAAAAATATTGTTATTTATTTGGTATAATGTTGTATTGAACAAATATCTATGAAAAAGTCATGATTTTTTAGTTCTTTAATAAAATGATTATAAACATAAATATGAATTTGAATATTATTCTCTGGAAGGTCTCTAAATTCATTAATTTGTAATTTAAAATTTAACAAATAAATTTATGGATAATAAGTACGATTATTATATACGCAAAAAAATTTGTATAATGTTTTTGAATTATAATGTAATTTCAAATATTTTATATTTTATGTAATAATTGAATTAATTCAAAAAGTGAAAAAATTACAATTAAAAAATAAACATTTTAAATGGTTATAATAAGATAACCAATTCCCAATAATCCAAAAATTCAATGATCTAAAACACCCCATTCAAAACCAATACAAATAATAAATACTAACCATTTAGGATATCACAAACATCATGTACATGATGTGTGAAACCCCCTATAGAAAAAAATCATTTCAAAACACACTAGGTAAATGGAATGAAAATGTTCCAAAATATTCTAAACAATGAAATGGTATAGATCCAAAAATCGACGAAATATATTATGGAAAAATATAAAACTACATAGATAATAAAAATTCTCTATATCCTTAGAGGATAATGTGAATGAAGATAACATATAACCCACTAAACCCCTAAGGAACCACGTATTGTAAGATACATTTTGTTAGAATAAAATCCAATCATTGCCTCCAAGAAGAAACTTCTTAGTAAATCATTTAAGGAATCCACCACATTTTTTATAACAACATTAACCATAGTAATAGAATAATATTCCCTTGTTCTAGCATCATATATATCCTTTATATCCTCCATAATTTTCAATGGTGTTATATAATAGAGGATTCTCTAAATATAACTCAGTGAGAATTCATCAGAATCATCTAGAGCTATGTTATGTTGGGTATACACTAGAAAGGATACTTATTATCATAACTATTATAGTTCCACTATCAATATAATCATTATTCATATTCTATGGAAACATATTTTCATTTTAAATGATGGAATATTCTAAAGATTTTAAATAAAAAATTTTATACTAATTTGATTGTATGATAGCCTTTAACAGTCACAGACCAGGGAATTATTATAACCATAAACATCAATTAGTATTTTTCAAAGGCCAAAAAAATATTATGTTATGTGTAATGATTTTACTAATGATATTTTCTATAAATTATTCACAAAATTGTTTTGACCTTTTGAGGAATTTTAATTGTTGTCATTTTTTATTAGATTATGTGAAGTGGATAGATTTACGAAACATATTCATGTATCATGATAATTAATGACACATTAACATGAAATACATGAATGTTTTTATACTCAATGTTCTAAAATGTTTTTCTGATCAATAATTCGTTATGTGAACATAAAAAATTATTCATCTATTCAATTTTCAATGAGTAGAGAAAAATATTTTTCAAGCACTATTTTTTTCACAACATCTATTTGGCTAGTTTTTTTTCAATAGTATATTCTATAACATGTACATGTTATACATATTTTAAATGGTATTTCATATCACATCGACCGAAATATTAGTTTTTACATAAATTATCATCAATAAGTTTAAAACTAACAATTTTATTAATGTTCCTATATAAATCATGTGTTATGTATATATATACTAAAAAAATTTATGTATCTTTGGGATACTCCTGTAAATATTTTTTTTTTCATCTATAATAACTTGTAATATAATTTTTTTTCTTATGGATACATGTTAAATTGTTTGATAAATATCCTAAAAAATGTTATCATTGTTTTTTGTATACTCCATATATATTTATGGTTTATGATTTATCCACTAAATAATACTGTCTAGAAAACCATACAATTTTTATTATACATGAGATAATATAATGTGGGTGGATTTAAAGGCATAAATATTGGATTGGTTATTGTCGATCAACAATGTAATTCAATTATTCTAATCTTTATTAATATGAAAACTCATTACAGGACTAAGCAAAAAAATGTTTTATAACATATATCTTTTAGTTCATATAAAAAAATTAAATAATATATTTTTAAGTAATATTATAATTTTATGAATAAAAATCTTCCACCTCATATATTATTAATGTCCTTGTTGGTACCTTACAATTCTGTGTACTCATTGTTTTCATTTTTTGGAAATAGTGATAATTTTATCACAATTTGGTGATGGATTCAAGCAAATACAAATAAATAGAAACCAGTTAAATTGGTTTATATTGACTAATATTTCGTTACCTAAAAAAATAATTAATCCACATATATACTCAATCAAATTATAATAAGGTAGAATAATGATTCATTCTGTAGATGGAAATCACACTTATTATTTTTGGAATACATTGTCCTTATACTCAATGACTTCATCATAATACCAAAACAATATTCTTGATCAATCATTACATATGAATTTTTTATAATATCAAATATAATTATATCATAAAATAATAAAATGTAATCCCTAATTCCTATAATCATTTTATAAGTTACGATATTAGAGGATTTTGTATGTTTCTATTGTATCACTAAAAATTAATATTTTTTTATATATTTTAAGATATTTTATCATATATATATATCTTCTATTTTCACCTTTTATAGATGATATATTTATTGAATGTTAATCAGTGGTGAGGTTTACCTCCCCACAATTGATCATACAAGTCTCCAATATATACTAAAAGATACATTTTTTGGAGATTTTCTATATTCTCAATGACCATTGAAGATACACACTAATCCAATATTTTATATATCAGATACTATTATATAACACCATTGTTAATCCAATGGGTGTTTAAAATATTACATAGATTATATGGTTTTTTCTCATCAACTACTATTAATCAGTCAATGATATTTTATATGCAGTCCTTGACATATGAATATAACCTTGTTTGATTTCATTAGAAATATCAATTTAATATTTTTTTAAAACATATATACCAATATATAGGTACACGAATGGTTTGTTAAAATAAAATTTATTTGATAAATATTAAATTTTTAAAAAACATTTTCCGTTATAAAAACCACATTTGTATGAAAATAGAGAGATACAGGGGATGTAATATTAATATTGAGTTATTAGGATGCTATAAATATTATAACGATGATTTTTTGATTTATAATATGAAACATTATTTCCTTATATAATAATTAGTTATGGTATATATGTATTGATAAACAATCCATGAATAATGTCACAAAAAAATATAATAATATTGGAATATAATGATTTGATGGAATCATATAAAAATATTAATCAATTAGACAAGTGTCCCTGTGTTTGGATTCAATAACTATTTCACAATTAGTCTTATATAATATATATATATATATATATATATCGGAATATATTTTATTGTATTAAAAATATACCAACATTATGGAGTGGGTATCACCAGAATAATATTTGGCATTTTCAGTTCCATTGTGGGAGAAGTGTGTTTCATTAAATAATAAATTTTCATAACCTATCCCTGATGTTTTTTTGAATTGGATTCACCAATATCCATTTTATTAAATTTTTTATGATATCAATTCACATCATTAACCTTTGGATTGGTGAAGTATTATTTAAATTTTATATACAAAAAAAGGTGATGTATTTTAATAAACCATTATTGAAATTAAATCAACGTATTGGACAATATTGTTTTCATGAATGATGTGGATTATTCTTACCTCTATTTTTTTTTATTGAAAAATTCACTAAACCCTAATTTTCCATAATTATCCAAAAATCAGTAATATAATTTTAGTTTCCATGTTCCATTTCTATCACTAGATAACGTTAAAAAAATCATTCAATAATTTTAATATCCCTTATATAAAATTCAATTTAATGATATTTTTTTCAGATAGTAATGAAATGTTTGATTTTCATTTTAGTGTCATTGATAATAACAAAAGTACAAATTATACGATTCATAATAGTTTCACTATTATAACTAACAATTTCATTCTCCTATAATTATACCAATTAATTCATCCAATATTTAATGGAAAAGTGTTCTTAGTAAATATATATTCATAAATATCAACATTAATTTATATTATTCTATGATTATATTTTCTTTCTTATTACCTTGTGTTATTTTTTTAGTGGACTATAAATGATTTTCACCTAAAAAATAATAAATGTAAAAAGGTATCTCTCTGTGATTTAGTAAAAATTGAATTAAATAATATATATATATATATATTCTATTGATCCATTTCTAAATAATAATTGTTTTATTGGACAAAGTAAAGGAGGAAATATATATATATATTAATTAATAAATTTAGAGTTCATCATTCATTTGGTATTTAGGTATTTCAAAATGACAGGTGTTATTATTCATATCTTAAAGAGTTTTTTTTAGGATCAATATTGAAAATTAAATTCCATATCCCATTCCATTTGAATTCTCTTTATTATGAAAATTTTACATTCCATAAAAATAATAGGTAGCACTATTACACAAGGTTCTATACATATAATTATTACAAATAGTTAATGTGATTATTAAATAATATTAATACAATTATGTAATGACATCATATTGAAATAAAATTATATGAATCTTTATATTATATAATTTAGTTTTTAATATTTTTATTAACTAGTTCATCTTTCATCTCCATTTTAAAAATATGTTATTTTAGACTATTGTATCTTACTCATGCTTATTTAATCCCCCAAAATAACTTAACCACAAAGTAATAAAAATTCATATGAAATAGTTATAACTATAATATATATTACATTAATTTAAATGATTATTAATTTAATAGGATAAAAAAACACACACCAAATCATATTATTTTATTAATTTTGGGCAATAAACTCATAATTGGTTTTACTTTAACATCAAAATCCCACACAAATATGATTCATACATGAAACCCTTATAGACATATCATCACAATACCCTTGTTCATATCATAAGGAATGGACATGTATGAATGAATGAGCTGAAATACACTATAAGGGTAAACATAAGGTATATATAATAAAATACCTATACTAAGTATATGAAGATCATATTTTTATAATAATATATTCAAAGTATATGGTAATAACATAAGATACTCATTCCCAATAAAAAATAGGAAATAAATAATTCATCATGGATTATGGATATTTTAATAATATATGACAATAATTAGAGGAAAATAATAAAATGGGGGAACAAGAATTATCCTTGAATAATAATATAGTAATATATATATATTTCATAAATGTGTGTAAATGACCTAAAATTTAAAAATAATTACATTTATCAAGGATATCTTTTAATACCACCTTCAAAAAGTGGAAAATATCTCTTGTAGGGAAGGGTTCACTAATCATTCCCTTTCATATTTATAATCATATATAAATATTTACCCAATGTCATCGATTAGTATATAGTTATAGGTATAAATTTAACACAACTAAAACTATAAATGTGTTTCCTAAATTAATATTAATATAATCATAATTCAGAAATACATTAATAACATATCGAAGGGAAATGTATTTCCTAAAATCATTAAAAATACATGATAATAACATATATAGCGGAATAATGTGGACACTAACATTATAAAATATCACTATTTGAATTGTAAATCATTATATAATTTCAAAATATGTGAAATTTTTTTATATTAATATAAAATAATAAAAAAACAATGAAATTAAATTTACCTTTTTAAAATAATTTATTTCAAAGGACATATTTTATAAAATATTTAGAGTATTAAATTAAACAGAGATCCCTAAAAAATTTAAATTTTTCTTCATAATGAAAACCATTAAATATTATTAGGGTATACATTCTGGATTTTGATGATAAAATAATATTCCATTAAATCATTAATAATAAAAGTCAAATGAAGAATAAAATTGAATGTAAGTATAACATTATAAAATTTTATCAATATTTTTTTGTAAAGACCTCTAAAATTCAAGGAAATTCATTTCTTAATTTTCTTTGAAATTTTACAAGAACGCAGTTTTTGAAGGCACCTGATTCCGAGGCCCGGTGTTCCCGGAATCATTTTACGAAGTTTGGCTCGGGTACATTCAATGAATGAACGTGCGGGTTTTTCTAACTTTTGAACCGGTGTTCAGAATCGAATTCTGAGGGCACCGATGGAATCGCAGCGCCGGTATTTTCTTAGAAACACAATTTCCAGAGTTGTGTTTTCTCGGGTGTGGTTTTTAATTTTTGGGGTTAATTTAAGAAATAAAATAAAGTGGTGCAACAACTTTATTTTATTTCACTTAAAGCCACTTAACGCCACTTAAGCTAAGTTGAGAGGATAGGGTTGAACCCAAAATATCGTACCCACTTGGTAGGATATTTGTGATGTGGGGCCCACACGAGCCCCACCATTTCTTTTCCTCTAAGAAACGCACCTGCGAAAACCCCTTTTATATTAAAGTCAACCGGTGCGTTTTCCTAAATTCTTAATGCCCCTATTAATTGGGAAATTAAGTCTTTACCATTAATTCTTCGAATTAATGGTTCGTTTCTTAACATTGTTTTTCGTTTGTTGGCATAAGAATGAAATTAGACCAACACATGTGGGTGGCTTGTTGAGAGGATTTGGAAAAACTCTAAGTTCTTCATCTTACTTCGCGAAGAACGCAAAGAACGTGAAGAACGCGAAGAATGCCAAACCCTCGGAGATTGACAACGTGACGCCGTGTTCTGTGACGCCGGCGATTCTCCTTCCGCGACGCATCTTCCACGACCTTCCTTCCCTGCAACAATCTTCGATCAACAACTGAAGGAGGTAGGGGATTGTGGTTCTTTAATTCTTCATCAATTTTATCCTCAACATGGATTTAATTGATGCAATTAAATCTGTCTGTTTTTAATCCTCGGTGTTTGACGGCGCGACGCCTTGTACCGCGACGTCAGCGACACCCCTTCCGTGACGCGATGATCCTCTTCTCCGCGACGGTCAATTCCACGACGAAATCACGTTCGACGACAACGTTGAGTTAGGGGTTTTGATTCTTTTAAATCTTTGTGATTTACACCCGCACCTTATGATAAAATATTAGTTGTGAGATTTTGAAAACCGCTAACGCGGTGGGTGCGGACCGACGAACAAGTCTAAACCCACCGCCCTTTTTGTTCTTGGTGTGCAGAACTGCGGTCGACAACAAAACAAGCCTCACGGGCAATGTAAGGTCCTCGAAGTAAAGGACGGACCCCGACGGGGCCTTTGGAGAAGATGGATTGGAATTTTGACCATCAGAACTTGTCCGGTGGTCCGCGAAGCAGCCCGCCGGCGGCGCGCGGTGCGCCGCAGGAAGGAGCCGCCACGGCTGAAGCCGTGGCGGCAACACGCGGTCCCGCCACCGAACGGGACAGGAGGGGGGACGAGATGCGGCAGCCAGACGCGTCCACCGGCAAGGGCAGCCCAACGTGGGGTCGTGGCTCTATCACGTAGGTGCAGCGCGCCCCCCGCTCCGCTCGGTCGTAACCAGCCGAGCCGACCCGCCTGGCGACCGGGCCACGCCCGCGCCGGCCAGGCCGTGTCGCGCCCAGGCCGGGCCGGGCCACTCAGGCCGGGCCGGTCCGTGCCGGCCGGGTTGGACCTGGGACCAGGTCGGGTCGACCCAGTTCGGGCCAACCAAGGGGGGTTGGGCCGGGTTGGTCCGGGCCCAAACCCCTCGTTTTCGAACCTTTTCGGTCTTTTGCTAATAATTTGAGCTACGGGCCTCCGATAGATGCACCGTGAGCGGTGATGTGATCCTTGAATCGAGATGGTCGATTCGGTATATCTCACTCATGGTTTTGGAGTACTTTGGGTTTGGCCAGGTTGGTTCGTACACAAAACCAGCCGGGCTCTCGGAGCGGAAACACTTATATCTTGAGCTCCGGATGTCCGATTGACGTGTCGTCGACTTTGTTGGATTCCTCTAAGTGAGAATAAACTTTTGGCTTACTCTGCCCGAGGCTTTGATGCAGGTGGAGTACGGTCGGGTTGTTTTTTCCTTTAAAAAACCAACCGAGCCCCTGGGATGAAAAAGCCAATAACTCTCAGACCGGGCGTCCGATTGACGCACCGTCTACGACGTTGTGTTCCTGTTGAAAATACGAAACATTTGGATACATCAACTCTGGACTATGTGCCAGTTGATGTATCAGCCTCTCAGATCATGGAGTGGAACCTCCTGAACGAGCTTGCTGTGTGTAGGAACCCTAGAGCTGGCTGCGATTACGACGACGAATGTACAGAGATCCTCAGTGGATTCGACATTGACAACTATAGCACTCAGCAATCCTACGTGGATCTGTGCTACAAATACTGTGTGGGTCCGATCCTATGGGGGTCTGCACTCAGCGGTCCTGTGTGGGCCAGCGCCTACAGATCCTATGTGGGTCTGATCCTGTGTGGGTCTTTGCGGGGGTTGGTTATCTATCGATCCTTTGTGGGTCATATCCTTTGTGGGTCATTGCAGGGGTTACTTACCTATCGATCCTTTGTGGGTCAGATCCTTTGTGGGTCATTGCGGGGGTTAGTACCTTTCGATCCATTGTGGGTCTGGCGGCTTAGATGAATCAGTGGATATATCTGATCATCTCTATCGTCATACAATGAAGTATACCTGTGTGAGATGAATAATATTTTTCTTTCCTATGTGGATTGTGTTATGCTATCCTGTGTGGATTTACGTTTTGCTTTCCTATGTGGACTGGGTTGTACTTGGGCTGGGATTTTGGAGTCAAACTAGAATTGATGACCTAGGTATATGTATGGGCATATACCTAAGAAGTGTCAGATGTTACTTCGTGATTGTATCTTTCTTTTTGGGTTATCGTTTTTGGATTCTGGGGGACCTTCGGGGGTCTCGGGGTCCCTACTGAGTAGCTTATACTCACCACTACACAGGCTATGCCCGCACTACGTTGTGTTGGTTACAGACGACAGACAGCACTGATCGTGGTTGAGGATTGCGGAATTGGACGGTACCTGGAGGTGGACCACTGGGCGGGACGTACTCAGAGCAGATGACTGGACCCGAGAGGTTGTGGAGGCTATCTGTAACCACCCTTCAGGTGGGAGTTCTAGTGGATGGCTCAAGGCTGCATCATTACTTTTTAGTTGTTTTTTTCTTTTTCAGTTGTACTTTACTTTCAGTTTGGGTTTGTATACTGGCCCACTTTCTTTTCCGCACAAACTATTGTACTCAGTTTTTACTTAGTGTTTACTTCTACTGATTTCTTTCTCTGTGGTGTTTGTTTACTTTACAAAGGAAATGCCTTCCCCTTTTACCATGATTTATTCCTTGGTGCTAGTCGCCAGCCCCTGGCCTATGGAAGGCGGGCTTGGGGTAGTCATGGCACGAGCCCTGAGGACGGGTCATGACATTTTTGATTTTTATGATATAACATTACCTAAATCTATCATACATTTATAAATAAATGAATTTATAAAATATAAAAAATTTAATGCACATGTTGAAGTAATCAACATGATTGAAAATAATGGATATGTTCAGTTCCAATTGAAAGTATAATATTGCCTGAATAGTGAAACATTGTAAGGTATATTGTACTGTTACAGTAAAACCATATATGTAGCCACTATAGAATCAAATTTAATTTATTTGATAAATAAAGCACCAAAAAATTTCACTGTAATTACTTTAAATATAAAAAATATTTATTTCTATGTGATATTTGAGGAGACCCCCTTACCTCAGGTATCCACAATGTTGGGAGCATTCCAAATCAATGTGGAATAAATTAGAATATCTATATTTAAAAAAAATTAATCATAAATTATAATATTATATTAATTAATAATTAATTGTTATACGCATATTATATTTTTTATTTTAAATTTTAAAATTCAGGTGATAAATTTTCCATTTACAAAGAAACTTTCAGTTTGTATGTTTCAGTATATTCTCCATTATCATTGGTTCCTCACCGAAAAATAGCCTATATGAATTAGTATAAGTTTTATAAATATTTATATAGAAAAAATAACATCATGGATATTATGATTATTTTTCACATGGAACATTTTAAAAAAATTATTTTAATTTTTTCATAATAAAACAGAATTAATTATATTTATTAATAAACATATATACATATTACTATTATGGAATTATTAAAACATATTATATTTTCAATTAATACATCATATAACTACAAGAAAAGATATCATATTAATTCTTATTGTCATCATTATAACATCATCCTTATAATATTTATAACTGACCAAATCAAGGATATGTTTTAAGAAAAAAATTTGTGTGAACATGATATTGTATTTTAATAACATCACTTCTAAAAGGAATTAATTTTTGTAAAATACATGTTATTAATGTCAAAATTTGTATTCATGAATGGTTAGAAGATAAATATATATAATAATTAATTAAGTGGGGATGACACATAAGTTCCTAACATGAATCCTCTAATAAAGAGTCTATTCAAGGTTTGTGTTTTTCGACATTAACTTGTTAAAATGGTACCCTAACATGATAAAGGATTACAATAGAGATAAATTGGGTATAAATTCAATATAAAATTTTTGGAATGGTATAGGTTAATGTGGTAATGTCGGGTGGTTAATTTATAAATGTCATTTCATGAAATTTTCATAAAAAACAACTACTAAAGTGTATAATAATTATATTATTAAAAGGAAAGAATAAAATAATGAAAAATAATGGATATCAGATATGGATATGTTTATAATACCCTCATAAATAAATATTATCAAATTTGTGTATTATATTGGGGGACATTATACTATAATTTATCCCATGTTCCTCATTGATTCCTTTACCTTTGGAATGATTCCTTACTGAGCTAACAACCTATTTATCATGAAATCAATATTAACCATATTACATATTTTTTGATATTTCTTCAGAATTTCAAACCCATTTAATTTCATTCAATATTATAAAGTCATAATATTTAATTATAAAATAATATATTAATATAACATAAAAATTATTATGTTAGAAAAATATATTTAAAATAAAAAATTACTTATATATATTTCAAATAAAAAAGATGAAAAATATATCATTAAAAATATTCCCCTTTGATCATTAAATGAATTAAATCACATTATAATATTTATTTATTCACAAAAAAACCATAAGTATTATAATTTTTTATGAAAACATTTATTCATTCTTCAAATATTGTGAATAAAAATTATAAATAATCTACATAAAAAATATTTAAATAATTATTACTATTTTATCCCCTTATTATATATAGTATTAAATTATATTAGATATGTTTTCAATAAATACCCAACATCAATATACCTATATGACATATTAATATCTAGGGAATATATATTTAATGGTTATTTATCCAAAGAGTATACTCTTAATGACTATACATACGACTATCATTATAATTTATTATATAGATCAGGACATACATTTTTAAAATCATGTATCGTATTTATTAACATCATTTTCAAAGTATAAATTATATATCAAGGGTTTTTAATCCCATAATCAAGAATAATAGGTCATATTATCATCTAGAATAACCATAATGATACGAATATCCATTTAATGTTATTTTTATTTAATTATAGTCTAATTTATCTTGAATTGTTACTATTGATTTGACATATATATTATTATTAATGAATTAATCATTAGATTTAATTATAAAATTTCAACATACTAATATATATGATATAAAATTTTAAATATATTTCATTTTTATTAAATTATTTTAAGAATATCATGTTTATTTAAAAACTGAAAAACCATAAAATCAAGTAGTCTCTCAAAATTGAATTTTTTGATAACTATTTATAGATTTTTAACGGTCTATAAAAGATATAGTTTTTTAAAATCATCATATATAATAGGTGTATATGATCTATATTTCATTAATTGTTGGTTCTATATGGAATATCTATCATCAAATGTCTATTTATGGTGTTCATCCGCAAAATTATATCATATACGAATCCATTTTTGATAGGGTCACAAGTCATTCAATTAATCATATGTATAACATCAAATCTATCTCTCATGAAACAAAATATTATCTGCACCTCAAATCATAGTTTAACCAAAATCAAATATCATTAATAGTAATCTAACACTATTTTAGTCACCCTCCATGTGAATGAATTAAAAAGAATATAATGTAGGGGTTTGCATATTTTTCATTTCCGACATTGTTAGATTACATTAATTTTTAAAAGCTGTATCTTTGTTAGGATTCATACACATTGTATTATAAATAGGGTATAATATCATTATTATTTTTATTGACTTTCCTAATATGATTTCATGTCTTGTCTTGATTTTTTTTAGAATCTCATTCCTTCACCAATCTCAATATGATCAAATCATATTGAGTTGTAGACCCACAATCAACAGTGGAGAATGTCGTTGTTATATAATAAGATAAATAAATCAGTTATCATGCATATAACTAAACCCTATATATGTATGTATAACAATTTAAATAAATTATATATATATATATACACAGAAAATCATAATACCATTTATAAATTAATATTTTGGTCCATAATAAAAAAAATTAATTATATAATCAATGTATAAATCATATATTTAATCACTAAAAACTACCATTTAATAATTAATAAATATAAAATTATAAACAATATAAAAATTTTTATAGCCATATTCAAAAACCATAATTTATCAAAAAAAATTAAATGTTTAACATTTATTTTTAATATGAACAATTTCATATTACATTTCATAATATGAAATTTACATTATATTTATGATAATACTTAATAAAATTTTTTTACCTATAAATTCTATTATAAATTAATTATACATAAAATAAATATCATATATTATAATATTAATATATTTCTTGATTAAAAAAATCATCAATATTCTATCTAAAATTATTTTCGTACATTTTATAATAAGGGATTTAATTTATATATTTTGAATTAGATATTATGAAAAATTCATAAATAGTTATAAAAACATATATATTTATGATTATTTTGTTATTTATAATTAATTTTTAAAATTACACTTATATTTCCAATATAAATTTTTTACATATAAATTTTATATATGTTAGGTTCGTTCAGGTGAAAATTACATCAAACATAGACCCAAGAAAAACACACTAGCCTAAAATGTAGGTCATAGCCCCCCAATGGATAATCCACCAACCACCCCCTTTTATTACATCTTATATATTTGGAATAAAATCCCAGTGGGTATGTAGCCCATTACATGGACTGTAGGCCCGAAATTTTTGGTCTAAAGCATATTTTTGAATAGTACTGCTATAGTACCCCACCTACTATAGTATCTCACAAAACACGTCACTGCTACATTGCATGCCGCTATTACAGCTATAGTTACCAGCAATGTTATAGTGTCATCATTTCTATAGTGACACCACTTCTATTGTACTGCTACAATATTATTACATTAACCTGCACCCAATGGGGTTTGGACCTCCATTTTTTAATGAATGATTATGTGGTGTTTATGATTAATCTAGAACCCAACTACTCTAAATTTTTATTTCAAGAATTATAATTTAAAAAAATATCATTAATATTAGATATTATGGAAAACAATTTATAAAAATTTTCTAATACATAAAATAAATGATTATTATACACATTATAAATAATTATATTATAAATATAATACAATGTTGATAAATATCCAAAAATAAATTTTATTATCTTCTATACATTTTATAGACTATTTTATGTAACACTTTTGTTAAAACAAAAAAATCATATTATTAAATGAATATTATTTATGAATATATATATATATTATATATCTATCATAGAATATGAAAAACAGTATTCTCCAACGTATTTAAAAACAATAGGTATTCAATACATTAAAAATTACTTCTTTTTAGGTATGAATAACTCACGTTTTATTAAACGAACAACCTATATATGATTTATAATTAATGAAACCGTAAAAAAAAATATAGAAATGATAATTGATATTAAATCCCATAGAAAAAATATTGATAATGATAAGTGAAACTTTCATGTTCTATCATAACATATTATATGATGCCACGCGAGGTTAACATTCCACAATAATGGAATTGAGAGTTAATAATTTGGTCCTAAAATGACAAGTGTTCTATTGAATAGCATAATTTTTTATCCACAAAATATTAATGTTATACTAGAGAGTCATGTATGAGATTAAACATGAAAAACCTGTGTTCTTATAAGAATAATCCACCATAGACTCTGATATATTTCATATAACATTATTATTATAAATACAAGAAATTAACTCTCGGGAAGGGCCCTAAAAATAAATAATATCAAAAGTCATAAATAATAATGGCACGTGATATAAATCTACATATAAAGAACAATTTCACAATCAATCATATGATATAAAATTATTGGGTTTATCTAATAGACTAAAAACACTATTTTCATTAGCATTAAAATGGATATCAAGATTCAAATAACATGGATTTTCAAAGACAAGAATTTTAGTTATATATATATATTGAAGGAAAATTTTTATCAATGATATCTTATTTTATAAATATTAAAACCAATAACTCCATTCACGAACCTCAAAACCTAGAATTATCTATAATCATGAGATTTTAATTGTGTCCATATCCTCATCAACAACTACTATATCCATCAGTAATAATTATTTATAATGAACTATAAATATAAAACATTAGATTCCCTTTTCTTGGTGTATGCAATTGTTTGAATCACATGATACTTGGCCACGTTCCTCCCAAAATACATGGAATGATAGTTCCATTTCATAGGAAATAATATAAAATAACTAGAACATTAGAATATTATTAGAAACAAAAAATAATATTTAACTCAATATAACCCCAATTTAATCCTCATCATCACCTAGAAACTAGATGTAATATAGAGAGAAAATCACACGAGAATTTTATAAGGATTGATCAAAATAATTAATCTTTTCAATAGTCATCTATTCCACCTAGCTATATATTCCTCATTATATTCATTTCGTCACAAATTTGGACATTCCAATTCCAATCAACACTGACTTCCATAGTGTTCCCTCTTAAAAATAACACTAATGTTTATAAGAACCCACTAAAAATGGGATCAACACAGAATCATACATTATTCTCACTCATGTATCCCACATGAGTCTTTAAATTGTTTTAACAGTATGATCTACAATAATAATTTTCCTTTTCAGATGTTAGTTACATTTCTCGTAACATGAAATAAAATTATTCTTCATAAATAAAATCGATCAACTAATAGGATCTTCTACACTAAATAAAGAACCATTAAAACTAATTACAAAGTATACATGATATTTCTCACATTCACCATCTCTTCCATTGAACTAAATGTTCCATATTCAGAAAAACATGTGGATATTCAAGTAATCCATTGTTTTTAAAAACATGTTGGCTTCATCCTCAACTCAAATAATCTTTAAACACCTAATTCAAAATTTTACCTTGACTAAATTACATTTCCTTCATGTATATTGAATATATACCTTGAAATTAACTCATAAACCATGCATGTATGATACAATGTATGCAATTATAAATACTTTATCAATGTAATATTTATAGTGAATGAAATTCAAAACTCAAAGAAATAATTTACCTCAATTTGATTATTTTCGTTCACCATTTTTTATATTATTCATGAAAAAAACATAATACCTCCATGAATATAAAATTTACATCACTATATCTTATCATTATTCATTAATTAATATAATAAGATACCTAACAACATATAATCGAATAATATGAGTGTAATAACATCATGAATTCATAAATAAGGGGATAACTGTCACTATTCATTATATATAAATAGATAAAACAATATAATATTTCTAAATTCATCAGTGGATATATGTTGAGTATAGTTTTTCGTACTCATTTATAAAACCTCATCCGACCCCAATAATTAAAAATAGTATCACTGATTCTCATCCATTTCTTTGATCACGAGAATGAACCATTTAACCAATATTTCATATATCCAATAATTGTTATTTATTTACCTTTATTTTCTATTAACATGTTAATAGAACAAGAAACTCCTATGTGAGTTATAGATCATATAACATCTTATTTAAAATGAATAAACTAATGAATGAATTTTATTTCATATTTGTCACTTAATAAAATTTATCATTTTATTCAAATTCAATCCATGTGATTGAAAATATATGTCATAAAAAGACCTAATAATTATTTTATTTCATAATATTTATCATTTATTTCTATTAGTAAATGAATAGAGTTCATGGTGTATTTAGAGGACACTACTAATGACCTACTCCACTAAATCAATGTTATATATGAACTATCCACATTATTAAACTCAAACTGACTAATTTCATGCTATGAGACTTCAAAAATCATCATATTTGATAACATTATTTACATTAATAAAATATCAAGAACTTCATATTTTGTATTCACTCTTCTACATTAAATAGATTAAACAATTATTTCATATTGAGTTTAAAATATAAACACATGAACATGAAACTATACGCTAATATACAAATATAAATCAATACACTACAATAATAATTCATCAAAAAAGAGTTGAGGTTGACAATGATTCATGATTCAACCACCCAAATCTGAGCCTATTAATCCCATATATTTTGTTATACACATTCTTTTTCATCTATACACTTCTTTATAATCCACTACGCACCCTCAAGTACACCATTACACTATTTTATTTCTACAACATCATGTATATCTAATATTAACATGTTCTCTTTATGTAATATAGTATTCCCTTAAATTTATTGCTAGAATTATTTTTTTTATGAAAATAAAAAATCATACATAGTAAAATGATCATTTAAATGTAAATATAGTTTTATATTTCCCAATTTTTTAATCAAATAATAATTCTTCTATATTATATTAATGAGTATTATTATTATATATTAAAAAATTGTTTATTATAAATTTTTCATTAAATTAATAATTATTTAAAATCATCAGATGATTTTCTAGAATAATCATCATTTTTCAATAAAAATAATTCAACAAATGAAGTTCCTAATTTTACTAGGCATTAAGAATACATCTATATTTACCAAAATTAGGTTATTGTTTTTTCAATATAAATCCTTTAATTAACATCACTGTCGAAAACACATTTTGAAATTTTCTCACACGATGTCAATTATCTTTTTTGATAATAAATTATATTTTTGAGGTCTCATAAATATACCTTATTAGAATTTTGATTAATATCAAAAAACAATATATACGTAAATATATTATTTTAAAATTCATTATTATCTCTCATATATAAAATAATTCCCAAATATTTTTACTTTATAACTATTCACATGTATTTTTATGTAATCAAATTCATGTCCACTTAGGATTAAATAAGATATTATCTTTTTAAATGACCCTTTAGATAAAAAGTATCTTTTCAACATGGTAAAAATTTATATAGATAATTTGACTATATAACTAAGATGTTCAATATTGTCCATATATAAACGTTTAATTGATACCAATCATATAAAATTATCAATTCATAAAATATATCTAATTATAATGTCAAATAATAAAATTTATCTATCCTACACTCAAATGATAAATCACATTAGAAATTTCAATTCAAGAAAATACATAACTGACCCTTTTAGCATAATTCTGACAATATTTTGATAAAATATTTTTAAAATAATGATATTACATATTTTAGGTAGATTAACATACATTTTTCACAATTATATTTATGAATTTTATATTCTCTATGATTTTAATATTTGATAGATTCAAATCATTAATGATCCCACTGAATGGATATGTACAACTCAATAATTCATAATTAAATTATTAAATAACCATATATATAATACAAAAACTAGAGAATTATTTGTTATTAATACATGGAATTCATTACGATGTTTGTATATTATTCTTTCCTTATAATTATTTGTTTTGATCATAGATTATGAAGAGTTAACCTTCATATTTACATTTTTCACATGTTGGATGCTCATATATTTCAAATCACTTCTTTCATTATGTGGAGAGCACATCCCCTAATTTTTATGTGAAGAAAAAATATTTTCATATTCATTACTGAAATTAACATCCACTCATATTTATATTGAATAATTTTCATTCATTTCATTATGAAAATCCTAATTTATTCCCACTAATTATTTTCACTCTCTAGATAATAAATTGAAGATGTTTTTTTATGATATTATAAATCATCTTCTGAAATAACTAGTTTATCCTGAGTTGTAAAATATATTTTAGATTATCTATTTATTATCCTTTTTTGTTGATCATCTCAAAATTTAATACATTTCTTTATTTTTTTCTAGTTTTCGATGATGTCCCACACTAATTGTCATGTTTACGGGGCTTCGACTATTTGTCATATAAGTTTCATTCTATTTCATGTCATATATATATATATATTATTTGGTTAATTTGGACAGTCATCCCATGTATACAAGATATTTTAATCCACATCTTCCTTATATTTCATAAAATAATGAAAACATATTTTTTATTGGAATCGTGTAACTATTTATAGATATTATATATTTTTTTATAGTATTATTCATCATTTATTAATATCCCCCATTTGACTCATTATTCATTGATGGAAATGACATGTTGTATCAGTATCAGTATGATTTATGTATATATATTCTATAAATATTAAAACATCCACTCAATTATGGTCTCTCAGTTTTAAATAAACCTTTTAATAAATGTTCATAATTTTTCCATTCGATAAATCGAGTTTCATTTTATTCCTTTTGGTAATTATCTTCCTTGTGTCTTTATTTCACAATTTGATGTGATATAACTCCTTTAATATGATCCTTTATTCTTGAAATAATCACTAGAACTGTTAGTTAATTTTTTTTATTTAGATACTATTTAATAGGGGATGTATCATTTCTATAAGAACCTATCATATCACTATCTATAGAAAACCCATTAATTACCTTAACACACTTGTTGATGACTTATATATTCATTTTCATTCACAATAGTTTTTTAGAGACAATAATTTTTCCTTATAAAACAATTTTTCTTGATGAGTAAATATATCCTCAAAACATTATAATACTTCTAAAAATTAAACACCTTCAATATATAAATATAATTATCATCAACAAATTTTATTTTATTTATAAAATTCATCTTGATTAGAAGAAATTTTTCTATTATCCATCACCATCATCAATTTCTTAAGATACTTTTTATACAAAAGAGATGTTCCCAGATTCATATTAAGCATCACTCCTGATTGGTCCTTACTTTTCTATCATTTTCCCTAAACGATGTGTAATAACAAAAAATACAATAACCATGATTCATTGTATATTTTTATAAAATGGTAAATATTAATTGTATAAGGACCCAACCTTAAAACATTTATAATCTTGAATTAAGTTAAAAATTCACATTGAGGATCTTTTCAGGTTTATATTTTTAGAGAATTAATACATAACTATTACATCTCAGAAGATTACAAAGTAGACACTTCTACATAGTTTCCATTTTTTTTACAAAACATGAACTCTTGAAACAAAAGATTCATGTCTTGTTCCATGTATAAGATATCATTAAAATTCATTGATCCCATCCTTGACCCTATTAAACATTATTTCATGTGAAAAACAATTCAAAAGAACATGGGATTAACATAAAATGCTCAGTAAGGGATACACAAAGAATGAAAAATGTTAGTTTTTTTTTTAAAAAAGGTAAACAATTAATACTTCATCATATGTAATACCTTTCACCTTTATGAATGAGTAAATACTCTTCACTAAATAAAATATCTTTTCATAACCTTTTGTAACCAAAATATTACCATAAATCCCATATAAAGAACACATAACATATAAATCTATCTTGGGAAATAAATATACATAAATGGAATAACCATACAGTCGCCTTCCACACATATAACAAAATGGAATAGCCATACGACTGACATCCATACCAAATTTATTGGAGATTATAACGTAACCACCCTTCTTGGTATTCACGGCACCACCCAACATTTGGTTTATCATGTAACAACTAATCAAATGCCCAAGTACCATTATAAAATCATATGACATAAAAAATATAAATGAAAGAAAACATTTCCATATTTCAATCAAAATATATCACGTAAATATACTGACATAACAAATCCATTATCAAAACCATTTTCAATACCAAAATACATAAAAGAGTATATGGTATTTATTTTCTTTTAAAAAACATTACTGCTTATTGAGGAATCCAAAGATCAAATAATACTCACGGTGGTAGAAAGGGTCATTTTCACCACTTATGTTAAAGGAAACATTCCTTTTTATCGTTTAGGTTAACGCTCCATAGAAAAAGATTCCTTTTGAAAATTTAAGGGTGTTTATACAACGTATAAAATAAATTCCTATATTAAAACAAAATATTCCTCAATGAAAGGAGATTGAGACGAAGTCCCTTACCTCACTTCTAACTTGACTCGACCATTCTTTAATCTCCAGAATAATAAACTAAGGTTAATTTATACTTTATTAAGAACCTTTTTCAATATTATTATTCCTTTTATATCACTTATTACTATGTTATAAACATTATGTAATCATTTAAGTTAATAATGTTTCTTTTGTTGATATTTGGTACTTGAGTCAAAAATGGATTTCAATTAATCACATGTAGCTCAGGTGGTCAATGGTTCATTATATCCAGAATTATATTCATTATTTTTATATCATATATATCATATATATACAGTATATAAATTTATTTATAATATTACATAACATTTGGAGGTAAAAAGGAAATGCACCGTTCCAGGAGAGGGTAAGACGTACGTACACATGAACGCTACTTTCATTTGTATTTTTTTATTTTAATGTTATTAATACATAATGTTAAATATGTATATTATAATTATAGTACAATATCATATATAATATTATTAACTCTATCCTTTATAAATCACACATAAGTCATTAATGAGTCACATCACTAGGAGGGGGTGGTATTCCGCACATCCTCAAATGAGATTATCGCATTTACCCACTATGGATACCATAATGGCGTGAAATAAAAGGAAAATACAGAAGAATAAATAAATAATAAACATAATATATATATTATATAAATACATTTTCCATCATAATGGAAACCATGAGAGGCATTAAGAGGTAATTGAACAATAATCATTTCTTGAGGTGTTACTTTTCCATCAACAGAAACATTATGTTCTTCATCCATTAGATGGAGGTGTGTGTAAGTGTAGTTCAAATAATTCTCAAAAAAACATCATAGTATATTTAGGGTTTATTTTGTTAAAAAAGTAAGGAATAAAAAGAGTTTAGGTGTAGGACTAGTAAAATTAAAAGAAAAGAAGTTAAGAGAAACTGTTACCTTTAATTTGGGTAACTTCCTTTGGTTTGAACAAAAAGGACTTTTTTAAGTGCCTTATGCATAAGGTAATGCTTCTAGGTGGATGAGAGGGATGTAGGGAGATTAATTGGGCAGAGTTTGGACGAGCCAAAGGGCTTTAGAGGTTTGTGGAAGTGGTTATAAGTGGTATTATTTTATAAGGGAGTGGAGGGGCTCTTTAGGAAAGTGTGAAAATATTATTTTATTATATAATGATATTATGTTTCTAAATGTCCAAAAATCATTATATTAGAAGATAAGACGACTAATGGTCTACATATAATTATCCAATATGAATTGGACAGGTTTGGATAACATTTTAATCATTATAATCTTATTTATTTAAATCATTTATTAATGAGGTAAATTCTATATCATTATTGTTTCATGAATAATTTAAATTATTCGACGTCTAAAAACAATAAAAAAATTATATAATTTAGGAAATTATATTCGATTTCAAATTAATATTTATAGACAAAATTATTCCTTATATAACACCATATAAAATTAATTTACTAAAATATTTTTTATTTATGTCATTTTTGTCTTTACATTAAATTAATTAATCTAATGTGTCATTATCATTCATAAGTGGCTCAATGGTGTCCGAAAATAGACCCAAAGATTCCCATGTTCGTTCATTACTCATACAATAAGGTTTATACAAATGTTATGGTAAATTTGAATTATTATAATATTCATTTTTCCTTGAATTACATAATTTACCTTTAATCGCGGTAAATAATGTCAATAGTTACTATTCACTAAAGATTATTTTCAACTTATTGAACCACATTTTACTGATTAATAACACCCATGTATGTATAATTTTTTTAATTTAATTCACAGAAGTGGTAAAATTTCATTTAAATGAAAAAGACAGTTTTTTTATCTACTTCCTAGTGGTTTCACTATTCATCAAAAATTGACGTTTTTTAGAAAAATACCAAAAATTAAGCCTAAGATATATTTGATATTAGGAATTAAAAATGATATTTATTTTTCAAATTTCAAAACATAAAAGTGTAATTAATTAATTTTAAAATAATTTCCCGTTAAAAAAAATAACGTGTTTTTAAGAAACAATAACAATCAAAAGATTGACATATGTTTATGTCCATTTTCAAAGTGAAATTAATTCCAATGAGCAGAATTAACTTAAATTTTAAAAATATATTCCAATTACATAGTAAAAACAGTTAAAAATATAATCTATACATATAAATAAATTATATTAAAACATAGTTTTGAATAGAAATATAATATTTACATTATTCATTAAAAAATGATCTTTATCAAAAAAATTCCCAAAATTTACACAATGTAGATTTTGATGTCCCCATTCTAATGAAGGATTTCATGTGGTCAAATATAATGTATTAAAGTGAAAAAAAACTATATTTAAATATGGTTCTCCATTAAAATGTGGTAAATCTACCTTTTAATGTAAATTATGCTTAAAATTAGATTCATTCACATTTTAATCCTCTAACTTTTATTGGTAAAATGTAAATACATTTAACAAACATGTATAATATTATTGTAGTTATTTTTGTTCATTCTTGCCAATACATCATCTAGGAGTTATCTACCATTTAAAATAATAATATTTTATTATTAGCGTGCAATGTAAGATTTCAAAGAAACCCGTTGTTGCGTATCAGGTATGCTATCGAACATAGCAACCCTTTTAAAGTAAAAATAATATTTAATTATAAAATATTAATAAATAGGAAAATATCATATTTGTCATTTACTTGGGATGTTACATCCTTCCCCCCTTTTGGAAAATTGCGTCCTCACAATTTTTATTCACTTATCAAAATAAGTTGGGGTATTTATCCCTCATAGCATTTTCAGATTCCCGCATTGCCTCTTCAACCATTTGGTTTTTCCACAAAACTATTACCTAGTGAATTATCGTATTCCGCTACACATTCTCTCTATGGTCATGAATCTGGACTAGTTGTTCTTCATAAAAGAGATTCTATTCCAACTGAGCTACCTCTGGGCTCAAAACATGAGATGGATTTGGTATATACTTTATCATCATAAAAACATGAAAAACATTGTGTACCTAGGAAAAACATTGAGCTAAAGCCACTCTATACACAACTGATCCAACTTTCTCCATAATTTCATAAGGTCCAATGATCCTTGGACTCAAATTTCCCTTCTTACCAAAATGCACCACACTCTTCCATGGAGAAACATTGAGAAAGACATGATCACCTACATCAAAAGAAAGATCCTTCCTCTGGTTATCTACATAACTTTTATGTCTTCTCTAAGCTGTTATCATGTGTTTCTGAATCAACTGAACATTCCATGCCATCTCTTCTACCAATTCTGGTTCCATCAGCTTCCTTCCACCAACTTCATCCCAAAAAGCTGGTGATAGATAATGATTTCAATATAATGCCTCAAATGGAGCCATCTATATACTTGAATGAAAACTGTTATTATATGAAAATTAAACCAAAGAAAGATGTTGGTCCCAACTTCCCTAATAATCCATCGAAAAATGATGTAACATATCCTCTATTTTATGAATTGTTTTTTCCGATTTCCCATCTTATTTAGGGTTAAAAGTTGTACTAAAAATTAATTTAGGACCCAACGACTTCTGAATGCCTTTCCAAATGTTAAATTTAAACCTGGGATCATGATCATATACAATGGAGAGGGGAACTCCATGCAACATAACTATCTCTTTAAAATATAACAAAGAATGTTGATCTAGTGAAAAAGTCTCATGAAAAGGATGGAAAATATCATATTTGGTTAATTGATCAACTATATCCCAGATTGAATTATTACCTTGAGATGTCATTGGTAATCCCACAATGATGTCCATGGATATATTTTCTCATTTCCACTCTGGTACCGGTAGAGGCTGAAGCATCCCTTCCATTAACTGCCACTCTGATTTAACCTACCGACAAGTCAAACAAATCACAGTTAAATTAGTAATTTGTTTTTTCATTCCATCCTACTAGTAATACTCATGAATATCTCTATAGATTTTAGTACTTCTATAAAGAACTGAAAATAGGGAACTATGAGCTTCACATAGCAACTAATTCTTAAACTGTGAATCACAAGGCACACATAATCGATTCCAAAAACCTCAAAACACAATAATTATCAACGTTAAAACCTGGAAGCATACCCTTTTTAACCAACTATACCTTTTTCTATAACTCACTGTCTTCGTTTTGTGCTTGATTTATTCTCTCTAATAGAGATGATTTTACTATCAATTGAAACAAAGCTGAATAATTTTGTTGCACTAATAACATCTATTCCAATGTTCATCAAATCAAAAACCAATGGATCTCATTCCAAACATAGCATGGCTATTGAAGCATTTATTTTTTGACTCAAATCATCAGCCACTTTATTTGGTTTTCCCAGATAGTATTTGATCGTGTAATCATAATACTTGATTAATTCCAACCATCTCCTCTATCTCATGTTCAATTATTTTTGAGGGAATATATACTTTAATTATTTTTGGTCAGTATATATTTCACATTTTACTACATACAAATGATTCCTCCAAATTTTTAATGCAAAAACCACAACAGCTAATTCCAAATCAGTTTTAGTGCAATTTAACTCATGAGGTTTCAACAAATGTGAAGCATATGCAATTATCGGATCAATCTACATAAGGAAACATCCATTTCATTTCAATTAAGCATCATTATAGATAACAAAATCACCATTTCTGGATGGTCATGCCAAAACTGGAGCATTCACCAATCTTCTTTTCAATTCCTGAAAACAATCATCACATTCTTCTGTCCAGATGAACTTTACACCTTTTCGAGTTAAATTAGTCATTGTACTAGAAAACCGTGAAATATTTTCAAAAAACATTCAGTAATAAACTTGAAAACCAAGAAAACTATGGATCTCAGTTATATTTTTGCATCTTTTCCATTCTTAAACAATTTTATTTTTAGTAGGATCAACCATTATTCCTTTTTTTTGAAATACTGTGACCAAGGAATGAATTTTTTTTAACCAAAACACACACTTACTGGATTTCTCAAACATTTTCATTTATTTTAAGGTTTGAAAGATAACCATTAAATGAATTTCATGTTCCTATTTACTTTTGGAATAAAAAAAATATCATCAATAAACACAACCACCATTTATCTCCTAATTCAATTCATCCATCACTATAGTAAACTGCTCAATCTTGATTCCGACCATCTCTAGTTGCTGATTTAGAAGGTCATTCTCCTCTATAGGCCTTCCTAGAAAAGATGATCTATTTCCTTTATGAAAAATAATTCTTAACTTAGACATATCTTACACAAAGCATCATGGAAATATGTAAATGCTATATGATTTCAAAATTAACATAAATTTCTTTATGGATATTAATTTTAAAATACCCTTACTCGTAATGATATATAAAACGACCTCTAATACAAACAATAAGACATGACCATAAACCATAAATAATCTTGAATTAAGTTAATAATTCACATTAAGGGTCTTTTTAGGATGAGAGTTTTAGTTAATTAGGACATAAATATTACATCTAAAAAGATTACAAAGTAGGCACTTCTATATAGTTTCCATTTATTTTCTACAAAACATGAACTCTATAAAAAAAGAGTCATGTCTAGTTCGTTGTTTAAGACATCATGACTTTTCCTTGATTACATCCTTGATCCTATTCCACATAATGTCCTATGAAAAAAATTTCAATAAAACCTGGGATGATAATAAAAAGTTCAGTAAGGGATTCAGAAAGAAGGAAAATTGTTAGTTTTTTCAAAACAATTGGTAAACCATGAACACTTTTCACCAATATGACGTTGTAAATACTCTTCACTAAATAAAATTTCATTAATTACCATTTTCTAACAAAAATATTACCATAAACCCCATATAAAGAACACATAACATATAATGGTAAATTGGGACATAAACATACTTAAATTGAATAACTATACGGTCGACTTTTACACATATCACTAAATGGAATAGCCATACAGCCGCTTCCATACCCAATGCAATGGATGTTATAATGTATCCACCCATCTAGGTATTCATGGAACCACCCGTCATTTGGTTTATCATGTAACCACCCATCAAATGTCCAAGTACCATTATAAAATCATAAGGCCTAAAACAAAAATAAAAGAAAGAAAACATTTCCACATTTCAATCACAATATATCATGTAAATATATTTACATAACAAATACATTACCAAAACTATTTGCAATACCAAAATAAATAAATATGTATATGGTATTTATTTTTTTTAAAAAAATTACGTCTTGTTGAGGAAACCAATGATCAAATAATACTTGCGGCATCAGAACAGGTCATTGTCACCACTTATGTTAAAAGAAGAATTCCTTTTTGTGATTTAGTAAAAATATTTGTAGAAAAATATTATCTTTTAAAATTCAAGGGTTTTTATACATTGTATAAAAGAACATCGTGTATTAAAACAAAATATGCCTCAATGAAAGGAGATTGGGACGATGTCCCTTAACTCGTGTTCAACATGACTCAATTGTTCTTTAATCTCCTGAATAAAAAACTAAATTGAATCTCTACATTCTTAATAAAAATTTTGAAGTTTATTATTCCTTTTATATCGCTTATTACGATTTTATAAATATTATGTAATCTTTTAAGTTAATAATGTTAGTTTTTTCAATATTTGGTACTTGAGTCAAAAATGGACTTCTTATAATCACATGTTGTTCATGTGGTCAAATGTTCATTATATCTAGAATGATATTCATGATTTGGATATCATATATATCATATATATCTAGTGTATACATGTATTTATAATAGCACATATCTTTTAGTGGTAATAAATGAAATGCACCATTCCTGGAGATGGTAAGCCATATGTATGCATGAATGCTACTTTCATTTCTATTTCTTATTTTAATGGAATTAAAACATAATGATACATAGTTATTTTATAATTACAGTATAATATCATATATAATATTATTAACTCTATCCTTTATACATCCCACATAAGGAACTAATGAGTCTCTTCACTTTGAGGGGGGCGGTAGTCCACACATCCTCAAATGAGATTATCATATTTACCCACAATGGAAACCATAAAACTTTCTATAAAAGGAAAATACAGAAGCATAAAGAAAATATATACATAATTTATATCACATAAAAATATAGTGCCATCATAATTTCCACCATGAGAGGTGGTAAGAGGTAATTTTATAATCATCATTTCATGAGGCATTAGTTTTCCATCCCCAGAAACATTATGTTCTTCACCCATTAGATGTAGGTGTGTGTAAGTGTAGTTCGAATCCTTCTCATAAAAAATCCCAGAATATTGAGGATACTATTATTTTTACAAAATAAAGGAATAAAAAGTGTTTAGGGGTGGGAGAAGTAAAATTAAAAGTAAATATGTTAAGAAAAACTGTTAACTTTAATTTGGGAAACTTCCTTTGGTTTGAACCACAAAGCCTTATTTAAGTTCCTTATGCCTAAGGTAAGGCTTCTAGGTGGAGGAGAGGGATTTATGGAGCTTAGTTGGGAAGAGTTTGGATGATCCATATGTCTTTAGAGGTGTGATGAATTAGTTAGAAGTGGTCTCCCTTTATAAGGGGGAGGAGGGAATCTTTAGTAATGTGTGGAAATATTTTTTTATTATATAATGATATTCGATTTATAAAGGTACAAAAATCATTATACCAGAAGATATGATGACTCATGGACGAAATATAATCTTCAAATAGGAATTGGACAGATTTTGGATAATATTTTAATCATTATCATCTTAATTTTTTTTAAATCATTTATTAATGAGGTAAATACTGCATCATTACTATGTCATGAATACTTAAATTTATTCAATGTCTAAAAATTATAAAAAAAATACTATCATGTAGGAAATAGTTTTATAGTTATACTGAATATTCATAGACAAAAATATTTACTATATAACACCATATTAAAATTTATTTTCTAAAAGAATTTTGTTTATGTCATATTTTCCATTACATTAAATTAAGTAATCTAAAGTGTCATTATCAATCTTATGTGGCTCTATGGGGTCCCAAAATAGACCCAATGATTCCCATGGTCGGACATTAATCATTAAATAATGTTTGGACAAGTGTTAAGGTAATTTTAAATTATTATAATATTCTTTTTAACATGAATTACCTTATTTACAGTTAATCGTGGTAAAAGAAGTCAAAAGTTACTATTCACCAAATATTATTTTCATATTATTGAACCAAATTTTTCTAAATAATAACATCCATTTATGTAAAAAAATTTAAATTCAATTAACATAAGTGGTAAAATTTCATTTAAATGAAAAATTCAGTTTTTAAACTACTTTTAAGTTGTTTCACTATTCATAAAAATTGATGTTTTTGAGAAAAAAACCAAAAATTCATCCTACGCTATATTTGGTATTTGGAATTCAAAAATGATATTTATTTTTTAAAATTGAATACATAAAAGTGGAATTAATTAATTTTTAAATTAATTCCCGTTGTTAAAACAAATAGCATCTTCTTAAGAAACAATAACGATCAAAATATTGACACTAGTTTATGTCCAATTTGAAATTAAAATTATATCCGATGAGGAACATTGGATTAAATGGTAAAAATATATTCTAATTGCAATTAAAAAAACGATTAAAAAGATAATATAACCATATAAATAAATTATATTTAAACATAGTTTTGAATTAAAATACAATATTTACACAATTCATTAAAAAAATGAACATTATCGGAAAAATTCGAAATATTCACACAAAGTAACGTTTGATGTCCCCATTCTAAAGAAGGATTTTATTTGGTCAAATAGAATGTATTAAAGTTACCAAAAATATATTTAATGTGGTCTCTCCATTAAAGCCTGTAAATCGACCTGTTAATGTAAATTATGAGTATAATTATATTCATTCACATTTTAAGCCTCTAAATTTTATTTGATAAATGTAAATAAATTTAACAAACATGTATAATAATATTTTAGTTAGTTTTTTTCATTCCTTCCAATACAATGACTTGGAGTTAAACACCATTTAAATTAATATTATTATGTTATTAGTGTGCAATGTAAGATTTCAATGAAACTTGTTGTTGCGTATCGGGTACGCTATCGAACATAACAACCTTTTTAAAGTAAAAAATAATATTTAATTCACAAATATTAATAAATATGAAAATATCTTATTCTTCATTTACTTGGGTTGTTACACATAGGGTCAAATCTAAAAGTAATGACCAATTAAAAATTTTGGGGAGATATATACATTTATGTTACCAATTTTACATAGTGATATAAAATATAAATAATAGTAATTGAAAAAATATGGCTTTATTGAACTCAATCCAATAATTCTTCTTCATATGCTTGGAAAAGGAAACAAGACAATGGTGATATCAAATTATGATTAATGGTTATATATAGTTGTGGCTACTATAAACCAATAAAGAATAATAAACATGTATAGGTAATAAAATGAACCCACGTTCAATTTTTTCATTATAATTCATATCATAATTTGATATGGAACAATCTATATGAAATAGTAAATAACTGAAAACAATAGAAATTTAATCATTATCTAAGAAATATGTTTTTCCAAAGAGAATATTATTATGAAAATATCATATATGATAATAATAATAACAATAAGATTATAATTGATTTAAATTTATTATTATTGGACATCATGATCATATTAATCTTGATACCTCTAACTTTATGACCATTCCCAAGATAGGTTGATATACAGTTAAAAACCATTCTAATTTTACTATATGATTTGTTTCTTTAGACATGTGGATGTATCATAGGTTTCTATATAATTGAAATCCACCTATAAATACATGTCTAATGTATTCGTTATAAAAAAATAATTTATTTAATTAATTAGTCAATTTTCTATATCATCAAATATTTATATTGACTATAGGATATGAATTTAACATTTTTTACTCATTAATTTAAAATAATATTCAATCTAAATACATTATATAATAATTTCATAATATTTAAATAAAAATAATAGAATTCATTTAAGAGTATAGTTATTTATGAGAACTAGAGGTTTTGATGAAAAATGATCCCTAGAAACTGATTGTGTTAATATAAAATAAACAATCACAAAAGAAATTGATGTTTCATAATAACTTCTTTACCCCATTTGATAACATATAAATTATATCCACTATATGAATAAACATGAAACAAAAATTTTTTAATCCTAAATAAATTTGTACTCATTTAAAATATTTCAATGGGGTGTTATATACACTAAATGAAAAGGTTTATATTATCCAACATATCTCAATGAAATGAAAATTAATATGATATATGTTACCTCACACATCCCTCGAGATGAAAATTCATTAATATCCATCATAATATTTTTTTTAAATTTTTTAATTTCTACATGTAACATAATAAAATTTATAATATCATGTGTTATCCTACAATAACATGTTCGACATGTTGGCTAATAATATTACATCATTTTCAATGTTTTGGGAGACAGTTTTAATGTTTTCTCATGCATAGTTTATCTTGAATGTAATTATTATTATAGATAGGTTATAAAAACATCTATATAATGATAATTTTGTAATAAATTCTATATTTTCTCTTTAGTTCTACAATAATAACCCTTTTTTAATAGTTGGTCATGGAAAATTATTCAAATTGATTCCCGAGATGGTAGGGTGTAAGAATACTCGAGTGGTGATATCGTTACCTTTAAAGGTCAATGGTCAAAGAAATTTATGACATAATAATTTTCAAAAAAAATTTCTTTTCAAATTTATCTCATTTATTCAAATAATACTTTTATATCACCTTCTAGGTAAATAATATGTTAAAATTTAACCACATCACATTGTAGGGTGGTAGTCTGGTGTACAATTAAGAAAAACAATAATATTTTAAACCTAATGTAAATTAAAAAGGAATATGTGATATTATAATTAAAAAATATTAATTTTATCCTATATATTATAAAAATTCATTAAATCCATTATTATATTTGACCATGCATGGTGTGGATGGAAAACATGTTACATTTTTTAGAAAGTCATTGGTTCATGGTATACTCAATTGAAGATTTTATTTCTCACTTGATAGAAGTGGAGATAGAAATAAGGGATTACCTTATAATAATAAAAACTTTTATGTGATATATTATTTTTACTATAAATTATGGATTTAATAATTTTTGAAGGAGGTGTAAGATGAAATAAATTATAAAAAAAATATTTTAGGAATGATAAAATTTCATTAGAGGACCTCATTATACTAGAATAAAAATACTTATCATGATATCATTATGATGAACAAATGGGATATAAGATGATATTAATGGAATTTAGAATTTATTTTTGTAGGTATTTGAGGATCCAAATAAATTTTTATGGGCCAATAAGTGGAGATGTGCTCGCCTTTTATAAGTGGTGTTGAGGACACAAATGGAAATTTTGAAAAAAAATCCATAACCTCATTTATTATATCATTAATAATAAAATTAATTATCTACTATCATGATTTAGAGGTGATATGGTCAATATATTGAAATAAAATTTGTTTTTGGTAATTCCGTATTAAATTTTAAAACCTATCTTTAAACGCCTAATATTAAATTATTTTTTGCCTCAATGACATTAATTTATTTGTAATATTTTTAATGATAATAATGGTGAAAAATTATGTTGAATATATAATATAATATAAATAATTTTTATTACAAATAAGTTATCCATTTTTTCAAATTCAATTCATAGAATTTGTTAATTATAATTTAATATTATTCCCGTAGGAGCAATGAAAAAAATGAATATCCAATGAGAAACTTCTCATATGTATGGAAGATTTTGATATAAAAATTCAATATTAAATTGATTTCAATAACCTATATTTTATTAATTATTATATTATAGAACTAATTTTAGTTTATAAAAAAATTAAATATAATTTTTATTTGTTATGATTTTTAATAAAAAAATAATTTTCAATAAAAATTTGTAATATTAAGTACTCATTGAAAAAAAATTAAAAAAATTCATGCTAATATATTTATTATTTACTAATTTCATATAATATATTGATTTTGTAAAATCTATTTTATAAATTTGTTTAAAATTTATTTTTTCATATGTGTGTATATTGAAATGACATTATTTTCATTGAAGAAAATTATTTTTAAAAAAATGGTTCTTTTACATTCAAATGATTCAGATAATATTTATAATAAATTTATAATGTCAATTTTCATAAATTATTTATAAATACACACAAACATAATTTATAATATATAATATTGATATTTAAATAATATATCAATATTTTATTTTCATTTAACATGTTTTTTTTGTGCATCAAATTCCAAAAATCATATTAAATCTATTTAATAGTAAATAAATAAAAAAACCTTGTGTTGTAACACTCCTCACTCATATAAAAAATATTAAACTTTATATTTTGTTGATATTATGTTTTAAATAATATGTGGTACTTAATATTCATAACATCCTCTAGTTTCTAGATTTCATGAAATATTTTATTATTTCCTCAATGAACATTTACCAAATGACACTTCTGATTTTTGAAAAGTCTCACACACATTTCAAGAATCACTATAGGATTTTCCCAAGAAGAAATATCTTTTAACAATTATATTTAATCAAATATAAATAAATTTTTTGGGAATAGAATATTTTTCCATAAAAATGGTATAAGGAAAAAATAATATACTTTTCATAGAATTTGAGGGATATTTAAATGGTAAGAAGCAACTCCAAATCACTGAAAAAGTTAAAAGGGTGTGAAGAACCTAAGAATCAATGAAATCTTTTTCACCTAATGACACCATTACCATTGTATATTCTAAAAACATGATCTCTAACATGGAATTACAAACCATCCTTTCAATTTTCATCATTAGTATTTTTCTTGCTTTGAGATGCATTAATATGAGACACAATAGATTTTTCTTTTGTAATTATCTACTGAAACCTTTATGGGCCAGTGTGTTTCCTTTCAAAAACATCATCCCAATAAGTTGTTATATAATATATCATTCAATAAAATTATTCATATAGAGTAATATGAATACTTGAATATATGAAATTATTATAGGAATACTCTACCAAAGATATATTCTAATTGGAAAAAACAGTAATGTGATGTTACATTGACCGGGATATATCATCCATAATTTGATGATTATTTTTAGATTGTACATTATAATTAGAATGTTAGGTTGTTCTCATATATATCTCGGATTAAATATCCTTATAAATACACTCCCAAAATATTTATGTCATATGGGCATCATGATCTGTCATAATTAACTATGTTTTTCTATGATGTATATCAACCTGATTAATATGGATCATTGAAAAGTGATTATGGGGAAAATATTATCTTACTATTATGAAATTTTCGTTATTGTTTTGGTGATCAACAAAAAATAATATTACATCATTCTTCCTAGAATCCGTGGGTAGTCCTTAGACAATGTCCACAAGAAAGTCATTTAACACTCATTGAAGAATGGGAATGTGAGGGATTATTCCCCCAGGATGTTGTCTCAAAATATTCACATGTTAAAAAAAGAATCATCTAAAATCATAAGAAAAGTTCACTCATCATGTTATCTAACTAATAATTTTCCAAAAAATCCTTACACATCTTTATGCCATTTTTTTGTAAAAAAAATTGATTTATGATATTCATCCATAAATTCACGTCTAATCTCAAAAATATATGGAAAAAATTTATTTCCAAATTTCAAAACACCATTTTCAATAAAGAAGTCTTCGATTTTTTCATCAATCACATATTTAGTTTTCTTCTGAAAATCAACATCATAATATTGATATATATTCATATTTTGAAATAATCATTGTTCGTCAATCAATAGAAAATGGATTGATATCTCTCAGTTGTTAATAATTCTTATATCGGTATTCACTATATCCATGAAAATAGTATCCATCTGAATCCTCATTTGGGCTATAACACAATAATATTTCCTAATCAATTCACTCCATAAAATATTTTCATTCATGGGTTGTAGTGTATCAATAAATCAAAAATATTTCGTAACTCAACACATTTTCAAAATAACTAATAGATCTAATTCAAATAAATTATTTATTTTATTTTGACATGGTCCATTTATATCAGAACTTTTTTCACCATATAGATTTTGTCTCAAAATATTCAATGAGGTGATTACAACATCTTACTCAATATCATTGGTATGTCAATTTGGTTAATTAGCCCTCAATTTAAATATTTCAAAATATAAAAAATTACAATTTTACATTATAAGAAAATTATGTTTCTTATTAAATACATAAATACTAATCAAATACCAATAATTAATATATGGTATATTCAAACTCGGTGTGTTGTATAATCTCCACTAAATTCCATCCCATCTTTCACCACATTTGTTTTCCCATATTAGAATAAAACCTTTATATGAAAACATGTTTAATGGGATATTCAATATGGAAAAAAATGAAATAATGACTAATATTAACTTACCAACAAATTATAATATACAACTCTATTATATTGGTTTGTGAACGATATTTTATGACTACCTTTTATTTTACTTGTTCAATTGAGATTCCATTTATGGAGACAATATATCCATGAAATGAACCATCTATAATGTAGAAATCATAATAATGAAATTTCACTGATAACTCTTTCTATATATGTGTCTCATAAATGATCTAGAAGTTGTTATAATGGTCATCATAGTTATTACAATATAAGAAGATACCATTAATTAATCCCTAAAAAAATCATCATGATATAAATTGAATACTATTTTCATAATATCTAGAAAAATAAATGTTTCAAGAGTAAATCAAAATATAATTTTTTTAAACATCGTAATGCTGATACATCATTCTAAAAGAAATAATGGAAATGATATCTTTCAGTACAAATAATTGATGGTACCCAAAATTATTTTCAGGCATTTATGTATATTTTGCTTCACGGTGTTGATCTAATAAGTCATCAATGCAAGGTTAATGATACATGTTATTTTTTATAATATCATTTATTTATCTATAATAATTACACACCTTCATGTATCTACATTTTTTTATAAGGAATAAAACAAGTAATTAACAAGGTGAAACACATGGGAAAAAGATCCCATATAAAAAATTGTCCATTAATATTCAATCAAATTGATATATTCTAAAGTTTCCATTCTATAGGGAGTAATTGATATTGGTAATGTTGCACTAATTAAATCAATGGATAACTTATCTTCACAAAATAGTGGATCTCTAGTTAATTCTTGAGGAAATAAATCATTGTATTCCTATACTATACATACATCCTCAATTTTAATATTATTATATCCATTACATGATTGTGTATACACTTCTTCCATGTGAATCTCATTTAGTAGAGTTATTTGGTGTGGTTGTAGATATGTTTCATATGATAATGTCTCTTTTTTAAAGATAATGAAATCTATTCCATCATCATGAATGGTAATTTCATTTTTCTTGAAATAAATTTTTTCATTTTGTTTTGATATCCCTCACATAAAATTGATTATATCAATTTATACCATAGGTATGATTAATAGTTAATCAAATGAAGAATGTTTATTTTCTAAAATTAGTATGTCATGACACATCTATTTACATTGTGAGTTTTCTGCAATATTTTTCTCTAGAAAAATATATATTTAATGTGCTTGGGAGATATATATTTTTTGATAAAATAACAATGCATTAAATAAGTATATTATCAATAATTTATTTTTATATTATTTAAACAAGAATGTTCTGTTAATATATATTCCACCACATCAATGGGGTTTTACTCCTCATGATTGGGGATAAAAAAGCCTTGCCATATCCCCTAAGCCTATTATTTTGTATATTCTAATAACACATGGGGAATTTGATTTAATAGTTACAATATATCCTTATAGTATAAATACAAAATATTATTATTTTCATTGATCCCATTACATTATTTTTTTTTGATGAACCTTACTTCTACTTGTCTAACTTTATCTAAAACCCTTCATGTAGTTATAAGGTTGATTTATTCCAAAATATTTGTAAGATGGAAAATCCTTCATTTTATTCTTGTTCTTAATTATTGTATTCCGTTTTTATTGATTCTTATTCAATATATTTTAATTTTTTTTCCCATAACTATATATGATCTACATAAAACCATCTCTATTTTGATGGATTATAAAAAATATTTCATCATATGATGTAAATGGTTGGGATGAAAACACCCTTTAGAGACCCGAATTATTCACTTTAATGTAATGGTAAATATTTCACACATTTTTGGAAAATATTATATAGTGTATAAATTTATATCCATATAAAGTTATCATTATAAATAGAAACACGTTATTCATCCAGTTTCTTTTAGCTGAAGTACATTATCATTATTTCAATTTTCATCAATTGGGATATATTTTTTGAATAATTTATCATTTATATATTATCCTTCCATGAGTTTTATTTCCCCTTTTCCCAAAATATTCTGATTAAATAAACCCCTTTTATTCGCATCTCTTATGAAATATTACAATTAAAGTATAACCATTCTTTTATCACATCCCAATGACATAAATAACATTAAATAGATAAAATAAATTTCATAGATATCATTGTAAAAGTCATACCATGATATTATGGGGGTATATGATACCTGGAACAACCCAATATTTAAGAATCACACTTTGAAACTACATGTTTTTCAATCCAAGAGACGTTATATTTCATAATCTGATTATACATCCCAAAATATATCCATGATCTTCATAGTTCCAATACCAACTGTATTGGATGTATCAGTAGAGAAATATCTAAATTTCCCATGAGTATTGACACAATTCTTCCATCTAGGCATTATTTCTAAATAATGTAATATACTTGATGAGCTAATAAAATTATGAATTAATTCATAATGTATACCTTAATATATGGTGTAAATATAATATATATAGAAAATTATGAATCGATAATCTCAGAATATTAAATGTGGTTTCTTTAGAGATATAATTTTATTTAAATCCTTCATAATAGTTTAAAAATAAAGTTTGACTTATATTAAGAATATATCCTTAGTTTGTAAACCTTGGTGTTTAGTAAGTCCCATTTTCATTAACTAGTTAAAGATCATGTGAGTCCTAATGCTCACATATTTTAGTTTTCCCTATATATAAAGTTGTTCTAGAACCACATTAAAATATAGTATCTAGGAATGAATATATACCTAGGATAATTAATATAATATATTATTTTCTAAATAATTATAATAATATACTATATATATATATATTCAAATCCAAAAAAAAATTATGTCCCGTAACCTTTGTTTTCCTTAGATTAGTTTCCATTGTTTTTATACAACTTTTTCACATACAAACTATGATTACCCATACTAGGGTACCCAAGATATGAAGTATATTTTTTTACATTAGGATAAATACATGGGATAAATTCCAAAGGACCAATCAGTTTAGTATTTTTAACGAACAATATAAATACATGATAAAAAGTTTACATGGAAATAAAATAAATATATTATAAATTGAAAACATTTGGAATCCTTGAACTCATTCCAATAATTATTATACAAATCTAAAGGAAAGAAAAAAAATAAGGATGATATCAATTTCCCAGTAGGGGTAACATAAAATTTACGATATACTGAATAAATCAAGAAAAATGAATATTGAAGTTAAATAAATAATCCAAAATTACATTGAATAAAAAAATAAAAATCTGAATTTTGATAAGTTTAAATCAATATGTAATAGTAAAACTATGAAAAAACCTGTTATTTGATTAAAAGAATAGAATGAAATGAACCCATAGTTAATAAAATTAATATATTCACCTTGATAATAATAATAACATGATTATCAATTAATGGGATTCTTAATTCCTAGACATAATGATATTAATAGTAAGGCACATCTACTATCTTGACCTGACCCAATATTATTTAGATCTAAGGTTAAATCCCCATCTAATATGGGAAAATGATTTGTCTCATGAGACATGTTAATGAATATAGGGTATTTCAATATATTTTCCTATCCAATAAATTCATCTCCAAATATTTCTTCATAAATCAAATAATAAATTGAATTAATGAATAAATTTTCTTTATCGTTAAATGTCCATATTGATTAATAGATATAGATTTATCAATATGTCCTTTATTAATCAAATAAAATTGAATTTAATCAATATATATAGAAATGAGACTAAAATTATTTAATAGTCATATAAATTATACAATAATTTTTAAATTTTTGATAATTCTTTGTACCAAGGAATAATTATTATTAATATGTGATTATTTTAATATAAAATATTTAATCACAACATAGAGGTAGATTTTACAATATTTTTTAAACATTGGTTAATGATTAATATAACACCATAAAGAATAAAAATGAAAATTTTTAATCATCATGAATATAAAGTTATTCATGTTAAATACATCAATAGTGTAGTATTTACACATCATAAATGTTAATAGGTTTATATTAAAAAATTGAATTAAGGAAATGGAAATTGTTAGGAAATCACTTACAACACCATTTCCTTTTATTTTTAATAATTTACCATCATGTATATCGATTTTAAAAATTAAATTGTTTTGTATCATAACATAAATATTTTATTAATATCATATACGATCTAATTATAATATTATTACCATTCGTTGGTTTATATTTTTTCATTATTTACATATTATTGGGTGTTAATTTAATTTTTTGTCTTATGTGTGTTTTGTTATTATTGTTATAGTAATTTTAAATAGAATATGAAGAAATTATTTATAAAATGGTTTTAATGTTAATATTTTCATATTTACCTAGTATATATATTATTATAACCATTTCATAAAATTTCATCTTGGAAATAGAATCACATCATTTTATCGATACGGTTGGTCGTATATATGTAGAAGAAAAAAATATCATTCCCATAATATATGAAAAGTTATGGATGGGAATGATATTTTAATTATATATAAATGATATAATGTCTTATATATCCCGTATATTTATTAAATTTATTCTTATTACCTTCTATGTAAATTGTATGTAAAAAAATAGCATCACTTCGTGAGGTAGTTTTCCGCTGTACACTTGATCACTAATATAATATATTAAATGTAATTAAATTTATATATTTAAATTATATATTATAAATCAATATGTATAAATATATTATAAATATTATTTAAATACATGAAAACCATTATTATATCCCACCATGTGTGGTGTTGGTAGAAAAAAAAATTACCTCAACTCATAGGATGGTAGCCAGTCGTAGATACAATTAACGATATCATTTCCCATTTGATATAAAGTGATATAAATAATTTATTTCATTATCAAAATGATATATTATTATATTAAAGATATATATTTTTATAGTATTATGAGTGAATAATAGGTTATAATGGTGGATAACAAATAAAATAAAAATTATTGTTGAAGGACATTGCATCATCCTCAAAATGAAATTTTATTTTTTCTCACAAATCCTTCATAGGAAATAAATATGTTATATAAAAATGATTATTTTATTTTTTATGGGAGTTTGGGTATGATTTGGGTAGGTACTCACTTAAAATATCACATTTTTATTGTAAATAGGGGTGGATAAGGGGTAGCCTTTTATATTGGGTGAGGGTACACATTGTATTTTTTAAATGAATCAATTACACAATATTTTTTATAAATATGAAATTAAATTAAATGGTTCATAATCTCAACTTAATGGTGATAATGTCAAAATATGGTTATAAAATTTGTTTTGACATTTTGTTTGTTAATTGAAACCTATATCATTTTAGCTTCATCCCCGTCAAATCAGTTTTTTCAATAACCATGGTAATTAATTTTAAATGAATTTTATAATGCCTGAGTCTTACACACTACATAATCTTGAGTTATATAAACAATTCACATTGAGTATCTTTTCCAATTTAGAGTTATAGATAATTAGGATATTGAAACTACTCAACATAAAAAATATTTCAATGTAAACACTTCTAATCTATATCAATTTTATGAATAAAACAAAAATTCTTTAAAAATAAACACAGTTCATTTCAGGTTTAAACAACATTGGCTTTCATTGATCCTATTCTTCACTCTATTCTTTTTTATTTCCTATTAAAAAATTCCCAAAACTTTGATGAGAATAAAAATCTCAGTAAAGGATATATAGTATTGAAAGAAAAGATTAGTCTATCAATACCAACAAATCAATGAAATAATAAATTTTTACTCAAAAAACATAATCTATTTAACTTACCTCATGAAACAAAAAGATTTATAAATATCATATAGAATTTAAAAATCATAATGCTTACATTTGGAATCCATAGCAAACTTACATTGTATCATTCATAGATATATAGGGAGTTACGTTTGAAATACCCATCATAGTATAGTCCCTTAATCTATAAGGATAAACATTAACATTTACCTCAGTCACATTTACCAATGCATTGGAGAGCTATATTGGGCTCACCCTCCATTGGATTATCATGGAACCACTCGTATTTGTAAATAATTCTCAAGAATAATAACACATTCATAACACAAAAAATAATCATATTAGAATGATAATATTTCCACATTGCAATAAAAATATATGATTTCTAGATATTGACATAATAAATTATTCCTTAAATCCATTTTCAATACAAAAAAACATAAAAACGTAATATGGAATTTTTTTCCTTCTAAATACATTATAGATATTTAAGGAAGCTAAAAAAAATATGAGGTTCGTGGTGGCATAAAGTTCATTATCACCGTATAAGTTATAAATTAACAATCATCTTTTTGTTTAGTAAAATTCTTTAAAAAGAATGGTTACTTTGGAAAACCAATGTCTTAAATTAAATAACAAATGGTATAATTATACACAGCATAAAATAAGGTCTTGTGTAAACCAAAATTTGCCTCAATGAAAGGATATTGAGACAACCTCCATTAGAAAGATCATATCATAAGATTAAGGATAAATCAATTTCATAATTATGTGTGAAAAATATAAATAAACAGAATATAAGTTGATATAATGTGTTAATAATCAGATTTCATTCACACATATACTTTTAAATAAAAAACCTATGAAATTGGTATTTCACTCAATGATTAGAGATTGAGTTAATATTTCCATTACAATGATAGTTTAAATAATGAAATATATTATGAATTGGGTGATTATGTGTAGAAATAGTATATCCACACAATGGAAAGTGAAAATTAAAACAGAAATAAATAAATAGTTATTCAACACTTAATCATGGAATTATATAATCAACAAAGAATATGTAAAATCCTATAAATGGAAATTGAGTGTAGAAATTCCCTTAAAATGATCATTTTATAATTTAAAATGATTAATTATGTATATTCACTATAAGTACATATAAAGAATGTATTAATAATTTATAAGATATCAGAAGTCATTTCATACAAAATCCTAGAATTTTATAATCATTAATTAGAAGATTAACCCCAAGATGGAAAATTCGGTGAAGATGATCCCTTACGAAAGTTTGGCAACGTAAAAATGTTACTTATAAATTCAAAAAATGAGTTGATTAAAAGAAAATTGGATATCTCATAATTTGTAAATAATATTAACAATGAATCAAATATTAAATTAAAAAAACCAACATATCAATATTGAAATTAAGAAGGCATAACATTAAACTAGTGCTTGAAAAGAGAAGGGTGGAAGATTGCCTTACCTTGAGTCCAAATCGTCAGGTATATTCCATGTTCATCCTGAATAATAAAATACATTAATTTTCTACCTAATTAAGATAATTTTTAATGTTTTTTCTTCATTTTTTATTATATATTATAATGTTATAAAAATTACTTAATTATTTATCTTCTTATCAGTCATTTTTTCGATATTTGGTACACAGGTCGAAAACAAAATTGTTTGATATAAATTTCCTATTTTGTTAAAATTCCATCATCTATAGAATGATATTAATGATTTAAATATCAAATATATGAAGTATATGTGTATTTATATTGCTCCATAACTTATTTATATATGATATTAAATTCACCATTCATGAAGATGATGGTTCATACGTACGCAACAACGCTACATTATTTTATTATTCATATTAATAGATTAATAATGAAATGATATAAATATATATTAAAATAATCATATTATATTTATTTTATTTATTTATAATAGGATTAATAAAACCATCCTATATACGTCCCACTTAATTCATAAATGAGTCATATCCCTTATAGGGGATGGTAGTTCGCACTTCCTCGAATGAAATTTTTGTATTTACACATTATGGAATGAATAATGGTATGTCGTAAATAAAAAATACATAGGTATAGATAAATTATATATATAATATATATCAAATATAAAAAACAATGTCATCAGAATAGCCACCATAAGAGGTGGTAGGGGAAAATTGATCAATCATCGTTTTGTGAGGCAGTAGTTCACCGTACAGAGAAAAAATATATTGGTATCCATTTATGGATATGTTTGTAAGTGTAGTTATAATAATTAACATAAAAAATACTATTATATTTATGATAGTATATTTATTTATCTATTAATAAAATAATAAGATCATAGTGAGTGATAATGAAGATGAATGAAAATAATTAAGAGAAGACGTTGCATCTAAAACGAGTAACTCTTTTTGATTTAAGCCAAAAGGATTTTATGAAATGTTTTTACCCAATGTAAGTTTTATACGAGTAATGGAGGTATTTTGGGAGATTATTTTAGAGTAATATGTATGAGACAAGGGATTTAGTGATGTGTGTATGTGGGTATATGTGGTTCCTATTTAGAAGAGGGATGAGTGGAACTTTATGAAAATCATGAAATACAATTTTATTATAAAAATATTTTCATTTTCAAATGGTCCCAAACTCATTTATTTCAAAGATAATATATTTTTGGGTTGAAATACTCCCAATAAATATGTTTTATACAAGTTTAGGTTAGAAAATTATCCTTATCTTTTATCTTTATCCCATAGTTAAAAACACTAACTCTTACCATGTCTTCTTGTATATTCCTAATATATAGTAACTATAGTTTCTATAAATTTTAAATAGAAACATAAGTGTATTATTAATTAAATTTTTAATAATATATAATTCATTCAATGGGATCCTATATTTTTAGGAGCATTATATCATTTATTACAATAGTATTTGTTTTAAAAATTTATTTATTTCAATTTTGAGATGATTTCATAATTTATTTTAGTTAAAGCCATAAAAACGTTATATCATCAAAACATAGATAATAAAATTAATATAATATATCAATATCATCAATTAAATTCTTGGTTGACATAAAAATAATCAAATTACATTTTTTTTATATTTATAATATCATTTATTTAAGCTCGATAATAATGAAGCAATCACAACATCATCATTCTGTTATAATTAAATTTATTTAATTAATGTATAAAAATTATAAATAGAATATCAGAATCTATGAAATATTTTTATATTTATAATTACTATTTATAGTTTAAAAAATAAATTATATAACCCCATATAAAAATTGTTTTAGAAAAACATTCAGTGTTATTTTATATTTCCTTTTTCTTTAAATTAAAAATTATAAAATTTCATTTTCAGACCCATGTGGCTCCCAAATTCTAAGATTTCGGCCTTAGGATGATCATGGTCAGAAATATATGATGAAATAATATTATTATATGTTTTAGGATTGTGTTATATTATTATAATTTTAAATTTTTACACTAATTTACATGATTTACCCTTTAACTAAGGTAAATAAAAATAATTACTAAAGTTATTATTCATAATTCCCAAAAATAAAAGGTAAGTATTAAAAAAATTTGAATCTTCTGTTTTTGAATATTTATTTTTTTTAAAATTCAAAACATACATATTTTAATAATTAATTCCCATCATCCAAACCAGAATGCTTGTTTTTATGATGTAAAAACTATCTAAAGGTTGACATATTATTAAGTCCAATTTAAAAGTGAAATTACATACATTGATCTATATTAGATGAAATTATAAAAATATATTCCATTAACACTTTAAAACCATTAAATAATATTATTAAAAAATATAAATTAACTCGATTACAAAAGTATTTTTCAATTAAAATTTTGAGTATTTTATTATTCATCAAAACATGATTATGATCAGAAAAATATTAAAAATTCATCCTATGTGAATATTGATGTTTCTATTCTAATAAAGAAAATTATTTTTTCAAATTGAATATATAAATAAGTCAATTACTAAATTTCAAAAGGGTTCCCCATCAAAATGTGGTAAAAGTGAATTTTTAGAAAAGTACTTCTTTTATCCACAAAATTGAATTTCTCCTTATATAATATATAGAAAAAATACTATATGTATTTAAATCATTTCATTGAATATATAACATATAATTATGATTAAATAAAAATCAATAAAGAGTTATATGGTTTTATAAAAAATTTATATATTTTTAAATAATTTTTCAAAATTCACATTTTTTATATTCAATTGGGTTTTTGATTTCCATTTTAAAAAAATTCAGTAACCAATGAATCATTATTTAGACATGTGAAAATCATATTTTCATAATTTATTTAATAATATTTATTCCTAACATTCCAATATCTAGGCATTTAGTATCATTTAAATAAATAATATTTTTATCGTATTATCTTTCGATACAACTCAATGTTGTGTGCAATAGATGATTTTGGAGAATCCCACTATTGTGTGTAATGAATGCTATTATAAAAATATTCCCCTTTAATTTATAATTAATATATTTTTCATAAATATTATTAAAAATCAACAAGTATTATTCTATAAATACATGTGTTGTTATATCATTCCTCATTTTAGAAATTGTGTCATCGCAATTTTAAAATTGTGCTCCAAAACATCATTAAAAATTCCACATCATAAAAGAGTCAATAGAAATATCACATTAAAATAAATAAAAAGAAGCACAAAGGTCACCTGAGTTAACACATATTAATATTCCATGTAGAAAAATATGGGTATGGAAGAAAAAACTAGCCATCATGTTCTGTTAGAGAGTGATTGAAAACAAGATCAGGAGAATGTTGTTAACCAGAAAACAATAAACTTGTGATGGGTTAAACGGTTTTTGATTTCCTAGTTGAAAAATTAAACAGAAAACCTTTTTGTTTTCATATCCTTATCATACAGATGAGTAATTTATTTATGAACTTGAATAAGATCAAAAGGAAATGTACTTACATGTCAAGTAGAGTTTCATCCATTAATAATTATATACCACAAACTCATCGTTTCTCCAAATAATGAGTATTCATGATGATATGCTCACACATGAAGTTCTAAAATACACATCAAAATAATAAAATAATCCTCAAAATTTTAACTATATATTTCCCTTATCAGTAGGAAAAATCAAAAACCGAAATGGTTATAATAAGAAAAGATAATCCCCAAAAAATAATCCTTTATAAAAAAACCCTATTCTAAATCTTTGAAATTCAAGAAACAATCCCCAAAGTTCAATAAAAACCACACATTTAAAAATTATCCTCCAAATAATAAAAAATAATCCCATCTAATATTGAAACTCAAAATTTTTAAGTATTTAATCCCAATGTATTCCAGCATAAATCATAACATTTACCTCTTAATAACATCGACTACTCTTAAAGTCTCATAATGAAATATATTTAACGTAATCACATATTATCCATGATAGATAAATCTTTTTCATAAATAACCCAAATCCTCATATTTCATCAATAAGAAACATATATTCTACCAAAATAAAATTCAATCATTACTCATCAAATTAAATCCCATAGTGTTTTATTTTCCCTAGGAATATGTATTCCCAAAATGGATAATGTCTTCCAATATTATAATTATCTTGTAATCCCCAGATCATTTTCCAATATTAATGATATCCATTTGTTAAAACATCTGTTCCTAAAATAAACTTATTCTAAATTCATAAAATAATTTATCTTAAAATAATAAGTCATAATAACGAGGGACTTCATATAGGACAGTGGTAGGGGAAAATTTTAGTCACACTTGGGTCGTGGGTTTGATTCCCAAATCTATACTCACCGCGATGGGTTGTTACAGTGTCTGTATGTTATCCATTTTGAAAATATATATAATTATAATACAGTTAGCAAAATGAGATAAATCCCTCAAAAATAACTACAACTTGTTTTAACCTCAATGGTTATTTAATACCTCACATTTAGGCTCCCAAAAACTAATACCCAAATTTTCCAATAAAGGTGAATGTCTTAGACCATTCCATTATTCATCATAATATTCAAAGTCATAAATCTTGAAAAGGGGTTCTTATGACTTTTAACATATAAAATACCATAAAATTATAAACCTGTGATGACATCCCTAACCCTTAAGAAAACATCCTAATCCTCAATGTTGTTTAATCCTTTCATCTATTACCAACTATAAGGCCCCCGCCTTAAACATTACATAATCTTGAGATAATTCAAGAATTAAAATGGAGTATTTATTTAGGTTTAGTGGTTTAGGTAATTAGGCCATAACTAATACATTAAATCTCAAATATTACAATATATAAACTTCTACTCTCTATCCATTTTATTCCATAAAAAACAATGTAAAATTAAACACGGTTCTTTTCTTGTTAAATAACAAGAATTTTTCTTTATCTCATCCTTGACTATATAATTCTTCAATTCATATGAAATGAATTTCAAAACCTGAGATGAGCATAAAAATATTATTAGGGGATACAATGTGCGTAATGGAAAAAATAGTCCATGAATACATAAAACTCATTGAAATCTTACTTTATTACTCCTAAAACAAAATATCCTCAATATAACTCATGAAATATTAATATTAATAAATAACACAATGAATTAATAAATCATCAATGTAATTTGTGGAATCCAAACATTCTTACATTATAGCTTCCACATCAACAATGGGAGTTATATTTAGAATATCAATCACAGTATATTCCCTAAATCTCTCAGGATAAATATTAATATTTACCCTCACCACATTACCTAATGCATTGATGATCTTTATCTAGACCATTCACCCTTGGTTTATCACATAAATACCTGTATATGTAAATAATGCCCAATAACAATAACATTTTAATAACATAAAAAACAAGCATAAAGGAAATATAACATTTCCATATTGCAATAAAAATATATAATTTCATGAAATTGAAATAATAATTGATTTCTCAAAACCATTTTGGATACCAAAATATGTATATGGAATTTATATTTCTTTAATAAACATTAATTCTTATAAAGGAATCCAAATAATAAATAATGTTGACAGTGGAGGAAAGGTCATTATTGCAACGTGTGTAAAAAATAAATATTCAATTTTTTGGTTTAGTAAAATAATTAATTGAAAAAATATTTCTTTTTAAAACCATTTCATTATATTAAATCAAAAATGGTTTAATTATACACCATATAAATGAAGTTTTAGTATAAACATAAATATTCCTCAAGGAAAGGAGATTGAGACAAATCCCATTACAAAGAACATATCAATAGATTAAGAATAAATCAATGACATGATTTTGTGTGATAAATATAAATTCATCCAATATAAATCGATATTTATTTTAAAAAATCATAGGTAATTCTCCCATATTCTTTGAAAAAAACGAGGACAAGTATATTTAACTCAATGAATGGAGATTGAGTTAAAATTTCCCTAACCGATTTTTAAAAAACGATATAATACTTGATAAATGGGGCAATTATGTGCAAAAAAAATATATCCACTCAAAAGGGAATGTAAATTAAAATACAAATAAATAAAAATTGATTCTACACATCATCATGGAATTCTATAATCAATGAAATATGTGTAAAAACTAATGAGTGGAAATTGAGTTTACAAATTCTATTATAAAGATAATTTTCTAATTAAAATAGATTGATTATGTGTATTCAGAATATGTAACCATAAATATAGTATAAATATTAGATAATATATCAAATTTAATTTCTTGTATAATCATAGAATGATTTAATCAATAATTAGAATATTTTCACAATGAATTGAAATTGGGATAAGAAGATTCCTTACAAAATTTCAGCAGCCTAATGACGCTACAAAACAATTAATAAAATGAGTTGAATTTGATAAAATGGGGTCTAGAATCATTTTAAGTAATATTTATAGTTAAGGGGATATTAAATTAAAAATCTCAACTTATGAAAACTGAAATTTAGAAGGCATAACATTAAAGAGTGCTTGAAATGATTTGGGTTGTAGATATCCTTACAATGAGTCCAAATCGTCATGTATGTTCTTCATTATTAAAAAATAATAAAATTAATTTAATTTAAGCATTATTTAAAACATATTTAATATTTATTATTAAATTTTTATTAAATTTTATCTTGTTATAAAATTTATATAATTATTTAAGTTCATATCGATCATTTGGTTGATATTCTGTACTAGGGTTGAAAATGATATTGTCTTATGTATATTGTCCAGGTGGTAAAAATTCCACCTTCTCTAGAATTATATTCATGATTTAAATATCATATATATCTAGTATATATGAATTTATAATAGTCCATAACATTTGGAGATAAGAAATGTAATGCGCCATTCCTAGATACGGTAGGCCATATGTATGCATGAACGCTGCATTCATTTCTTTTCAAATTTAATGAATAATAATCAAATTATATTGTTTCTGATTCTTTATCCAGGGTACATGCATCTTTATATGGAGGATGGATATCTTTTTCACCACATTCCCATTTTCTATAGGCCAGCGGCATCCGTCGCTTATTCTGGGACGTTTTCTCCTTCATCGAAACATGATGATGGGATGTCAGTTCTTCCTTCCATGGATTCCTCTTCAGAACTCGTCACCTAGTTCGGGTCTCCCTTAAATATTAAGTCATGGTTCTTGAATCATGATCTTGGTGCCATATCATTGTGGAATCTAGTTAATTACACTACTTCCACCTGGACATTCAATGGGGTCTTTGCATGGTAGCAACCTTCGGTCGGAGTAGATAACAGCATCAGGCATGTCGGGGCATCTCTGGATGCATAGACATTAGAGAACCTGTATTCTCCCTCATAAGAGGGCATCTTAAGGTGGTAGAACCTAGGACATTTGACGTTATTCACGGGGTATCTTATGAAATAGGCATTTCTCTGAGGTCTTCATCAGCTTCCAATGATTAACACATGGTACCCCGCAAGTTTAACATCTTACAGAGACGGTTACACCAAAGGCGTGTCTTCTGAGGTTTTCCACAAGTATACCATGATTACAACAATGTAGGACATATGTTTAACATCTTGTAGTTATAGAATGAGGGTGATCAGATCATCCCATAGAGACAGATCATATTGTTAGATCTCTAAGAGGGAGATCCCGGAGTGTTTATCGGGTAGATGGATCAGAACAATCAATAAGAGCAGTCCCAAGATGATGTGTCCCATAAAGGAAAGATGTCATACTATAAAGGAAGATATAGACACCACTGAGGGTGGATCAGGGAGTGTGAACACCAACATAGAGAATAACCAAGGTTTACCAATGACTGGGATTGAACCTCATGGTGGCTCCCTACATACCCTATTTAGACGATAGGGATAAAAACCCACGTAGTTAAAAGGGGTGATGAATCGCAGTGTACATAAAGAAAAAATACCCGGATACATGTTGGGGATTATGAATGGAAAGTGTCCAATCATAAGAGGTACACTCTTGGGTGGATGGTTATGGATGTTGTGGGGATTATGCATGGTCAGCTACCTAGGTTCTACAAGGGGTGGCACTTGGATGAATGGCATGATCTCACCGGGATGTGAAGGCCTGGGCAAGAATCAGGTTAGATGACGGAGAGTTTAAGTAATTGTAGGGGGAATAAGATGGAACTAACGTGAGGATGATGATTATGATGGTATTGATCCTTAAAGATAATTCATATGTATCCCCATGGCAGGGAATCGAAGTCCGCGTTGTTTTGTGAGACGATGGGACACATGAGGAGGTGGACCGTGAGAATGGATGCATGGATGGGATCCGGAGGAAATAGAACTTCCTAGTTGGGTCATGATCCTCTAGGAACACATGGTATCAAGAGGTAGATCTGGACGAGTCATTATTTATGGTATTGAAACTCAAAAAGGATTCTTATGTATCCCAGTTGTAGGGAATCAAAGTCCACTTAGTTCATTAGGGGACTTCAATGACCTACCGTCGGTTGGGGGAACAACGTCTAACAACTGGATTGGGTCTCAACGGCTTAAAACTATATGGGGTTGACAACAGATTGTCGTTGTATGGGGTCACAACGGCATCCCGCTAGATGGGATCACAACAGTTTACCGCTGGATGTGATTGAAAACGGCTTACCATTGGATGGGGTCACAACGTCTTTCCACTGGATGGGATTGACAATGGATTACCGCTGGATGGGGTTGAACCTCATAGAGCCTTCCGACATACCATCTCTAGGAGTCATTAATCCAAGCCCATGTAGTTCAGGAGGAGTGGGAACCAACATGAATGAGGTCAAAACCAATGGGTGGTGGGATTGAACCTCAGGGAGGCTTCCTACGTACCCCGACATAGAAACGATCAAATTCCTTCTAGTTCAGGTTGGGTTTGGTGAACCTATGTGAAGATGGTCGAGACCAATGGGTGTTGGGCTTGAACCTCATGGAGGATTCCTATTTAACTTGCTGTGGAAAGGATTAAAGACCTTGAAATTATGAAAGCATTTTGGGTCTTGCACTCTTGGCCTCCCATTGATTGATGGGATTGAACTTCAAAGAGGTTTCCCATGTACCTTTCCTCGGAAGGGATAATTTCCACATAGTTTTTGAGTAGGGTGAACTGACATGAAGGAGGTAGGAACCAATGGGTGGTGGTCTTGAACCTCAGGAAGGCTTCCTACGTTTCTTACCTTGGTATGAATCAAAGACCTTATAGTTCATTTTGATTGTTTTGGGCTTACACTCTAGGGTTCCTAGAAAGTATGCCATAGTCAATTTTTACTAATCAATGCCCATGTGAGTCATGATCAGTGTGAGAAACAAGAAGAGGCAAGGACCGGACGACCATGATGCAAAGGTGTGTCCATGAAGGGTGGTAAATGGGACTATGCAAAGAAGCTTCTCGAGTGATTCTATGGAGTGACGTTGGGTAATGGGGATTATGGAAGGAAGCTGCATGGGTTCTTCTATGGAGAAAAAATGGTGAATGGGGATTACACAAGGAAGCTTCTCAGGTGTCGTAATGGAGCGACAATGGTGATTGGGGATTACGCAAGGAAGCTGCCTGAGTGCCGCTATAGAGTGGCAATGGGGAATGGGTATTACGCATGGATACTTCCCGGGTGCCACTATGGAGTGGCAATGAAAAATGGGGATTACGCATGGAAGAAGCACGTGTAATGCTATGGAGCAGTAATGGTGGAAGGGGCTTACACAAGGAAGTTGCCCGTAATGTATTCCCCATGTCTGCCCATGAGGTCATCCCATCCCACTGGTGGGTTGAGGCCTTAACCTATGCAATAGTGAACAAGAGGGATAATTCCAACGACATTTGAATTAGTCAGATCAAAGGGGAATAAAAGGTGATAATCACTATCCCAACATTCAGAACGCGATGAGGGTGGCTTGACGATTGAGGATAACTGTTGATGTTGTTCAAAACAAAACATACATATATTGTTTGCCTGAAATGGGGACAATCAAATGACGGTCAACTATTGACTGTGTTTAAAACATATGATTTGAATCAAAGTGTCATCCTATGTCATATGGGGCATTGGCCCAAGATGGTAGGTGAGCCGATGCGGTATGGAACTAGACCGTTAGGGGGTCCCTTCCAACATTTATGTGTTTGAATATCCAAATGAAGGACATGCAAAGCGTGAGGTGGAGTGATGAAATGTTTGAACTAATTCCAATGCTCTTGAAATTATTCCACTATAATCATGGAATTCGACATCTTATTATTGGAGCATAAGGCATATCTTATTTGAAATAAGAGGCATCCTATTATTCAATGATTGTGCATTCTACAGTTTATAGTCATGTCGAGAGGATAGTTGAAATCTTATACTTGGAGCATATGGAATCACTCATTTACAGCAAGAGGCATCATATGATTGGAACATAGGGGTTACTACAGTTTAACGTCATATAGATCGGACTGTTGGCATCTCATGCTTGGAGCATAAGGCATCTCTTTTTTAGAGCAAGAGTCATCCTATGATTGGAACATATGATGTACTATAGTTTAAAGTCATATAGATAGGACTTTTGGTATCTCATGCATGGCACATAATGAATTTCTTGTTTGGAGCACGAGGAAACTTATGTTTGGAACATTGGGTGAACAACAATTTATAGTAATGTAGATAGGACAGTTGGAATCTTATGCTTGGAGCATAAGGAATCTATTGTTTGGTGAAAGAGGAATCTTATGTTTGGAACATAGATTGAACTAAATTTTGTAGTCATGTACATAGGACAGTTGGCATCATATTCGTGGAGCATAAGGAATCTCTTATTTTGAGCAAGAGGCATACTATGTTTGGAACATGGGGTGCACCATAGTTTATAGTCATGTAGATATGAACGTTGTCATATTATGCTTGAAGCATAAGGAATATTTTGTTTGGAGAAAGAGGCATCCTATGTTTGTAAAATAGGTTCACCATAGTTTATAGTTTTGTATATAGGACTATTAGGAATAATGCACCTAGCAATGGTTGGTGTTGGGACTTACACAAGAGAGGACCTTTCTAGTTCAACCTAGTAAATGATCCATGAGACGTGGTTTGGATGAGTTACATGAAGAATGGTTCAACTCAAGGTACTCGGGGGGGGGGGGTGGGTACAAATGATGAGAATCCCAAATCACAACAAAAGAAATAGAACAAGATGAATATAATGACTCAAGGTGTTTCATGGTGTTTGGAAAATTATCTCCAATAATGGTATCCCATAGGTTGAAGGCAGCTACGCATAAGGGCGTAATGGAAATTGACGACGTCCCAACCCAAAACGTTTGTGGTTTGACCCTCCATTTTTCATGGGGGTCAGTGATGGTAGCGAAGGGACCGGCTCAGAGGGCCGAGACCGCTGCCCGATACTGACCACGAGAGGGGGAGTGGGGGCACAACCCCCATGGTATAGACCGGTGGGAATGGAGGTAGGATCCTTACAATGGATAGGTCTTCATGAAGTTACTTTGCAAAGAAAAGGGGCTCGTGGAACAAGGGATCTTGCGAAACACCTTCGCGATGGAGTCGTAGAGCAGATTTGCAAAGGAATCTTCTAACGGAGCAAGGACTCACGGAACAACTTCACAAAGGAAGCTGCTCGTGGAGCATGGACTCACTGATCTCGAGATCTCCCTGAAATGGGAGTGATCGGTCACACAAGTGGTGTCGTAACCATCTGTATGGAGGATGGTAAGAAGGGTATTTATAGGGAAGAGGCACTGCGAAGTAGAGGTCACTCGACATGAAGCCAAAGATCACTCTGCAGTGGATCTACGAAAGTGAAAGGGGTTCGCGGAGCATCCCACCTCACCTCTTCACAATGGGTCTGTGAATGCCAAAGGGGTTCACAGAGCATCCCGCCTCCTTGGTTCATGGAACGTTCATGAACTTCAAAGCTGTTGGGGGAGAATCCTATATCCTTACTCCACGACGGCTTAACAAAAGAGGATCTTTCGGTCAGTGTGGGCCCCCGTCCAAGTTCCATTGCTCCACAATAACGGAGGGAGCTTTGTGAATGGGCTCAATTAAATTTTTTTCTAGCTCAACTTCAAATGTCCAGAACTCCTAATACGTAACTCTGTTCAGGCCCTAAGACCTACCAAATCAACGATTGTGAAACGGACTAAGATATTAGATCATTTATGGAAGCATATGGAATATTTTGGGGATTTGTTTTCTAGTTAAAATAGATATAAATGAATATTATAGTACCACTATTACATTTATTTCATGTATGTCTCATAGGTTTAAAAATACATCCTTTATACGTTTCATGTATAGCAAGAAAGATTCATTTCATATTATGTGGTTGGTAGTCCACATGCCGTAAAATGAAATTATCATATTAAACATTATGGAAATAATAAGGTTATGCTATAAATAAAAAAATTCCAAAGCATATATAAAATAATGAATATAATATATATCCTATAAAAATATATTGTCATCATAATGTCCATAATGATAGGTGGTATGGGAAAATTGATCAATCATCGTTTCGTGAGGTAGTAGCTCTCCGTACACTGAAACAATATATTCGTATCCATTAGACGGAGGTGTGTGTATGTTTAGTAGGAATACATATCATAACAACATCCTAGTATATTAGTGATACTTTATTTGTTATGTAATCATAAAATAAAAAGATTATAAGGAGTGATGAATAAAAAATATGGAAGGGAACTTTACATAAGACACTACCTCTAAAATTTGTAACTCCATTTTATTTAATCTAAAAGGCTTTCTTGGATTGAATTATGCTTATGGTAAGGCTTCAAAGAGGAAGTTAGGGATGTTTGGAGATTTCTTGGGCTGAATTTGGATGAGAAAAGGGGCTTCAGATGGGTGAGTAATGGGGTAGAGGTGATTCCCTTTTATAAGTGGGAGGAGGGGAACCTTAAAAAAATCATCAAAAATTATTATATTATAAAATTATTATCTTTTTAAAATAGTCCCAATATCATTAATTTCCCAGATAAGATGATTCTTGGTCAACAACTACTCCACCAATAGGTTTTAGACCAGTTTAGATCACAAATTTAACCGTAACTTTTATCGTTAACCCTTAGTCAAAAACATTAACTCTTACCATGTCATCTTGAATTTTAGTAATATATGGTAACTATTGTTACTAAAAAATTCTAATATAATCATAAGGGGATAATTAATGACATTTTTATCATTATATATGACATTTTTTTGGATATAATTTTTTTAGGACTAGTATAGCATTTATTAAAATGGTATTTGTTTTAAAAACTCATTTATGTCTATTTTGACACTATTTAGTTAATAGTTTTTGTTAAAGACATAAAACATAATTCCTTCAAACCAAATAAATTATATCACATATAATAATTAAATATCATCCATAAAATTCGTGGATGACATCCAAATAATTAAATTACCTTTATTTTAGTTTTTATAATATCATTTAATTGAATCCTTTATTAACGAACCTATCACTACATAATCATTGTGTCAGAATTAAATTTTTTATTTAATGTTTAAAAATTATAAATAAAATATCATGATGTAAAAAATCTTTTTATATTTTTAATGAATATTTATAGTCGGTTATTTCACTTATATAACCTATATAATTTTTTTTGTAAAAGATTATTATTTATGTTATATTTCATTTTTCATTAAATTATAAATTACAAAATGTTATTTTCACACCCAGGTGGCTCCCAAATGCCAAGAGTTCAGAATAACGATTATCATGGTTTGAAATATATCATCAAATATTACTTTGACATGTTTTAGGTTAGTTTTATATTATTATAATATTATTTTTTATGCTTATTTACCTGATTTACCCTTTAACTATGGTAAATAAAAATAATTACAGAAGATACTATTCATAATGTCCAAAAATAAAAGGAAAGTTTTTTAAAAAATTAATCTTTATGATTCCAAATATGGAATTCAGTTTTCAAAATTAAAAATAAAGAAATTCTAAATTTATTTTACAATTAATTCACGTTGTCCAAACAAGAAAGTGCGTTTTTAAGAAGTAAAAACAATCTGAAGATTGACTTCTATTTATGTCAAATTTAAAAGTATAATTACATCCAATGACCATTATTGGTTTAAATTATAAAAATATATAAAATTTATACTTTAAATAAAATTTATAATATTATTTAACCCGATAAATTATCTCAATGAAAAACATTGTTTTTAATTAAAAGTAACCATGTTTTTTTATTCATCAAAATATGATAGTGATAAAAAAATCCAAAATTCCTAAAAGGTAAATTTTGATGCCCAAAATATAAAGAATAAGTTTATTAATGTCAAATTGAACGAATAAATTTTCCAAAAACTAATTTTAAAAAAGTATTTGCATCAAAAGCCGGTAAGATTTCATTTTTTGAAAAATACTTCTTTTATATAATAAATTAAATTTATCCTTATATTATTCCAAGAAAACATATGAGACAAATTTAAAAAAATTACTTGAATATATAACATATTATTTTTAATAAATTAAAATATATATTGTGTGATATGATTTTATTAACATAATTATTCTTTTTTTAAATAGGTTTTCATAAAAACACATCATTTATATTTAATTGGTTTTCATAATTACGATTTCAAAAAAATTTGGTAACTTATGAAATATTATTTAAATATCTATAAACTACATTTTCATAATTTCGTTAATACTATTCCTTCCAGCTATTCCAATTGATATGCATTAACTACCATTTAAAATAATAAAAATATTATTGTATTGTTTTTCAGTATAACTAAATGTTGTGTGCAACATATGATTTTGGAGAAACCCATTGTGGCATGTCAAGTACGCTATCATAAAAATCACCCCCTTTATCATAAAATAAATATCTTTTGATAAATATTAATTGAAATAAAAAATTATTATTCTATAAGTACTTTGGTTTTTACATCATTCCCCCATTTTAGATATTGCATCCTTTCAATTTTACAATTGGGCTCACAATCATCATTGAAAATCCCTCATTGGAAAAGATTCCCCAAAACTATATCCTTAAAAGAAATAAATAGAAGCACAATGGTCACTTGAGATAACACATAGTAAGATTCCATGTAGGTAAATATGGATATGGTAGAAAAAACAAACCATCAATTTCTTATGGAGAGTGATAGAAAACATGATCAAGATAATGTTGAAAACTATAAAACCATAAACATGTGATGGGATAAATGGTTATTGATTACCCATCAGGAAAAGTAAATAGAAAACATTTTTGTTTAAATATCCTTATCATACTATTGAAGTATTTATTTATGGGCATGAATAAAACCCAAAGGAAACATGCTTGTCAAGTATATTTTCATCCATTAATAAATATATATCATAAACTAATATATTCTAAAAATGATGAGTATTCAAGATGACATGGTCACACCTGAAGCACTAGAATTTAATTACAAAGAATCACATAATCCACAAAATATGAGCTATATATTTCCTGAGTCATTAAACATTAAATGAATGAAATTTTCTATACAAGATCCGATAATCCCCAAATTGATAATACTTTATTGAAAGAAATACAACTATTAATACATAATATTCAACCAACAATACCCAAATATCAAAAAACAAACAGTAAATAAAAATATTTCAATAAAATTATTTAATATAATTCAATCAATGATTGAATCCCATAGTTTAGAAGGATTTGATCACAAAGAATTAAATTATAAATCCGAACATTTACCTCTAAATAACATATACTACTTGTAAAGTCTCATTCTAAAATGTAATTAACATATTCACATATTCTCCATGATAGTTTAATTATTTCCATAAATAGTCCGAATTTCAATATATCCATAATAAAAACATATATCATTCAAAAATAATGTTCAAACAATACTCCTCAAATAAAATACCATGGTATTATATTTTATATAGGCATATTGTTTTCTAAAAAGAGCGAACATCTTCCAAAATAACATTTATCATGAAATCCTCAAATGATTATCCAATAATAAGGATATCAATTCAATAAGAAATAATTTCCCAAAAACATGTTATTCATAATCCATAAAATAATTTAACTAAATTGAATAAATCAAGGTAACTAGAGACAACATGTAGGCCCATGGTAGGTGATAAAACTCAGTTTCACTTTGGTTGTGGTTTCGATTCTCGCAGCTTTGTCTGGTGCAATGAGATGTCATAAGGTCTGTGTATTGTCCTTTTAAAAAAAATTATAAAACTAATTAAATTATCAAAATGATAAAAAATCCTAAAAAATAACTATACCAATTTTAAGCAAAATAGTTGTTTCATACCTCACGTTTTCCTCCCAAAAACTAATAATCCATAATTCCTTCAAAGTTGAATGTATTCAAATATTCCATTAGTCACCTTAATATTCTAAATCATAAAGCATAAATAAGAGCTCATAGGACATTGAACATATAAAAAACCTTTAAATTATAAACCCATGATGATATCCCTAACCCTTAAGAAAACATCATAATCTCCAAATTTGACTAAACCTTACCTCTGGAACTAATTATATGGTTACAACCTTAAACATTACATAATATTCGGTAAGTCAAATATTTACATTGAGGATATTTTTGCATTTGGAGTTTTAGGTAATTAGTCCATAACTATTAAATTATATTTCAAATATTATGAAGTAGACACTTATACTCTCGATCCATTTTTTCCATAAAACAAAACCTCTTTAAAAAGAATCATGGTTCGTTTCATATTTAAACAACATGACTTTTATTTATTCCATCCTTGAATATATTCTTCTTTATGTCATTTGAAAAAAAAATTAAAATGTTGGATGAGCATAAAAATATCATTAAAGGATATAAATTAAGGAAATAAAACATTAGTCCATAAATACATACAAATAAATGAAATCATACTTTTTACTGAAAAAGAATAATCTTTTTAACAAACATCATGAAATCAAAATATTTATGAATCGCACATAGAAATCATAAATCCCAAAGTTTACTTGTGGAATCCAAAACATACTTACATTATATAATTGACAGCTACATAGTGAGTTACATTTTGAATACCCATCAGAGTATATTCCCTAAATCAATATGGAGAAGCATTAACATTTACATCTATGACATTTTAAAATTAATTGGAGATCTATATCCTGATTACCCACCATTGGTCTATCATGGAACCACACAAATACGTAAAAAATTCCCAAGAACGATAACATATTAATTACACATATAACAAGAATAAAGATAAATAACATTTTCACATTGAAATCACAATATATCATTTCAAGATATTAACATAATAAATGCTTTCTCAAAAACATTTTCAATACCAAAATATTTATAATGGCATATGGAATTTATTTTTTGTTTTAAAACATTAGGTATTGTTAATAAAGAAAAAAATAAAATAATTCTTACGGCAGCAGAATGGTCATTGTTGCCGCATACGTTAAAAAGAAACATTCCTTTTGTTATTTAGTAAAATGATTCATAGAAAAAAGATTTGTTTTGAAAACAATTGAATTAAATTAAAAGAAAAATGGTATAATTATACCTCATATAAATGAAGGTCATGTATAAACCAAAATATTCCTTACTAAAAGGATATTTTGCCAAAGCCCCTTACAATTATTGTACGATTAGATTAAGGATAAATCAATGACATAATTATGTTTGAAAAAATATAAATACACCCAATATAATTTGATATTCAGTGTAAACTATCAGAGGTCATTAACACATATTATTTTAAAAAAACCTATAACATAGATATTTAACTCAATTAATTGATATTGAGTTAAGATTTCCCTTAACAATTTTGAATAAATGATGTAAGAATTAGTCATGTTGGTGATTATGTATACAAATAGTATATCCAAAAAAGGGAACCTTAAATTATAACATAAATAAATAAATAGATATTCCATGCATAATCATGTAATAATATAATCAATGAATTATGTTGAAATCCATTTAGTGAAAATTGAGTATAGATATTCCCTTACGAAGATAATTTTCAAATTAAAATAGACCGATTACTCTAGCATTACTATAGCATTACTACAGTTGTAGAAACTGTTGAAATGGTGTGAAATGTAGCAGTGGAAAGGAAATGTAGATATAGCAGGACAATGTAGATGTGGTAGGTATTGTGGGGGTACTTTACCAGGAGGGTTCAGTAGCATTACTATTCACATAATGGGCCTTGGGAAAAATAATTTTGGCCTACGGGCTATATAATGGGATACATTCCCACTAGGCATTGAAGTTATATAATGGGTCTCCCTATTCCTAGATAAACAAATTATTTTCTTTGATTTAATAAATAATGTGGCTTCAGGGCGCACCTAATTTTTTTAAAGAAAATAAGAATACATAATCACAAATTCTAAGATTATCCCAAATAATGGAAATTTTGTTAAGAAGATCTCGTACAAAATTTCTATAGACTAACAGTGTTAAATAATTTTTTAGTGAATTAGATTATTGAAAGCATAGCAGTCTCTGATCGGTTATTAATAATATTTATTGTGTGGGGATATAAAATTACAAATCCCATCATATGAATATAGTAATTTAGAAGGCATGCCATTAATGGAGTTCTTGAAAAGAGAAGGGTGGTAGAATCCCTTACCTTGAGTCCAAATATTCATATATGTTCCTTGTTCATCTAGAATAATAAACATATATTAATTTATAATTTCTTTTGAACCGTTCAAATTTTTATTATTAATTTTATATTACCTATATTAATTTTATAAAAATTTCATAATTATTTATGTTCATATCATCAGTTTCGTCGATATTCAGTAGCTGAGTTGAAAATGATCTTGTTGGATGTAAATTGTCCATGTTTTCAAAATTACATCATCTCTATAATGTTATTTATGATTTAAATAACATATCTATATTTTATATATGTATTTATAATAGTCCATAACATTTGGTGATAAGAAAATAAATGCACTGTTCATTGATACGATAGGCCATACGTATAAATGAATGCTATAATCATTTATTTTTCATATTAAAAGACTAATAATATAATGATATAAATTTATACTATAATAATTGTATTATATTTATTTCATTTATATCTCATAGTTTTAATAAAACTAACCATTATCCATTCTATGTAGAGCATGAATGAGTCATATAACATTGAGGGGGCGGTAGTCTGCACATCCTCAACTAAAATTATCATATTTACACATTATGTAAATAATAAGGGTATTCAATAAATAAAACATTTTGAAGTATATACACAACATAAATATAAAATATATCATATATAAATACATTATTATCATAATGGATACCATGATAGGTGGTAGGGGAAAATATACCAATCATTGTTTTGTGAGGCAGTAATTCATCATACACAGAAACTATATGTTTGTATCCATTAGATAGAGGTTGGAGTAAGTGTAGTTATAATCCATATCATAATACACATGGTAGTATATAAATGATAATTTATCTGTTATGTGATAAAAATTTATAAGACCACACGGGGTGAAGAAAGAAAATAATGGAGAGGAACTTTAGAGATAATGCTATATCTAAAATGGGTAAAATCTTTTTATTTAATCCATAAGACTTTCTTGAATTTCCTTCTTCCAAATGGAAGCCTTATTAGAGTAATTGAGTGATTTTATGAGATTATTTGAGAACAATTTGGATGATCTATTTGTCTTGAGAGGTGTGAGTACGTGGGTAGAGTTGATGCCATTATATAAGAGGTAGGAGGGGTAATTTAGGTAAATTTTCAATTATGATTTTATTATAAAATTATTTTCAGATTCAAAAGGTCCCAAACTCATTTATTTCAAATATAAGATAATTTTGGGACGATATAATTTAAAAAATAGGTTTTATACATGTTTAGGTCACAAAATTAACCTTATCTTTTATCATTAACCCTTTGTTAAAAACATTAAATCTAAACATATCTTCTTGTATTTTCATAATATATGGAAACTATAGTTTTTATAAAATGACAATAGAACCATAAGTGGATCATTAATGACATTTTTAACATTATATATGTTAGTTGTTCTAATATTATATTTTTAGGAATATTATATCACTTAATAAAATTTTATTTGTATTAAAAATTCATTTATGATCATTTTGACACTATTGTGTAACTAATTTTCATTAAATTCATAAAAAACATGATTCCTTCAAACCAAATGCATTACATCAAATATAATATATCAGTATCTTCCATAAAATTTTTGTTTGTAATCTAAATAATATAATTTCATTTAGTTTAATATTTATAATATTATTTATTTGAATCCTTGATCAACTAAGCAATCACTACATCATCATTGTGTCATAATTAAATTTATTTATTTATTTTTAAAATATTTTAAATAAAATATCATGATGTAAGAAATATTTTTAGATTTATCATGAATATTTATAGTCAAATATATTCCTTATACAACCCCATTTAAATATTTATGTAGTAATAGATACATGTTTATGTTATATTACATTTTTCTTTAAATTAAAAATTATAAAATAACATTTTCACACCCATGTTGTTCCAATATACCAAAAACTATACCTACGGAGGATCATGTTCAGAAATATATATTTATATAGTATTATAACATGTTTTAGGGTAGGTTTATATTATTATAATATTATATGTTTACCTTTTTTTTCTGATTTACACTTTAACCATGTTAGATAAAAATAAATACTATAGTTACTATTCAAAATATCAAAAAATAAAAGATAACTATTTAAAAAATTATATCCTTTTAATTCCAAATATGGAATACTTTTTTTCAAACTGTAATAAATAATTGAAAATTAATTATCATTTTCAAAACTACAAAGTGTGTTTTTAGAAGTAAAAACTATCAAAAGATTAACATCTGTTTATGTACAATTTAAAAGTGAAATGTCATCAAATGGCCAAAATTCTTTTAATGATAAAAATATATTTCATTTATAATTTAAAACTATTATATAATATTATTTAACCATATAAATTTTCTTGATGGAAAAAGTTTTTTTCATTAAAAGAATTAGTGTATTTTTCCTTCTCATCAAAAAATATATAGTAATCAGAAAAATAACTAAAATTCATCCCAAGTAAATATCCAGGTCTCTCTTATAAATAAGAACATTATTATTTTAATTAGAACATATAAAGGTGTCAAAATAAAATTATAATGGTTTCTCCATCAAAAGTAGGTTATAATGCATTTTTACAAAAATACTTCTTTTCTCAAAAAATATTAATTGTACATATATCATATCTATAAAACATATAATAATAATTCAAAACATTTAATGGAATATATAAACTATATTTTTCATTAAATAAAAATCCCAAAAGTGTGATATGATTTTATAAACATAATTATTCTCTTTTTAATTAGGTTTTCATAAAAACATATCTTTTATATTAAATTGGTTTTTTTATTTCCATTAATTCGAAATTTGGAAACCAATGAATCATTATTAAAACATGTGTAAACCATATTTTCATAATTTATTTGATACTATTATATTCCCAAAATTTTAATAGATAGTAATTAACTACCATTTCAAATAATAATAATATTATATTATTTTTTAGTATAACTCTATGGTGTGGGAATGTATGGTTTCAGACAAACTCATCGTTGCATGTCGAGTAAGATATCGGAAAAAGTTCCCCCATTAAAATAAAATTAATATAGTTTTTATAAATATTAATAAAATAAGAAATTATTATTCTATAAATACATGGGTCATTACAATTTACTATTAATAAGGTTAAAAATTTGGATTACTTTATTTGATAATATAAATAAGGATATTTCCATATATGGAATGATATTTTCTAAATTCAATTAAAATATATTGTAGTGTACAATAGTAAATTATACCAATATATGTGATAAAATGGGTTTCCAAAGAGAATATTCTCATAAGTATATAAGGTTTTAGTAATAAAAAAAAGTAAATTGATACCAATAACAAAACTTTAATTCATTATAATTCAATTTCTTTATAATACATTGAAAATTATAATATAAATTATCATTGAAAAAATTTAAATGAAAAGGAATTTCTCAACAAGAAATATCATTTTTCACAATTAATTGAATCAATAATGTTATGTAAAATAAAAAAAACTCACCCTATCTGAATTTTGATATAATAAATTGATGTATTATGTTCATTTTATCAAAACATTTTTATAAAGGATTCAAAAAAATAATTTTATCATAACAATAAATGGTTCAACAGACCCTTTTCCTTTTTATAAAAATATTTTTTTAAAAAAATATCATTTACATTTAAATTATTATAAAAGTATTTTCATTTAAGATATCCATAATTTTCATTATTTAGTTTTTAGTACCAGCCAATGTAAATATTTTTTTAATGGGAATGTCTAAATAATATTTTGACTGAATATTTTCTTTTAAACCCATTGTTTTGTGTACCACAGTCTATTAAAGGGATTGAATTTATTTTGGTGAATAAATAAAAAAGTCTATGGGTGTTAAATGAAGTGAAAAATTAGTTCTCAAAATGACCCATGAAATTGTGTTCTTATTATATAAATAATATTTATTCTTAGGTTGTTCATTAAAAATTATACATCAAATTTTTATTTTGATTTTAAAATAACTCCTATTCGTATTACCCATTTTTTAGAGTGTTTTCATCTCCTTGTCAGATTCTGATTATACAAAATTCTTATTTATGAAATTAATATCAACATTTCCAATTGATATATAGTTATATCACATTAGTTGTCTTAAAAATATTATATAACATTTTACCATTCCCAAAACCCATAAAATAATATCATCAATTTAACTGAGGTCCTCAATAATTTAATCATTAGCCGAATCACTAAATTCTATAATAATCACCACATTAGATATTATTTTTCTTATTAACTCTATGGTTATGACATCTTGGCCCATATTTTTCAATTTAAGATCTATTACCAATTTATAAGATATGAGAATTTAATGTAACACATCATATAATATATTTTAAATATCATCCATGGGTGAAATATTAAGATCAGATAAATCAATGAAATTTCACATAAGATTCTTCCCGACTGTTGAATAATTAGGATACCTATAAAATCATATATTAATATATACCAAATTTTTAAATAATGATAATTATTTATTTATATTTTTTATATCATCAATTGTTATATCATAAAACATTCTTCTCAAGGTTTTATACATATCTCAAATTATATTGATATTAACTCCACAACATCTTCTTATTTCATCATAGATATCCTTGAGTGTTATGAGTCCCATCACATTAATTTAACCATATTCCATTAAATTAACTAGGTTATAATTTTTGTAAAATACAAAAACTTATAGATTTATCTGTTTTATCATGAATTATATATTTATCCAGAGAAATAGTTGATAGTCACACTATTTATCCTTTTCTTTAATCATAGACAATATATAATATTTATGGAATTATCAATTTTCTCTACGTATGAATTTTTTTCTTTAAAATGTATATGTTTATTAGGTGTCTCAATATATTAGAAATCCTGATTTATCATAATGTCTTTGGATATTCATTGATTCACTTCCCATAATATCAACTGATGTACCCATTGGATATTTAAACAACCACTAAGAGGGTGTGAATAAGTAGTAAATCATTTTTACTAACTAAATAACTTTAATTCGTCCATTATGAATGATTAAAGGCTGGATCAGTCATCTATAATTCTCAGTTTGACCCCATAGTGAACAATAGTAGAGAGAAAAACTTAATTATTTTTCCATTTTAGGTCAAAATACCAACACTATATAGTAACCATATATTCTTCCCAGTTATTTGTTTTTCACTGTATGGACATTATCACATTTATATAATTTCTTATTCCCAATAACATTCTGTCCTATGGTGTTCCCACATTAGATTCCCATATAGGGATTAAATTTTCCAAATGAAATTAAGATCCATGTAATACAACATTGTTTTCTCAATATAATTTCCAAATATAGAAATCATCTCATCTTTAAATAATGATCCAAAATAAAATTATATATATTCATTTTCATTTTCATTTTACAGAATTAAAATGTAGTCTTTTTCAAAAAAAAACTCTATATCTCCAAATCCACTCATGCATAATACATTGAGAAAATTCAAATTTAATGACAAATTATACCATTTATTTTATCAATATCCACTGACTTTATAATGATCTATACCATCATGATTCACCAATCATTAATTGATAGATATCTTGATCAGTTTTAGTTATCAACTTGAGTTTGGTCTCAATGATAATAAAACTTCTTAATTACTTTTAAAAATATCACCTCTATGTATTTATATAGTCTCCATTATTGAATTATATATTCAATTTTAGTCGCTCATAATTCATGCATTTAATACTAATTGTCTTTATTCTATTAAAAAAATCATAAAAGTTTATTAATATATAAAAACATAATAAATCAGGTAATAATTATTGTTATTTTTTTACTAACATTTTATTTATTTACATTAATTTTCATGCATAAAACTCAATATATAATTAATTAAATCACATTATCATCACAATATCATTTGTATTCATTGAAATGTATGTGGCCACATGATAATATAATTTTAATTGCATAAGACGACTATAATCACATCACATCCATATAAATCATTAGTTGAATCTCAATTTTCAATAAGTATCATGAGTATATATATTTTCCTATTTATTATTTATTATTTGAAATAGTGGAATCACTATTTCTGGAATCCACTTCCACATTAATTCTTAAAAAAACATAAATATTTCAAAATAGATCAACTCATTATCATGTAAGTATATGATCACATTCATGCACTACACCATTAGTACTTCCTATGACTAGGATTTCATTATTTACTTTTTTTTGAATTTATATAAGTTAACAATATGTGAAACACTTTTTGAGTTATAGTTAATGGAAAAAAAAAATTATATGAAATACATGATGTGTCCTTCTTCATGTATCTATGTATTATAATTAAAATAATGTTATAACACAATTTGAATGAATTATATCAAAATAAATGTTCTAAATAGTCTACTTTTAAATAGAATGCATTCCAATTTATTGATTATCTCTCATAGATAATAGAACCGAAAAGGGTAACTTATATAAAACATCCACCAACCAACTCCATTTACTCAATCCTGGACAAAGGATAACATTTTCATTCTTTTCAAACTAATAAAGCTTCCAAATGGCTTTCACAAACTTCTTCTACAAAGAAATTCATCTAGTATTTTCCTTCGACTACAAGAAGTAAATATAGTATCTAGAAACATTATTTCAAAAGGAATTTTAATATTTAGACTTTATAGAATCCCTTATACAAATGAGTATAATCTAATATGATGGATCATGGTTGAATGATTCAAATCATTCACTTATAATGGAATAAATAAATTTTTATCTTTAAAAATAACCCATTACAACCATTTCTTTTCCTATAAAATAATGATAACTCTTTTTCATGTGATCACATTAATAAGACACATCACGCCTCTTTTAGGCTAGAATCAAGTAACCGAGTTCACTCCACAACACTGGACACATTTAATTACCAGAAAAACATCCATATGCATTCTATGAATATGCATTATGTATTTAGCCTTCTACTCAAGTGTTCTAACTCTCATGTGTATTCATTCCATAGACCCATGCTCTTAATATTATCCAGTTATACCTTGAATGGATATGTTGTATGGTTTTCCTCATAATCTTACAAAATATTAATTTCAAAATTTCATTGTGAAATCTCAATTTCATTCTTTATATCACTATTAATTACACTTGAAAATTATTATTCTTTTATCAAATTTTTTAATTTAATAATAACAAAATAAAAAAAATCTTTATACCTTTATAAAATTGAAAATCATTATCATCGATGCATTTCAAATGAATTCACCATTTTTTGAAAGAAATGTGTATTCACTAAATACAGATAGAATATTACATTAAAATTATGAAACAAGTCATAATAATGATAATTTTGTTTCCAATGATTCCATAAAAATATTACAATAATCATCTCTTTCCTCAAAACATACTGAATTCATATCACAACAAATTCAATCAACCTTATTTAAAGAAATAAAATTCACTCAAGGGGAACATTAACAACCCCCATTAGAATTCACCCTAACTATGCTTATATATAACCATGCATTATAATAAACGAGTGAAAGGAATTTTAACATTCAATCATTCATCAAATGAATGTATATTCCATTAGTTTCATACATTGAAATTTTTACTAAATTATATTAAATTTTTAGGATATGTGAATGCAATATTATAATAACATTACATCTCTACAATTACAATCACTTCAAAATAACTCCGTCATAAAAAATTATAGTCTAATGCACTGTACTATGATAATTTTATATCATCATAAATTATATTTAATTTAATGGAATATTCAATCATATATTTTCATATAAACCATCTCTATATCGTACCTTTTTATGTATCATAATAATGTACCATATAAATATTCAAAACTTCGGCATATAACCATTATATATATGAAAATAAGTAGTAAAATATGAATATAAAATTATTCGATTATATGAAAACTTGTTTTGTTTTCAATTTTTCACTATGTTTATAATTATTGATTATAATTTTACCTTTTGTTTCAAAAGTATATGATATACATAATTATTTTATAAAGAATTCATGCCTAGTTGTAGTTAGTGATAAAAGTATTTTGTTTTTAAATAAAAGTTCATGAATTTGATTAATATTTTAAAAAATAATTTTCTATATATAGTGAGAACATTAGGGGTTAGAACTAATTTAATTAATTTAGTTTTATAACCTAGGTTTAAATTTTGGGAAAGAAATTGTTTTTTTCTACACCACATTGTATATTATGATGATTAGATAAGCTATAAAACTTATACAAGAATGATTTGATGATAATTTTTGTATTTCGCAAACCATTGTTGTTTCATATATCTATGAGGGGATAATATTGTAACTGCATTATTCTGGTCACTAAATTTATCTCATGGAACAAATAAATCCCAAGGATTTTATATATAATAAATCCCAACTACATTCAATATTACATTGTATGGAACCTCGATAAAAATGATAGAAAATAATCCTTTAAATAGTATATATTTTTTCCATAATTATTAAACATGGTAACATTGACTCTGGATATCCATTAATAAATATTGGTGTGGGTATCTCATGTGGGTTGAGGGTATATTATGTAGAACAAATTGGAAAAGAATTTTATTAACATGGCTAAAATTTCAAGGAGAAATATTTGTTAAATTTAAACAATGAAAATCTATTTAATGTGCAGAAAAGTAAATTCTTGGATCTATATTATATTAAAACGTATTCTAGTGAGTACGTTCCTATGTTGATATATTTATTGATTAATTTTTGGTTTTTTAGAGTTTATTAGGATTATTAAAAGAGATATCGTAAATAGGATTTCATGATCATCACCAATCCCAAGTGATGAATTCTAATAATTAAACATTAATTCATATGGTTAAAAATATTATTATAATTTATACATGATACAATATAGATTTCATAAATCATTATTCCATACCTGGGTGTGATACTTGTGATTCCTCCAATAAGGTAATGATGGAGTGATTAGAAAATATTATTATATATGCCTCTTATCAAGGGTGTTACATCAATGTTTTACTGTCATAAAATATTTATTGATGAGAAAAATTATATTTACTGATTTTTTGATATATGGGTAATAGATTGATTAATTATACCCTTCAAATAATGTTCACTCACTCCTCTAGAAACTATGTCAATTTTGGGAGGTTTTATGAAGGTAGATAGTGGTAGAGCATTAGACTATGACCATAATCACGCCATGAATATTAGTCCTTTTTATTTGATTTGTATATAGGTAGAAGTCAGACACTATTATGGATTTTGGGTAGAAGTGGACACTAAAGTACTCGTGGATTATACCTGTAATACTCCAAGATATTATAATAAATATTATTTCTAATTTCATTGATTTCTTGTGTTGTATGCTACACCAAAATTATCTTGCGCTATATGAAACATCATATTAGCTTGTATTATATGCAAACACTATTCATGGCTTGTGTTCCACATAAGAGAAACCTTCCTCAATAGCGTGTATTGTACGCAATACTGAGTTTCACTAAACATCGATATATTGTTATAATATTATTATGAACTAGCTGTTAAGAATTTTAGTAACTAAATTTTCAATTTTATGATATTATAATTCATCTTACACATTTTATAGATCATGGTATTAGAACAAAATAAATATTTTCAGGTAAAATAAGTTTTTTTCAAAAAATGCAGTTTTGCCGCCTTTTGATGGTGCACCAACATTAAATTTATTTTTGACATGTTTATAAGTTAAATTTGACAAAATAAAGTTCTTCTTAGGAACCAAGATATAAATATTTACTTTGGATAAATTTTAGACATTTTTCTGATAAGTTTCTTATTTTTATGAAGAGTAAAAAATATGCTAAATTGCAACTAAAAATAACTTTTTTCCTCGAGATAAATTATATGGTTAAATTTTAATATTTAATGGCTTTGAAGTATAAATAGAATATATTTTTACCATTTAATATAATTTAATTCATTATCATTAATTTTACAATGAATTCATAAGTAAAAAAATTTCAATCTTTTGCAATGTTTTACCGTTTAAAACCTGTTTTCTCAAGAGTGGGATTAATTTTAAATTAAATACTAAAACTTCTGTGTTTTGAATTTAGAAAAATGGATTCCATATTTGGAATCATTAGGTCCAAATTATTTTAATATGCTAAATTTTATTTTTAGGCATTATGAATAGTAACTATGGAAAATTTTATTTACCATAGTTATAGTTAAATTAGGTAATTGAGGGTAAATATAATATTATAAATTTAAACTAACACTTTTCTTTGTAACGACCTGACCCTAGATTCCCAGAGTTGGTGAATTATTTTAATAAATTGGCATGATACAAGGTATCAAGTCCAGAAAGTCCAATTAGTTTAGCTGTCTTGAAAAATAGATTGCAGACATAAACATTACATTACACTTTATAACATACAACACAAAAAAAATCCTTTGAGAAATCCATTGTTCCCTTAGCATAACCATGCATCTCAAACATAAAACACTTCTTGGGATCCTGGGAAAATAAAAAATAAGAAAGGGGTGAGCTCAGATGCTCATTAAGGGTAAACAATTTTGCATAAGCTATATAATTTTAAGGCAAGATGTGTAATAAAAACAAAATCCTTTTAAACATAAAATTGAACATAATATGGCTAAAATAAATCAAACATTACCATATAAACAATCACGTGGATATTCTACTAGTAGAATAATCACATGTAATAACTAATTTCATAATGAGGGAATGCCTAATGCCAGACATCATTACAACATAGTCATGGCCATGTGCCCATACTACAAATAAAATTTTTGTCAAGGCCTTGTGCTAAGAAACTAGATTGTCTTAGGAGACCTACCAATGCGTCAAGGAGCTACAGCGGGCTCCACCCGTCACTTCGTATGTCCACTTCAAGCCTCATATGAAAAGGTTGAAACATAACATAATCATTAATAATAAAACTAGCATATGAAATGTCAATAATTTATCCATAAACCATGAATTGTATAAAAATAACACATCCACATTCAAACATATCACAAATAATTCAATACAACATTGATGATTTTTATCATAATAAATCAACTTCAAACTTGTTTAAAATCCATCATAGGATGTTGACATAGATGAAAATGATTTGTAAAACTCTTTGAGAGAAATATCTATTTTTCATGAAAAATTTTAAAATCCACAAAATTAAAAAATGAAGAAATTTAAAGAAATTTTTGTATCAATGTGTCCCATACCACTTTAAAACTTTTCAAATGAATTAAAATTTTAAAAACATTCATGTCCATATAATTTAATCATAAAAACAATTTAGAAAACATGAATATTAATGAGAATGATTTAGAAGAATAAATTTTTAAAACATTTAAAATGATGTTTTAGTAAAAATTCCATTAAAAATAATCCCTTTCAGACCCCTTTTATGAAACATGGACATGGATAATAAATATTTCCCAGAAGATACTTATGTAAAAACAAACTTGGATAATAAAAAGATTGTGAAAATAACCCTTTCCATGCACTTTCCTTTAGTCGAGGTTAAGTTTAACCTCATGTAAATGACCATTTTATGTTATTATGTTATAACAGAAGCATATTAATATTTATGATATCATAAATTTTTCATTGATGACTTTATATAGCCCATTTAATAATAATTTCCATGTTAAATTTACATTTCAGGTAATAATCGCATTCTTAATTGTACGTGGTTTATCTGGTTACTCTTGATTGTATCACGTACATATAGATTTAAATACATCTAGAATATAAAAAATGATTTATATATCATATATATTTAGAATATAAATTTGTATAATAGACGTATATATGAAATGGAAAACACCGTTTGTGGAGACGGTAGTCTGTATGTACGCATAAATGATGTTTCTGTTTTCATATCATATTTCATGGAACTAAGTGAATAAGATATACGTAAGTATATATATATATATATATATTTAAAGCTCCAGTAGAACTATTATGACATATATTACATACTTATTAATGATATATATTTTATAATCATCATTGAATGGTGAACGTGGAAATGAATCTCAACGCGTTGTGGAGATGGTAATCCGTACGTACACAAGAGGGACAATATCATTATATTAATAGATATATAATATGTAATTGGATAGTATATAATATATAATATCATTAACATGTTATATTTATTATTTACATCGGTTATAATCATTATTAGACCCATCCAAATAATTATGTGTTTGAATGACAAACTACACCATGACGTGGAAACGGTAATCCGTACGTACCCACTTATGGTGACTCTGTCATTTATAGAATTGATAAAATAATGAATATGGTAGTAAAATTTTTATAATAATATCATAGTATATAGAAGATACTTGATTTATTATTTTATAATTTAAACAACAAAGAATGTGGACGTGGAAGAATAAAAGAACTTGAATGATGGTGGTGAAATCATTACCTCTTCTTCGGGTTCTTCGTTTTAATTTGATCAAAAGGGATATTTAGGTTGGCATTATGACCAAATGAAGGCCTATAGGATGAATTTAGGATATTTGGAAGGTTATTTGGGCAGGGGTTGGCTGAGCCAAATGGATTTGGGAGTGTGAATTTGGGAGAAGGGGAAGTGCGCTTTTATAAGAGGGGTGAGGGGTACCTTAAGAAAAACATAAAATATTATTTTATAATAAATTCATTTTCGATGTATAATGGATCCAAAATGAATTATTTAAAGGATAAGGTGGGTATGGGTCTAAATTCTCTCAAAAAATAGGTTTTTTACAATTTTATGTCACCATATTAACTTTTAGATTTATCTCTTAGTTAAATAGTTTGACATTTACCATGTCTGTTTGTATTTTTATATTATATGGTTAATAAACATACTATAAAATGTCAATCAAACCCCAATTATTTCATATATATTATTATATAAGTCTTTTTGCCAAACCATTTATTTTTAGTACCATTATATCAATTAATAAAATAATAATTGTTTTAAAAACTATTTTATGTCAATTTTTACACTATTTGGTATTTGTTTTTTTTGGAAAATTCATAACAACATGATTACTTCAAAGAACATAGATTTAATCTACCCTAAAATGTCATATTAACCTATAAAATTACTTTAATTAATCAGAAGTCTAAAATTACATTTATTTTTGTATTTATAATATCATTTATTTTTTCTTTTATTAATAAGGTAATTACTGCATCATCATTGTGTCATAAATAATTTAATTATTTAATGTATACAAATTATAAATAAAATAAAATTATGTAGAAAATATTTTTAGATTTCTAATGAATATTTACAGTTGAATTTACCTTATATATAACCCTATATAAAAAATTATTCAGTTATGAAAACATTAATTAAATACTTTTAACTCCTCTTTTAATTAAACAATAATAAATGGCCTAATATAATCCAAGTGGACCTAAATGATCATATTTTATTACTAAGGTTGTTTTAGGTATAATTAAACTTATCCAATAGAATTAGGAAATGTTTTAGGGTAATAATAATATCATTTTCATCTTTAATAAACCTATTTTTTTAAGCGTGGTAAATAAAAGTCAAAAGTAACTATTCACCAAAAAAATATTTTTATCTTATTGAACAACATTATATATAACAATATCAACCGTGTCTCTCAGAATTTTGAAATTCATTTCATAGAAGTGGTAAAATTATTTTTTATGCCAATTTGGAAATGCTTCTAGGAGGTGGGAAAAGACGGTAAAAAGATCAATAAATTTTTTATATAGTTAAACATTTTATAAAATGAATATAATGAATTATATTAAACATATATTAGTATTATGTATCTATTTTGAACTAATGTAATTTTAAATATAATAAATAATTATTTAAATAATAAATAAGTTTAAAACAATAACTCCGTGTTTTTCAATATTCTTCTAAAATTGAATGTTTTTAGAAAAATTCCAAAAAGTTACTCTAAGATAATTTAGATATTTGGAATTAGAAAATGAAATATATTTTATGATATTAAATACATATATGTTGAATTTATTAATTTAAAATTAATTCCCTTTGTCAAAACCAAAAGGCGTATTTTAAGAAATAAAAACTATCAAAAGATTGTCACTTGTTTATGTCAATTTTCAATGTGAAATTACTTGTAATGAATAGAATTAGATTAAATGGTAAAAATATAATCTATATATAATTCCAATACATTAAAATTATTAATTTAACACTATAAATTATATTGAATAAAAAAGTAATTTTCATTTTAAATATAGTATTTTTCACTATTCACCCAAATATGAATGTTATCAGAAAAAAACCAAATATTTATTGAAACTAAATTCTTATGTCCCAATTATAAAGAATAATTTTTTTTAACAAATTGAATATATAAAAGTTTCAAATATTAGTTTTAAAAGGGTTCTCTATTAAAAGGATGTAAAATTTCACTTTTTTAAAATACTTCTTTTATATGAAAAAAATGAATTTTTTTCATTATGTATAAGAATGTCATAATATGGATTCAAAAATTATAATGATTATATAAATTTCAAATTTTAGTAAATACTATTCATATCCTTTTTTGAATGGCTAGTTTGGAAAGTCGTGGTGCGCTTGAACTCGTTGTTGCGTGTAGTGAAAGTTATTAAATTACTTTTAAGAAATAACGTACTATGAAATTTTAGGGTGTTACATTCTTACCTACTTCAATAAATTTTGTCCTCGTAATTTAAAATTTTTCATCATTAATAGAATCATAAAAATAGAAAATAACATTGTGGGAAAACCCTCATTGGAAATTGGTTTAATATATTTTTGTTTTCATATGAGGAAAAACATTATATACATATATATACTTGAAAAGTAGTGTTTCATCCTTCAAATAATTCCTACCTCAAACTCATATTTCATTCCAAATGATTTGAAAAAGTATCATATTTATCCTAATTGTATAGGGTTCCAAAAATAATGAATTTATAATTCATTTGTCATACTATTTAAAATCTAAATTATATAAACCAGTACATCACATAGTCCAGTTGTAGGTGATGTACCCTTGTCACTCTTCGGTTGCAGGTTCAAGTCTCATGGCCTTGCTGGACGCAACTAGTTGTTGTCATACACCTGGGATGTCCTTTTTATAACAATACAAAAATAACCTTAACAATTGTATCCAATTTCAAACATAATTCATTCCAACCATTAGACTTATCCAAAATACATATATACAAACTCTCAGTCCAAAATTATTATGAAATTTAAACACAATGATGATTCTTTTTTCCAAGTAATAACATGTGAACACCTTAATCATATATTATTTTAAAACATTGCAACATTATTAATTACCATAAAACCTAATTGATTACATTTATTCTCTCTTATTCCTTATAGAATACTGGATATACTCCTTCTATCCAAAAATGTTGTAAACTCCAACAATGATGGAATATACAAATCATTAATCAATTTCACGGTAGTCAATAATATCCAATATAATTTATCAAAATCAACCATCTCTTATTCCAAAATCACTACCTTATTATCAAATCCATATTATGGTTTTTATTTCTCTCAACAATATATTTCCCAAAAATTTAACCTATTATTGAGTCATTTTTCTTGGTTCCACACAATCTCAAGTCCTTTATGAAATAGTACTGTAGTACAATTCGTATATACTGTATAATTATTATAACATGTAAATCAGGAATACAATAGTCAAATTACACAATAATTTAATAACGAAATAATAACTCTTAATCATTTCACTTCAACATCGGTAGTATCATAACTTGATTATTATCCAATAGAAGTATTTGGTGTATACTCTGATGATTTGGGCATTGATTCACATATTGTCCCAACTCATTGTAGATGAAGCATTGTATATTTGAAACCATTTTATCACCATTTTAATAACTTACTTGGTGTCATTTTTCACCAAACTTATAAAAAATTACCATTTCCTTCATGTATTTACCAAAGGTGATTCTTTCCACATTTATCACATATGGGAAAATTCTTCATTCCCCTCTTCCCTTTATCTATCTTTATCTCTACCATCCTTTTCTTCCCTTTCTTCGCTTCAAATCCAAATGAATCAAATAATTCATTACATATCATATTAACACATGATACTATTTCTTTATATGATGAGAATACATAGGAGACTATATCCCTTCTAAATGTTGGCTTAATACCAGGAAAGATATGATTCCTTTTACTTTTTGGATCATACGTATTACTGGAGTTTTCATTCCTTCTACTAGGCATCATTTCACAACAATAGAATACATTAGGCCAGTATATGAATCGCAATTCATAATTCGAAACTTGTAAAATACCTAACGTAAATTGAAAATTTTATAGATATTATCCATAATCATAAAAATTTTATATTTGAGGAAGTATTTACTCCTAAATCCATTATAGTGGATTCTAATGAAAATGTGAATTATCTTATGAATATCCCCTGAGAGTGTCGTAACCAAGAGTACAACAAGGCCTATTATTGTGAACCAGTTCCCATTCGAGTCTAGATCAAAGCATTTTTTTCGGTTTTAACCCCTACGTACATCATTTCTAGATCCATCTCAACCTACTTGTATCCAGGCAAGGATATATTGCATAGAACACACAAAAAATATCTACCTTACAAAAATTCTAGGAAGTTATTCTACACTAATCCTCAAAGTCTATCATAGGGTAGTATTATCTAATCAGAGTTTATATAAATCTATCTCCAAGTTTGTTGCTAAACTTCCTCTGATACCAACTGTAACGCCCCAACCCTAGATTCCTAGAGTCGGTGCATTATTTTAATACATTGGCATGATTACAAAGAGTTATGTCCCAAAAGACCGATCAGTTTAGCAGTCTTGGAAAATAAATTTCAAACATGAAAATTACATTAAACTTTATAACATACAACACAAAAACAAATCCTTTGGGAATGTCATTGTTCCCTTAGATTAGCTTGGCATCTCAATCATAAAACACTTTTTGAGATACTGGGAAAATAAAACATAAGAAAGGGGTGAGCTCAGATGATCAATAAGGGTAAATAATTTAGCAGAATCTATAAAATATTAAGGTAAGATGTGTAATAAAAAAATTCTTTTAATCATAAACATGAACATAATATGGAAAAATAAATCAAATATTACCATATAAACATGAAAATTGATTTTATACTAGTCAAATAATCACATGTAATAACTAATTTCATAATGAGGGAATGCATAACCTCGGACATCATTACCACATCGTCAAGGACTTGTGCCAAGATTACAAATAATTTTTTTGTCAAAGCCTTGTGCGAAGACACTAGTTTGTCTCTTGAGGCCTACCGATGCATCGAGTAGCTATAGCAGGATCCACCCATCACTTACTAAGTCCCTTGCATTACTCATATGAAAAGGTTGAAACATAACATAAACATTCGTATTTAAACGTGCATACAAAATGTAAATACTTTATCCATAAACCCTGAATGTTATAAAAATAACAAATCTGCAGTCAAACATATAACAAATACTTCAATAAAATATGGATGATTTGTATCATAATAAATCATTTCAAACATGTTTAAAATCAATCAAAGGATGTTGACATAGATGAAAATGATTTGTGAAACTCATTGAGAGAAATATCTCTTTTTCATGAAAACATTTACAAGCCAGACAATTTAAAAAGGAAGACATTTAAAGACATTTTTGAATCAAAGTGTCCCATACCAATTTGTAACTCCTAAAAGTAATTATCATTTTAAAAAAATCCATGTCCATATAAACAAATCCTTAAAAACCATTTTGAAAACATGGACATTAATTAGAACGATTTAGAAGAATAAGTATTTTTAACATTTATAATGATATTTTAGTAAACATTACCTTAAAAATAATCTCTCGGAAAACTATTTTAGGAATCATGTACATGGATAATAAATATTTCCATGTAGATACTTATGTAAAAACAATATCAGATAATAAAGAGATTGTGAAATTAACCCTTACCTGGCACTTTCCTTTAGTTGAGGGTACGTTTAACCTCTTGTATAATGACCATTTAATGTTATTAGATTATACCAAAACCATATTTATATTTATGATATAATAAATGATTAATTTCTGACTTTATACTACTCATTTAATAAAAATTTCCATGTTAAATTAACATTTCGGGTAATAATCGCTTTCTTTATCGTACATGTTTTAACATGTTACTCTTGATTGTATCACATAGATCTAGATATAAATACTTCCAGAATATAAAACAGGATTTTAATATCATATATATTTAGAATATAAATATTTATTATAGACATATATATGAAATTGAAAACACCGTTTATTGAGACGGTAGTCCGTACGTACGCATAAATGATGTTTCTATTTTCATATCATATTGCACAGAACTAAGTGAATAAGATATAATATATATATATATATATATAGCTCGAGTATAATTATTATGTCATATATTACATTCTTATTAATGATATATCTTTTATAATCATTATTGAATGGTGAACGTGGAAATGAATCTCATCGCATTGTGGAGACGGTAATCCGTACTTACGCACAAGCGACAATATCATTATATTGATGGAGAAATCGTATGTAAAAGGATGATATATCATATATAAAGAATAATTCACAAGTTATATTTATTATTTACATCAGTTATACTCATTATTAGGCCCATCCAAATAATGAAGTGTTTGAATACCAAACTACACCACGACGTGGAGATGGAAATTCGTACGTACACATGTATGGTGACATTGTCATTTATAGGGTGGATAGAATAATGAATATTGTTGTAACATTTATATAATAATATCACAGTATATATATGATAATTTATTTATTATTTTAGAATGTAAACAACAAATAAAGTAGAAGTGGAAGAATAAAAGAACTTGAATGATGGCGGTGAAATCATTACCTCTTCCTCAGGTTCTTCCTTTTGGTTTGATCAAATGGGAAATTTAGGTTGGCTTTCTGACCAAATGAATTCCTCTAGGATGAATTTAGGATAGTTGGGAGGATATTGGGGCAGGGGTTGGCCGAGTCAAATGGATTTGGAGGTGTGAATTTAGGAGAAGGGGAAGTTCCCATTTATAAGAGGGGTGAGGGGATCCTTAGAAAAAACATAAAATATTATTTTAGTATAAATTCATTTTTGATTTATAATGAATCCAAAATGATTTATTTAAAGTATAAGGATGGGATGGGTCGCAAACCTCTCAACCAATAGGTTTTAGATAGGTTTAGGTCACCATATTAATTTTTAGATTTAACTCTTAGTTAAATAGTTTGAAATTTACCATGGCACTTACTATTTTTATATTATATGAATAATAAACCTAAAATAAAATGCTAATAGAACACCAATTGGTTAATTAATGTCATATATATTATTATATAAGTCTTTTGGAGAAACAATAGATTTTTAGGACAATTATATCAATTAATAATACAGTATTTGTTTTAGAAACTATTTTATGTAAATTTTGACACTATTTGGTATTTGTTTTTTTTAGAAAAATCATAATGGCATTATTACTTTAAAAAATAGTTATTCAATCAACCCTACCAATTCATATTAACCTATAATTTTTTTTAAATAAATCAAAAGACTAAAATTTCATTTATTTTGGAATTTATATTATCAATTATTTGAATCTTTTATTAATAAGGTAATTACTACATCATCATTGTGTCATATATAAATCTAATTATTTAATGTATAAAAATTATAAATAAATTAAAATTATGTAGGAAATATTTTTATATTTATAATGAATATTTATAGTCTAATTTATCTTATGTATAACCCTATATAAAAAAAATTTTAGTTATGAAAACTTTAATTTAACACATTTAACTCCTCTTTTTAATTAAACAATAATAAATGTCCTAATCTAATTTATGTGGACCTAAAGTATCATATTTTATTCCTAAGGTTTTTTTCGGTATAATTAATATTATCCAATATGACTAGGACATGTGTTAGGATAATAATAATATAATTTTTATTTTTAATTACCCAATTTACTTTTAACCGAGGTAAATAAATGTCAAAAGATACTATTCACCAAAAAATATTTTTATCTTATTAAACCCCATTTTACTTACCGATATCAACCATTTCTCTCAGATTTTTGAAATTCAATTCCCAAAAGTGGAAAAAAAACTGTGTTATGCAAATTTGGAAATGTTTCTAATAGGTGGGTAAAAGACGGTAAAAAGATCAGTAAAATTTTTATATAGCTAAACATATTATAAAATGACTCTAATGAATTATACTGAACATATATAGGTATTATGTATCTATATTGACCTAAAATAATTTTAAATATAATAAATAATTATTTAAATAAAAATTTGGTTTTAAACAATAACTCTGTGTTTGTCACTAATCATCAAAAATTGAATGTTTTTAGAAAAATACCAAAAAGTAACCCTAAGATAATTTTGATATTCTGAATCCAAAAATGAAGTCTATTTTACCAAATTAAAAACATATATGTTGCATTTATTAATTTAATATTAATTCCCTTTGTCAAAACCAAAAGGCATATTTTAGGAAATAATAACTATCAAAAGATTGTCACTTGTGTATGTCCAATTTCAATGTGGAATTACATGCAATGACCAGAATTTGATTAAATTGTAACAATATAATCTATTAATAATTCCGAACCTTTTAAAATGATTAATTTAACACTCTAAATTATTTTCATTAAAAAAGTTGTTTTCAGTTAAAATATATTATTTTTAACTATTCACCCAAATATGAAAGTTATCTGAAAAGCACCAAATATTTATTGAAACTGAATTCTTATGTCCTGATTCTAAAGAAGAAGTTTATTTTCTAAAATTAAATATATAAAAATTTTATATATTGGTTTTAAAATGGTTCTCCATTAAAAGGTAGTAAAATTGAATTTTTTTTAAAAATACTTCTTTTATCAGAAAAAAATGAATTTGTTTTTTTTTCTTTATGTATAATAATGTCATAATATGGATTCTAAAATTACGAGGTTATATAATGTTCAAATTTTAGTTAATATTATTAATAACATCTTTTGAACGGCTAGTTTGGTAAGTCGTGGTGCGCTTGAACTCGGTGTTACGTGTAGTGAATGTTATGTAATTACATTGAAGAAATAACGTAATATAAAATCTTGGGGTGTTACGTTCTTCCCTCCTTCAATAAATTACATCCTCACAATTTGAAATTTTTCTTTAATAATAGTATGTTAAAAGTAGAAAATACCTTTGTGGGAAATACCTCCTCGGAAATTTGTTTAATAAAATTTATTTTTAATACGAGGAAAAAAATTATATACATATATATACTTAACAGGTAGAGTTTCATCCTTCAAATAATTCCTACCACAAACTCAACTTTCACTCCAAAAGATTTAAAAAAGTATCCTATTTATCCTATTTCTATAGGGTTCCAAAAATAATTCATTTATAATTCATTTGTCAGATTATTAAAAAAACAAAATTATACAACCAAGTACATCACATAGTCCAGTTGTAGGTGATGTACCCTTGTCACTCTTCGGTTGTGGGTTCAAGTCTCTTGGCCTTACCGGACACGACTAGTTATCGCCCACCCCCCAGTTTTTCCTTTTGATAACAATCCAAAAATAACCTTAACAATAGTATCCAATTTCAAACATAATGCATTCCAATCTTTAGTCTTATCCAAAATACTTCTATCCAAACTATCAATCGAAAATTTATAAAAAAGTTAAACATAATTATTATTCTTTTTTTCAGGTAAAAGCATGTTAACACCTACATCATTTATTTATTTTAAAACACCGCAACATCCTGAATTACCATAAAACCTAATTCGTTACATTCATTCTCCCTTATTCCATATAGAATACTGGATATACTCCTTCAATCCAAAAATGTTGTAAATTCCACCAATGATGGAATATATAAATCATTATTCAATTTCAAGGTAGTCAAGAATATCCAATATAATTTATCAAAATCAACCATCTCTTATTCCAAAATCACTACCTCATTATCAAAACCATATTATAGATTATCTTTCTCTCAACCATATATTTCCCAAAATTTAACCTATTATTGAGTCACTTATCTTGGTTCCACACAATCTCAATTCTTTAATGAAATAGTACTGTAATACAATCCTTATATACTGTATAATTCTTATAACATGTAAATCATTAATACAATACACAAATGACATAGTAATTTAATAACAACATAAGAACTCTTAATCATTTCTTTTCATCTTCGGTAGTATCATAACTTGATTATTATCCTATTGTAGCATTTGGTGTATACTTTGATGGTTTGGGCATTGATTCACATAGTGTCCCAAATCATTGTATATGATGCATTGTATATTTGAAACCTTTTTCTCACCATTGTAATCACGTACTTGGTGTCATTTTTCTCCACAATTATAAAAAATTACCATTCCCTTCAAACATATACCACAGGTGATTCTTTCCACATTTATCACATCTGGGAAAATTATTCATTCCCCTATTTCCATTATCTATCTTTATCTCTACCATCCTTTTCTTTTCTTTCATCTCTTCAAATCCAAAGGACTCAGCTAAGTAATTACTTATCATATTAACACATGATACAATTTCTTTAGGTGTTGAGAATACAAGGGAGACTATATTCCTTCTAAATGTTTGCTTAATACCACGAAAGATATGATTCCTTTTACTTTTTGGATCATACATATTACCGAAGTTCTCTTTTCTTCTACTAGGTTTCATTTCTTAACAATAGAATACACTAGGCCAGTTTTTGAATCTCAATTCATAATTCAAAACATGTAAAATACATAACGTAAATTGAAAATTTTATAGATATTATCCTTAATCATACAAATGTTTTCTTTGAGGAAGTATTTACTCTTAAATCCATTATAATGTCCTGTAATTAAAATGTGGATTATCCTATGAATATCCCCTGGGAGTGTCGTAACCAAGAGTGCAGCAAGGCCCATTGTCCTGAACCAGTTCCCATTCTAGTCTAGATCAAAGCAAGTTTTTCATGTTTTACCCCTACGTACATATGGTCTAGATCCATATCTACCTACTCGTATCCAGACAGGGATGTATTTCATGGAAGACACACAAAATCTCTACCTTACCAAAATTCGTGGAAGTCCTTCTACACTAATCCTAAAAGTCTATATTAGGGTAGTGTTCTCTAATCAGAGTTTATATAAATCTATCTATAAGGTTGTTTCTAAACTTCCTCTGATACCAACTGTAACGCCCCGACCCTAGATTCCCAAAGTCGGTGCATTATTTTAATACATTGGCTTGATTACAAAGAATCAAGTCCCAAAAGGCCGATTAGTTTAGCAGTCATGGAAAATATATTGCAAACATGAACATTACATTAAACATTATAACATACAACACAAAAAAATCCTTTGAGAATTCCATTTTTCACTTAGTTTAACCTAGAATCTCAATCATAAAACACTTCTTGAGATCCTAGGAAAATAAAACATAAGAAAGGGTTGAGCTCAGATGCTCAGTACAGGTAAATAAATTAGCAGAAGCTATAAAATTTTAAGGAAGATGTGTAATAAAAAAATATTTTTAAACATAAACTTGAACATAATATGGCACAAATAAATCAAACATTACCATATAAACATGCACATGGATATTCTTTTAATCGAATAATCACATGTAATAACTAATTTCATAATGAGGGAATGCCTAACGTCAGACATCATTACCACATAGCCAAGGCCTTTTGACAAGACTAAAAATAAAATTTTGTTCAAGGCCATGTGCCAAGACATTAGTTTGTCTATTGAGACCTACCGATACATCGAGTAACTATAGCCAGATCCACCAATCACTTACTAAGTCCACTTCTTTACTCATATGAAAAGGTTGAAACATGACATAAACATTTGTATTAAAACTAGCATATGAAATGTCAATAATTTATCCATAAACCATGAATTTTATAAAAATAACACATCCAAAGTCAAATATATCACAATTAAATCAATATAATATGGATGATTTGTATCATAATAAATCACCTTCATACACATTCAAAATCCAACAAAGGATGTTGACATAGACAACAATGATTTGTGAAACTCTTTGAGAGAAATATCTCTTTTTAATGAAGACATTTAAAAGGCAGACAATTTAAAAAGGAAGAAATTTAGAGACATTTTTGAATCAAAGTTCCCCATACCACTTTGAAACTTTTCAAAGTAATTAACATTTTAAAAACATTCATGTCCATATAAATAAATCCTTAAAACCCATTTTGAAAACATGGACATTAATGAGAACAATTTAGAACAATAAATATTTATAACATTTAGAATGGTGTTTTAGTAAAAATTCCCTTAAAAATAATCCCTTTGAAAACTATTTTATGAAACACGGACATGGATAATAAATATGTCCTAGTAGATACTCATGTAAAAACAACCTCATATAATAAAGAGATTGTAAAATTAACCCTTACCTGGGACTTTACATTAGTTGAGGGTATGTTTATCCTCCTTTATAATGAACATTGTATGTTATTAGATTATACCAGAACCATATTAATATTTATGATATCATACATGATTAATTTTTGACTTTATACTACCCATTTAGTAAAAAATTCCATGTTAAATTAACATTTCGGGTTATAATCGCTTTCATTATCAAACTTGATTTAACATGTTACTCTTGATTTTATCACATAGATGTAGATTTAAATACTTAAAAAATATAAAACATGACTCAAATATCTTATATATTTAGAATATAATTATGTATAATAGACATATATATGAAATTGAAAACACCGTTTATGGAGACGATAGTCTATATGTACGCATAAACGATGTTTCTGTTTTCATATCGTATTGCACAGAACTAAGTGAATAAGATATATTTAAGTGCATATATATATAGATCTCGTAGAATTATTATGTCATATATTACATAATTATTAATCATATATATTTTATAATCATCGTTGAATTGTGAACGTGGAAATGAATCTTATCGCGTTGTGGAGACGGTAATATGTACGTACGTACGAGCCACAATATCATTATATTGATGGAGAAATCATATGTAATTGGATGTTATATCATATATATAGAATCATTAACATGTTTTATTTATTATTTACCTCAGTTATACTCATTATTATACCCATCCAAATAATAAAGTATTTGAAAAACAAACTACACCACGACGTGGAGACGTTAATCCGTACGTACACACGTATGGAGACTTTGTCATTTAAATTATGGATAGAATAATGAATATGGTTGTAAACTTTTTATAATAATATCATAGTATATAGAATCCACTTGATATATTATTTTTGAATGTAAACAATAAAGAAAGTGTAAGTGAAAGAATAAAAGAACTTGAAAGATGGTGGTGAAATTATTACCTCTTCTTCGGGTTCTACCTTTTGATTTGATCAAAATGGCTCCATAGGATGGATTTATAACCATAGGAAGGACTCTAAGATGAATTTAGGATATTTGGGAGGATATTTGGTTTGGGTTTGGCCGAGTCAAATGGCTTTGGAGGTGTGAATTTGGGTGAAAGGGAAGGTCCCTTTTATAAGAGAGGTGAGGGGCACCGTAGAAAAAACATAAAATATTATTTTATAAAAAATAAATTTTCGGTTTATAATGGCTAAAAAATGATTTATTTAAAGGATATGGTGGCTGTGGGTCGAAAACCTCTCAAAAAATAGGTTTTAGATAGGTTTAGGTCAACATATTAACTTTTAGATTTAACTCTTAGTTAAAGTGTTTGAAATTAACCATGTGTCTTTGTATTTTTATAATATATGGTTAATAAACATACTATAAAATGAAAATCAAACACATATTGGTTCATTAATGTCATAAATATTATTATATAAGTCTTTTGGCCAAAACTTAGATTTTTAGGTCTATAATATTAATTAATAATATAGTATTTGTTTGAAAAACTATTTTTTGTAAATTTTGACACTATTTGGTATTTGTTTTTTTAGTAAAATCATAACAACATTATTACTTAGAACAACAATTATTGAATCAACCCTAACATTTCATATTAACCTATAAAATTATTTTAATTAATCAGATGTCTAAAATTATCTTTATTTGGTATTTATAATATCAATTATTTCAATCTTTCATTAAAAAGGTAATTACTACATCATCATTGTGTCATAAATAAATTTAATTATTTAATGTATAAAAATTATAAATAAAATAAAATTATGTTGGAAATTTTTTTTTATTTCTAATGTATATATATAGTCAAATTTATCTTATGTATAACCCTATATAAAAATGATTTAGTTATGAAATCATTAATTTAACAGTTTTAACTCCTCTTTTAATTTAACAATAATAAATGTCCTAATCTACTCCAAGTGGACCTAAAGGATCATATTTTTTCCTAAGGTTGTTTTCAGTATATTTAAACATGTCCAATAGAATTAGGACATATGTTAGGGTAATAATTATATCATTTTTATCTTTAATTACCCTATTTACTTTTAACCGTGGTATATAAAAGTCAAAAGTTACTATCCACCAAAAAAATATTTGTATCTTATTGAACCCCATTTTACATTCCAATATCAACCGTGTCTCTCAGATTTTTGAAATTCAAATCCCATAAGTGGTAAAATTATGTGTTATGCAAATTTGTAAATGCTTCTCGGAGGTGGGTAAAAGACGGTAAAAAGTTCAATTAAATGTTTATATAGCTAAACTTATTATTAAATGATTCAAATGAATTATATTGAACTTATATAGGTATTATGTATCTATTTTGACCTAAAATAATTTTATATATAATAGATAATTATTTAAATAAAAAGTTGGTGTAAAACAATAACTGAGTGTTTTTGACTATTCATCATAAATTGAAAGATTTCAGAAAAATACCAAAAAGATACCCTAAGCTAATATAGATATTCCGAATCCAAAATGAAGTCTATTTTACCAAATTAAAAACATATCTGTCGAATTTATTAATTTAAAATTATTTCTCGTTGTCAAAACAAAAAGACATATTTTATGAAATAATAACTATCAAATGATTGTCACTCGTTTATGTCCAATTTCAATGTGAAATTACTTTCAATGACCATAATTAGATTAAATGGAAAAAATATAATCTATTTATAATTCCAAACCTTTAAAATTAATAATTTAACACAATAAATTATTTTCATTAAAAATAGGTTTTCAGTTAAAATATAGTATTTTTCACTATTCACCTAAATATAATAGTTATCCGAAAAATAGAAAATATTTATTAAAATTAAATTCATAAGTCCCGATTCAAAGAAGAATTTTATAATGTCAAATTTTATATATAAAGGATTCAAATATTTTTTATTTAAAAAGGGTTCACTATTAAGAGGATGTAAAATTGCATTTTTTTTAAAAACTTCTTTTATCTGAAAAAAATGAATTTGGTTTTATTCTTTATGTCTAAGAAATTAAAAATATGGATTATAAAATTATAAGGATTATATAATGTTCAAATTTTAGTTAATAATATTCATAATCTCTTTTGAACGACTAGTATGGTAAGTCATGGTGTGCTTGAACTCTGTGTTGTGTGTAGTGAATGTAATTGAATTACTTTAAATAAATAATGTACTATGAAATCTTGGGGTGTTACATTATTACCTCCTTCAATAAATTGCATCCTCACAATTTGAAATTGTTCTTCAATAATAAATTGTTAAAAATATAATATACCTTTCTGGGAAAACCCTCATCGGAAGTTGGTTTAATAAAATTTATTTTTAATAAGAGGAATAAAATTATATACATATATATACTTTACAAGTAGAGTTTCATCCTTCAAATAATTCCTTCCAAAAACTCATCTTTGACTCCAAATGAATTAAAAAAGTATCCTATTTATCATAATTTTAAAGGGTTCCAAAAATAATGAATTTATAATTCATTTGTCAGAATATTTAAAAAAACTAAATTATACAAACCAGTATATGACGTAGTCCAGTTGTAGGTGATGCACCCTTATCAGTCATCGGTTGTGGGTTCAAGTCTCGCAGCCTTGACGGACATGAATAGTTGCCTCCTGACACCTGGGTTGTCCATTTTATTACAATCCGAAAATAAACTTAACAATAGTATCAAATTTCAAACAAAATTCAATCCAAACATTAGACTTTCCAAAATACTTTTATCCAAACTCTTAGTAAAAAATTTATAAGAAAGTTAAACACAATGATGATTCTTTTTTCCTGGTAATAACATGTGAACACCTTCATCGTGTACACTTTTAAAACACTGCAACATTATGAATTACCATAAAGCATAATTGATTATATTAATTCTCCCTTATTCCTTATAGAATACTGGATATACTCCTTCTATCCCAAAATGTTGTAAACACCAATAATGATGGAATATACAAATCACAAATCAATTTCAGGGTAGTAAAGAATACCCATTATAATTTATCAAAATCAACCATCTCATATTCCAAAATCACTACCTCATTATCAAAACCATATTATGGTTTTTCTTTATATCAACCAATTTTTCCCAAAAATTTAAACTATTTTTGAGTCACTTTTCGTAGTTCCACACAATCTCAAGTGCATAAGGAAATAGTACTGCAGTACAATCCTTATATACTATATAATTCATATAACATGTAAATCATTAATACAATACTCAAATGACACAATACTTTAATAACAACATAAGAACTCTTAATCATTTCTCTTCATCTTTGGTAGTATCATAACATGATTATTAACCAATAGAAGCATTTGGTGTATACTCTGATGATTTGGGCATTGATTCACATAGTGTCCCACCCATTGAAGATGAAGCATTATATATTTGAAACCTTTTTCTCACCATTGTAATCACATACATGGTGTCATTTTTCTCCACACTTATAAAAAATTACCACTCCCTTCAAGCATTTACCAAAGGCGATTCTTTCCACATTTATCACATATTGGAAAATTCTTCATTCCCCACTTCCAATTATCTATCTTTCTATCTACCATCCTTTTCTTCTCTTTATTCCCATCAAATCCAAAGGACTCAAATAATTCTTTACTTATCATATTAACACATGATATTATTTCTTCATATTTTGGAATACATGGGAGACTATATCCCTTCTAAATTTTGGAAAAATACCAGGAAATTTTTGATTCCTTTTACTTTTTGGATCATACATATTAATGGAGCTCTCTTTGATTTTACTAGGAGTAATTTAATTACAATAGAATAAACTAGGCCAGTTTATAAATCACAATTCATAATTCGAAACTTGTAAAATTTTTAATTTAAATTGAACATTTTATAGATATTATCCATAATCATAAAAATGTTTTCTTTGAGGAATTATTTACTCCTAAATGATTTATAATGACCTTTAATGAAAATGTAAATTATCCTTTGAATATACCCTGGGAGTGTCGTTACCAAGAGTGCAGAAATGCCTGTTGTCATTAACCAGTTCCCATTCGAGTCTAGCTCAATGCGGTTTTTTCGAGTTTCACCCATATGTACATCTGTGCCAGATCCATCTATACCTACTCATATCAAATAAGGTATGTATTGCATGGAAAACGCAAAAAATATATACATTACCAAAATTATAGGATGTTCTTCTACACTAATCCTAAAAGTCTATCTTAGGGTAATGTTCTCTAATCGGAGATTATATAAATCTGTCTCCAAGGTTGTTTCTGAACTTCCTATGATACCAACTACAACACCCCGACCCTAGATTCCCAGAGTCAGTGCATTATTTTAATACATTGGCATGATTACAATGAATCAAGTCCTCAAAGACCGGTCAGTTTAGCAGTCTTGGAAAATATTTTTCAAACATGAACATTACATTAAACATTCTAACAAACAACACAAAAACAAATCCTTTTATAATTCCATTGTTCCCTTATCTTAACCTCAAATCTCAAACATAAAACACTTCTTGAGATCCTTGGAAAATAAAACATAAGAAATGGGTGAGCTCAGATGCTCAGTAAGGGTAAATAATTTAGCAGAAGATATAAAATTTTAATGCAACATGTGTAATAAAAAAGACTTTTAATCATATACTTGAACATAATATCGAAAAAATAAATCAAAAATTACCATATAAACATGCACATGGATATTATACAAGTCGAATAATCACATGTAATAACTAATTTCATAATGAGGGAATGCCTATCTTCGGACCTCATTACTACATAGTCAAGGGCTAGCGCCAAAACTACAAATAAATTTTTTGTCATAGACTTTTGAAAAGACACTAGTTTGTCTCTTGATACCTATCGATGCATCGAGTAGCTATAGCATGATCCACCTATCACTTACCATGTCCACTGCATTCCTCATATGAAAAGGTTGAAACATAACAAAAATATTCATATTAAAACTAGCATACGAAATGTCAATACGTTATCCATAAACCATGAATGGTATAAAAATACCACATCCACAGTCAAACATATCATAAATACTTCAATAAAATATGGATGATTTTTATAATTATAAATCATCTTCAAACAAGTTTAAAATCCATCAAATAATGTTGACATAGATGAAAATGATTTGTGAAACTCTTTGAGAGAAATATCACTTTTTCATGAAATCATATAAAAGCCCCACAATTTAAAAGGCAAGAAATTTAAATACATTTTTGAATCAAAGTGTCCCATACCACTTTGAAACTTTTAAAAGTAATTAACATTTTAAAAACATTCATGTCTATATAAATAAATCCTTAAAAACCATTTTGAAAACATGGAAATTAATTATAACGATTTAGAAGAATAAATATTTATAACATTTATAATGATGTTTTAATAAAAAATTCTTTAAAAATAATCCATTTGAAAAATATTTTATGAAAAATGGACATGGATAATAAATATGTCCCAGTATATACTTCTGAAAAAACAACCTCAGATAATAATGATATTGTGAAATTAACCATTACCGGGCACTTTCCTTTAGTTGAGGGTACATATAAACTCCTGTATAATGACTATTGTATGTTATTAGATTATACCAGAACCATATTAATATTTATGATATCATACATGAATAATTTATGACTTTATAATTCCCATTTAATAAAAATTTCCATCTTAAATTAATATTTCGGGTAATAATTGCTTTCTTTATCGTACGTGTCTTAACATGTTACTCTTGATTGTATCATAAAGATCTAGATTTAAATACTTCCATAATATAGAACATGATTTAAATATCATATATATTTAGAATATAAATATTTATAATAGGCATATATATGAAATTGAAAACACCATTTATAGAGATATTAGTCTGTACGTATGCATAAACGTTGTTTCTATTTTCATATCGTATTGCATAGAACTAAGTGAATAAGATATATGTTAGAATATATATATATATATATATATATTTATAGATCCAGTAGTATTATTATTTCATATATTACGTACTTATTAATTATATATATTTTATAATCATCATTGAATGGTTAACGTGGAAATGAATCTCATCGCATTGTTGAGACGGTAATCCGTACGTATGCAGGAGCGACAATATCATTATATTGATAGAGAAATCGTATTTAATTGGATGGTATATCATATATACAGAATAATTAACATGTTATATTTATTATTTACAATGGTTATACTCATTATTAGACCCATCCAAATAATGAAGAGTTTGAATAACAAACTACACCATGACGTGGAGACGGTAATCCCTACGTACACACGTATGGTGACTTTTTCATTTATAGGATTGGTAGAATATTGAATATGGTTGTAACATTTTTATAATAATATCACAGTATATATAAGATAATTGATTTATTATTTTAGAATGTGAACAACAAATAAAGTGGAAGTGGAAGAAAAAAAGAACATGAAAGATGGTGGTGAAATCATTACCTCTTCTTCGGGTTCTTCCTTTTCATTTGATCAAAAGGGCTCTATAGGTTGGCTTTATTACCAAATTAAGGCCTCTATGATAAATTTAGGATAGTTGGGATGATATTTGGGCAGGGGTTGGCCGATCCAAATGGATTTGGAGGTGTGAAGTTTGGAGAAGGGGAAGTGCCATTTTATAAGAGGGGTGAGGGGCACCTTAGGGAAAACTTAAATTATTATTTTATAATAAATTCATTTTAAGTTTCTTATGGCTTTAAAATTATTTATTTAAAGGATAAGGTGGGTATTTGTCACAAAACTCTCAAAAAATATGTTTTTTACATGTTGAGGTCACCATATTATCTTTTAGATTTAAGTCTTAGTTAAATAGTTTGACATTTACCATGTATCTTTGTATTTTTATGTTATATGGTTAATAAACGTACTATAAATTTCCAATCGAACACCAATTGGTTAATTAGTGTCATATATATTATTATATAAGTCTTTTCTCTGAATGTTTGTTTTTTAGAAAAATTATATCAATTAATAATATTGTATTTTTTTTTAAAAACTATTTTATGTAAATTTTGACACTATTTAGTACTTGGTTTTTTAGTAAAATCATAACAGCATTATTAAATAGAACAAAAATTATTGAATAAACCCTAAAATTTCTTATTATCCAATAAAATTAGTTTAATTATTCTAAAGTCTAAAATTACACTGATTTGGTATTTATAATATCAATTATTTTAATCTTTTGTTAATAAGGAAATTATTGCATCATCATTTTATCATAAATAAATTTTATTATATAATGTATAAAAATTATAAATAAAATAACATTATGTCGGAAATTATTTTAGATCTCTAATGAATATTTATATTAAAATTTATCTTATGTATTACCCTATATTAAAAATGTTTTAGTTATGAAAACTTTAATATAACACTTTTAAATCCTCTTTTAATTAAACCATAATAAATTTCCTAATCTAATCCAAGTGAACAAAAAGGATCATATTTTATTCCAAAGGTTTTTTTAGGAATAATTAAACTTATCCAACAGAATTTGGACATGTGTTAGGGTAATAATAATATCATTCTTATCTTTAATTACACTATTTAATTTTAACCGTGGTAAATAAAAGTCAAAAGTTAATATTCACCAAAAAATATTTTTATCTTATTGAACCACATTTTACTTAACTATATCAACAGTGTTTCTCAGATTTTTGAAATTCAATTCACAGAACTGATAAAATTATGTTTTATGCCTATTTGGAAATGTTTCTAGGAGGTGGGTGAAACACGGTAAAAAGTTCAATAAACTTATTATATATTTAAACGTATTATAAAATGACTAAAATTAATTATATTGAACTTATATAGGTATTATGTATCTATTTTGACCTAAAATAAATTTAAATAAAATAAATAGTTATTTAAATAAAAATTCGGTTTTAAACAATAACTCAATGTTTTTCACTATTCATCAAAAAATTATATGTTTTCAAAAAAATACCAAAATGTCACCCTAAGATAATATGGATATTATAAATCAAAAACTGATTTATATTTTACCAAATTCAAAACATAGAAGTTGAATTTTTTAATTTAAAATAATTCCCATTGTCAAAACAAAAAGATGTATTTTAAAGAATAATAACTATCATAAGATTAACACTTGTTTTTGTCCAATTTCAATGTGAAATTACTTGCAATGAAAAGAATTAGATTAAATTGTAAAAGTATAATATATTTATAAATACACACCATTAAAATGTATAATTTATCAATATAAGTTATTTTGATTAAAAAAAATTTCAGTTAAAATATAGTATTTTCCACTATTCACCCAAATATAAATGTTATCAGAAAAACACCAAAATTTTATTGAAACAAACTAATTATGCACCAATTCTAAATAATATTTTTATGTTGTAAAAATGAATATATAAACGTTTCAAATATTAGATTTAAAAAGGGTTCTCCATTAAAAGGCATTAAAATTGCATTTTAAAAAAAATACATTTTAATCAGAAAACAATTAATTTGTGTTTTTTCCATTATGCCTAAGAAAATCATAATATAGATTCTAAAATTATAATGATTATATATAGTTCAAAATTTATTATATAGTATTCACAATCTCTTTGGATTGGATAGTTTGGTAAGTCGTGGTGCGCTTGAACTCAATGTTGCGTGTAGTGAAAGTTATTGAATTACTTTGAAAAAATAACATACTATGAAGTGTTAGGTTGTTCTAGTCTTAATATATTTGGATGATTATATTTTTTCCTAAATCATACTTGGGTCAACATGGAATCTATTGGAACCCACTTGAATGTGATTAAGATGCTTAATTTATTTTATTTAAAGAAAGTGAAATATGTCTCACTCAAACATTAATAATTAATGTATTTTTAAGATAAGGTTATACAGAATATAAATTCGATTGTAAATACTCATTTTAAATTTAAAATTTTTTTCTTGGTTATGGTAATTTATTTTTAATTTTTAAAAAGTATTTAATTTCCTTAATAAGTTATACCATAATGATGCAACCATTATTTATTTATTGAAAAATCAATAATATAGTTTTTTTAAATAATATTACCCATAAAAGGCCCAAACACCTAACCAAAACATATTGGTCAAGTATATATATACCCTAAACATACAAGGGTATACTTTTAGAACATTTGGTGCCTTAAGAAATAGATTATGACATTTATAATATTTTATTTTAAATAATGTCAAAGTTGTCACCTTCATAATTTAATAAATATAACAATTTCAATGATGTTATTTTAAGATGATAAATTATAATAAAACTATTCTTAAAAAATAAATTAGATTTATATTCATCATATTATTTTATTTTTACTTTTTATGCAACATATAAATATATTAAATAAGTATTCAAAAATGTTGTAGTAATTATTTTATTAAGAGAAATATAAAGTAAATGGTTTTAAAAAATTTAAAATAAATATTATATGAACAAATTAATGTGATATATGAATTTTATATATTCATATTACACGTTAGGAATATATTAATAATTTTGTTTCGAATATATCTTCTGTGTGGAGTTTATTTAAATTCAAATAATTGAATATTGTCAAAATTGACCCTAATGATATTTTATAAAAATAACATATTATGAAATTTTTTAAAAATCAAAAAAAAAATATTTACAAATAAATAAATTATATTATATGGTCTACAATGTAATAATGTATCTAATTATGGAAAATTTGAAACACATAAGGAATTATTTATAACAATTTAAAATTTAGTATATTATTACCACAAATAAAATTAAATAGATTAAATAAGGATAAATCAGGTTTATAAGGTTTAAAATAAATTCCCAACCTATCTAAAATTTGTTGGTTGATCATATTACAACACTAACTCATATCATCTTCTAATTGAGTCATTTTTGGATGTTTTAAGTGGGGTTTGAATTTATTATAAATTAATATTTTTTATGTTTCAAAATGTGCCTCTCTCCACCCTTATAAAAGGGCACCTCCTCTCTCTCCTCTTCACAGAAATTTGAGCCTTCATGATCGTCCAACTACTTCCCAATTCTATTCTCAACTTCCATAGTAACATTTTGGAGGTTCTGGTCTTCTCAAAAGACCAACTCTAGTACCTTAATAGGATGTTTAAAGGTGGTGTGTCGAAGAAGAGGTAATCACTTCTACCGATTCTTTCAAGTTTCATTCTGCTTCTTCTTCATCTTAATTATTTTTTCATTATAAAGTAATAACATCAGTATCACATATATACCGATATGTTATTATAAATATGAAACAACCCTATTTTACCTTCTATCCATCCTACGGAAAATGAAATCACCGCGTGTACGTACGTACGGAATACCATCTCCACGTCGTGGTGTAATCTGTTTTTCCACCACCACCATACATGGATGGGTATAATGGTGAAAATAATAACTATATATGGTTATTATAACATCATACATATTATATGATATTATACCATCCACCCCAATTCCATTCAATAATTATTGGAATGATGTCATCGCTCGTGCGTACATACGGATTACCATCGACCCCAAAGATTGATGTACATGGAAATTACATTACTTTATTGGAATACATAATAAATAGTAAAAAACAACACTCAAGGACCATAATAGTTTAGTGTCTTTGGAAACTTGGAACATAATCTTCTAATCGTGGTGAAAGATCTTCAACATCTCCCATAAAGATCATCCCTTTTTTCTTACCTAAAAACCTTTCTATATATCCTGGGGAAAATAAAACATAAAAAGGTTGAGTTCAAATGCTCATTAAGGGTAATCCTGGATAAAATATAACATACCATATACATTTTAACATAAAAACATGAACATAATGTTTAAACATCAAAAGCTTGAGCAATGGCATAAAACATGGAAGTACGTAAGGTATAGATCATAAATAAACATTAATAATGATAAAATATCATGGGAATAAAACATGTAATTGTGGCAACCATTAAGAACATGATATGATTTCCATAGTAGCCAAGGCATTGCTGCCAAGATCATCTTAGTGGACAAAGTCCCTTTCTTAATCGAGTTCACTCCTCGTTCCAGTCCTGTATTACTGAACCGGTTAAACTTTCTGTTCCAGCCATGTCTATCTCATGAGATATAAATCATTACCCAATGCATTGGAGGGAGATATAGGTCCCACCCAACTCATAATGAAATCATTCTTTTGTGTGCCACAAAATCATAAATCATACATCATAGCAGAACCCATGTAATAAAATGGGATTCTTAAACATCATGCCATCATAACATAATCCATAAACAATTGATATCATTTCATCATAAGAAAATTGAAACAATTTAAATCATATAGACATTTTACTTGAAAAAAACACATATTAAATAATGTCATCTTAGATGGAAAATAGTTTTGACAAAACCCTTGAAATGAATTCTTGAAGAAAATATCCTTTCTTCTTTAAAATCATTTTCTTTTCACAAAATTCCATGAAATTTTAAATGATAAGGGTTTTTTTTCAAAAATAATCATTCAATCTTGTAGAGGAAGCTTCTTGAAAATGACGCATTATGAAATCGTAAAAATCCGTTCATGCCGTATAAGTTAAAAAAACATTCTTCTCCTGCTTTTGCCGGAAAAGTTAAAAAAGTACCTCGTAACGTAAACAAAAGAAAGATTCCTTACATACCATGTAGTAAAAGTAAAAAATGGGTAAAAATGACTTTAAACATAATGAAAACACTTTTATAAAACATGGAAATGGATGATAGAAATAACCCCAGTAAATACGTACGAATAAGCAATCTCGGATAAAAATGAGATTTGCAAAATTATCCCCTACCTTGGGTCCGATATGCTTCGTACATATCCGAAACTCCTGTATCATGATTTAAATAATGTCATTGACTTATTAAAGAATCATATTCATTGTTATGATATCATATATGTTTCACTTATGACATTATATTACCCGTTCATTTGTAAATTCCATGTTAAAGCAGCGTTTTGGGTAAAATCCTTTGATTTATCGTATGTGTTTCGACTTGTCATTCTTGATATTATTACTTATATCCTGATTTACATAATTCCAGAATGTAAAAAATGATTTAAATATAATATATATTCATCATATACATAAATATATATTATAGATCGATAAAAGGAATGAAATACACCGTTCATGGAGACGGTAGGCCGTACGTACGCATGAACATTGTTTTCGTTTCCTTATTGAATTGAATGAAACTAAATAAGTGACATACATATATATATATATGTATATAAATCCAGTAGAATTATTATTTCATATATTTTATTATTATTCATCAAATAAACATTATGATCATTCATGTATGGTTAACATGGAGAACGAATCTCATCGCTTCGTGGAGACGGTAGTCCGAACGTACGCACGAGTGATGATATCGTTTCCATAATTATTGAATAGAATTTTAGTGGATGGTATAATATATCAGAATTAGTATGATGTTATAATAACCATATATAGTTATTCTTTACACCATTATACCCATCCATGTAAGGTGTTGGTGGAAAAACAGATTTCACCATAGCGTGGAGACGATATTCCGTACGTACGCACGCATGGTGATTTCGTTTTCCGTAGGATGGATAGATGGTGAAATAGGGTTGTTTCATACTTATAATAACATTTAATTATTTGAGTTATAATGATTTTATTACTTCATAATGAAACAACTAAAGAAGAAAAAGTGGAAAAAGAAATAAAGATGAAAGAATCCATAACAGACATTACCTCTTCTTTGAAGCGCTTTTTTGAGACCTCTTTTTAGGGAACTAAAATTGGTATTTGAAGAAGAAAAGAGCCTCTAGTATGTCTCTAGAGAAGTGGAGAGGATAAATGGGAAGGGTTTGTCCAAGCTTGAAGGCTCAATGTGGTGTGAGGAAGTGGGGGAGGAGGTGCCCTTTTATAAAGGAGGAGAGGGGCTCCTTTGGAAAAACAAAAAATATTATTTTATTATAAACACAAATTCGGTTTTAAGTAGCTCCAAATTGATTTATTTCTAAGCTAAGGTGGGGATGGGTATAAAACCTCTCCTCCAATATAATTTATACTAGTTTAGGTTCCTATTTTAACCTTATAATTTATATTTAACTTTAAGTTAGATAATTTTACTTTTACTGTGTCTTTTTGTGTTCTTACACTATAAGGTTAATAAACTTACTATAAAAAGCCAAAAGAACCCCAAGTTGTTTATGATTAATATATATAACCTTATCTAATTCATTTTGCCCAACCTTATATTGTTAAGAATAAAATAACAATTAATAATATAATATTTGTTTTAAAAACTATTTTATGTCAATTTTGACACTATTTTGTAATTGATTTTTGTGAAACTCATAACAGAATTATTAGTTGGAAAAAAGATAATTAAATAAATAATATAATGTTATATGAACCTAGAAAATTATTGTAATTTATAAAAAGTCTCAAATTAAATTTATTTGGGTATTTATAACATCAATTATGTCAATATTTCATTAATAAGATAATTACTGCATCATCTTTGTGTCATAAATAAATTACATTATTTAATGTCTAAAAATTATAAATAAATTATCATTAGGTAAGAAATCTTTTTATCTTTCTAAGTATTATTTATAGTCGAATTTATCTTATGTATAACCTTATATTAAAAATGATTTACTTATTAAACATTGATTTTAACTATTTTAACCCCTCTTTAAATAAATTAATAATAAATGTCCTAATCTAATCCAAGTGGGCCTAAATGGTCATATTTTATTCCTAATGATATTTTTGGTCGAATTAAACTTATCCAATATAATTAGTGCATGTTTTATGGTAATAATAATATCATTTTTACCCTTAATTACCCTATTTACTTTTAACCGTGGTAAAAAAAAGTTAAAAGTCACTATTCACCAAAAATTATTTTCATCTCATTGAACCACATTTTACGTACTGACATCAACCATGTCTCTTGGATTTTTGAAATTCCACTCACAAAAGCGGTAAAATTAAGTTTTATGTAAATTTGCAAGTTCTCCTACGAGGTGGGTAAAAGACGGTGAAAAGTTCAATGAAATTTTTATATATCTAAAATTATTATAAAATTTCTCCAATGAATTAAATTAAAATTATATAGGTATTATGTATCAATTTTTACCCAAAATAAATTTAAATAAATTAAATAGTTATTTAAATAACAAGTCGGTTTTTAAATAGTAACCCAGTGTTTTCACTATTCATCAAAAATTGAATGTTTTCAGAAAAATACCAAAATTTCACCCTAGGTTAATTTTGATATTCCGAATCCAAAAATGAAGCCCATTTTCAATTATAAAATTTATAAAATCTCAAAAAGTGGGTATTAATATTCATAACGGCTAGTTTTAATAATATTTTAATAGAATATCGTTGTTTTGTGAAACTCGGTATTGCGTACAACACACGCTATTGTGGAAGGTCACGCTTGCGAGTAATGAAAGACAAGTCATGGATGCATGTTGGGAAAGCTCCTTTTGGTGTATCATACAACAAAAAACATAAATGAAATTAAAAAGAATATTTTTCGTAAAATCTTGGGGTGTTACATTCTACCCCCCTTAAAATTAATTTCTCCCTCGAAATTTGTTGGGGTTATAAATGGTTTACTTGTAACAGCCCAAGATTTTATAAAAAATATTCTTTTTAATTTTATTAATGTCTTGTGTTGTACGCTACACCAAAATAATCTTGCACAACACGCATCCTTGACTTGCCTTGCATTACACGCAATCGCGACCTTCCTCAATAGCTTGTGTAATAGGCAATACCGAGTTTCACTAAACAACGATATGCTATTAAAATATTATTAAAACTAGCCGTTATGAATAGTAATAACCACTTTTTAAAATTCTGTAAATCTTATATTTCAAAATGAACTTCATTTTTGGATTCGGAGTATCGAATTTAGCCTAAGGTGAAATTTTGGTACTTTTCGGATAACTTTCATATTCTGATGAATAGTGAAAAATTACTAAATTATAATTAAAAACAACATTTTTAATCGAAATAATTAATAGTGATAAATTATTAATTTGAGTGGTTTTAAAGTATATTTAGAATATATTTTTACAATTTAATACAATTTTGGTCATTGGTTGTAATTTCACATTTAAACAAGACATAATCAAGTGTCAATCTTTTGATATATATTGTTTTCTAAAAACACGCTATTTATTTTAACAGCGGGATTTAATTATAAAATTAATTAATTCAACTTCTATGTTATGAATTTGGTAAAATAGATTTCATCTTTGAATTCGGAATATGAAATATAGCTTAGGATGAAATTTTGGCATTGTTCTGAAAAACATCAATTTTTGATGAATAGTGAAACTACTAAGTGGTAGTTAAAAAAACTGAATTTTTCATAAAACTTAATTTTGCCGCTTCTGTGAATGGAATTTCGAAAATCCGAGAGGCATGGTTAATATCAAGGACTAAAATGTGGTTCAATGAGATGAAAATAATTTTTTGGTGAATAGTAACTTTTTACTTTTTTACCGCGGTTAATAGTAAATAGGGTAACTAAGGGTAAATATGATATTACTATTACCCTAACACATGTCCTAATTCTATTGGACAAGTGTAATTCGACCAAAAACAAACTTAGGAATAAAATATGACCATTTAGGCCCACTTGGATTAGATTAGGACATTTATTATTAATTTATTTAAAGAAAGGTTAAAATAGTTAAAATCAAAGTTTAATAAGTAAATCATTTTTAATATGGGGTTATACATAAGATAAATTCGATTGTAAATATTAATTAGAAATCTAAAAAGATTTCCTACATGATGGTATTTTATTTGTAATTTTTAGACATAAAATAATTTATTTTATTTATGACACAACGATGATGCAGTAATTATCTTATTAATGAAATATTGACATAAGTGATGTTATAAACACCAAAATAAATGTAATTTGAGATTTTTTATGAATTACACTAATTTTATATGTTACTATGATATATTAATGTTGATTTAATCAACTAGGTTCGAACATTTAATTCTGTTATGAGTTTCACAAAAATCATATATCAAATAGTGTCAAAATTGACACAAAATAGTTTTTAAATCAAATATTATATTATTAATTGTTATTGTATTCCTAAAAATCTAAGGTTCGGCCAAATGACTTAGATAAGGATATATATATTAATAATAAACAATTTGGGGTTCGTTTGGCATGTTATAGTAAGTTTATTATCCATATAGTGAAAGAAAACAAAAAGACATGGTAAAAGCTAAATTATTTAACTTAGAGTTAAATTTAATTGATAAGGTTAAAATAATATCCTAAACTTGTCTAAATTCTATTCGTTGATAGTATTTCGACCCCTCCCCACCTTATCTTCGAAATAAGACCCTTTGGAACCATTATAAACCGATTTTGACTTTAATATAAAATAATATTTTGAGATATTCCTAAGGTGCCCCTCTCCTCCCTTATAAAAGGACACCTCCTCCCCCTCCTCCTAACACCAATTTGAGCACTCAAGCTCGTCCAACCCCTGCCAAAATCCCTTCTCCACTTCCCTAGAAACATCCTAGAGGTTCTTCTCTTCCTCAAAGACCAATTCTAGTTCCCTAAGAGGAGGTCTCAAAGAGGCACTTCAAAGAAGAGGTAATTACCGTTACCAATTCTTTCATCATTATTTCTTCTTCCACTTCTTCTTCTTAGGTTGTTTCATTATGAAGTAATAACATCAGTATCACTCATATACTGATATGTTATTATAAGTATGAAACAACCCTATTTCACCATCTATCCATCCTACGGAAAAAGAAATCACCGCGCGTGCGTACGTACGGAATACCGTCTCCACGCCGTGGTGTAATCTATTTTCCACCACCACCTTACATGGATGGATATAATGGTGTAAAGAATAACTATACATAGTTATTAAAACATCAAATTGATTCTGATATATTGTATAATCCACTCCAATTCAATTCAATATTTATAGAAATGATATCATCGCTCGTGCGTACGTACGGACTACCGTCTCCACGACGCGATGAGATTCATTCTCCATGTTAACCATTTAAGAATGATTATAATGTATATATAAGAAATAATAATGAAATATATGACATTATAAAGCTACTGGATTTATGTATATATATACATATGTATGTCATCTACTTACTTCCATTTCAAGACAATAAGGAAAGAAAAACAGCGTTCATGCGTACGTACGGACTACCGTCTCCATGAACGGTGTTTTTCATTTTATTTATCTATCTATTATATATATATATACTGAATATATATGATATATAAATCATATTTTATATTCTGGAAGTAAGTAAATCATGATATAAGTAATAATTATGTCAAGAACAACAAGTCAAAACACCTACGATAAATGAAACGATTTTACCCAAAACGCTTCTTTAACATGGAATTTACAAACAAACGGGTAATATAATGTCATAAGTGAACCATATATGATATCATAACAATGAATATGATTCTGTAATAAGTCAATGACATTATTTAAATCATTATACAGGAGGTTCGGACACATACGAAGCAAATTGGACCTAAGGTAAGGGAAATATCACAATCTCACTTTTATCCGAGATTGTTTTTACTTTGGTAATTACTGGGGTGTATTTTATCATCCACATCCATGTCCCTTCAATATGTAATATTATTTCCATCCTTCTACAATAGTTTATATCCAATTTTACCCTTCGGTAAGTTTTTTTTTAAAAATATATGAAAGGAATCTTTTGTCGTTTTTCGTACGAGGTACTTTTTGACTTTTCCGACAAAAGTACGAAGAATGTTTTTTTTAACTTAAACGACACGAACGGATTTTTATGGTTTTATAAAGCCTTATTTTTATGAAGCTTCCTCCAAAAGATTTCATGACTATTTTTAATAAAATCTCTTTCTTTTAAAAATCCATGATGTTTTGTGAAAAGAAATTGATTTTGAAGAAGAAAGGATATTTTCCTCAAGAATTCATTTCAAGTGTTTTATCAAAATTATTTTCCATCTAAGATAATAAAGGGTTCTGTTTCTATCCATATTTTTACATTGATTTGATTATTTTGTGATGGAATTATGTTTATGAATTCCTTTATCTTATATGAATGGTTTTATGATGTCATGTTGTTTAAGAATCCCATTTTATTTCATGGGTTATGCAATGATGTATGATTTATGATTTTGTGGCACACATAAGAATGGTATCATTATGAGATGGGTGGGACCTATATCTCCCTCCAATGCATTGGGTAAAGATTTTATATCTCATGAGATAGACATGGCAGAAATGGTAGGTTATACCAGTTCAGTGAAACAGGACTGAAACGAGGGTTACTCGATTCAGAAAGGGACTTTGTGCACTAAGATAGTCTTGGCAATGAGTCTTGACTAACAAGAAATGATTTTCTATGATTATGTGTGTATGCCACAAAGTTTCATGTTTTATGTTATGATTATTGGGATTACATTTCACTTCTATGATATATCCCATGATATGATATTACGAGCTCTTTTGCAGGTTAAGATTTCCAAAAGCTATGTATATGATGTGATTGATTTTTCTTTTGTTTACCCTTACTGAGCATTTGAGCTCACCCTTTTATGTTTTCTTTTCCCCAGGATATAAAGAAAGGTTTTAGGTAGAAAAAAGGGATGACCTTTATGGGAGATATTGAAGAACTTTCACCACGATTAGAAGATTACGTTCCGAGTTTCCAAAGACACTAAACTATTACGATACTTTAGTGTGTGTTTTTGTTATGTACTAAGTATTCCGCAAATGTAATGTAATGTCCATGTACGTCAAGCTTCGGGTCTCTACAGTTGGTATCAGAGGAAAGGTTTAGTCAACCTTTGGAAACTAGGATGCGAAAACGTTAGTGAGATTCCTAGAGATATTTCTAAGGTATGTCTAGGGATGCCCCTAAGGATAAGTATACGTATAGGATATATTCCTAGAACTATGGTAATGATATTATATTAAACCTAAGAAGTTAGGTATTGAGGATACTTTCCCTTTACTATGTTGTTTTCTCTAGCATGATTTTTGATTCTCACAAAATTATTTTTGTGTTTTAGTTAAGGGAGGGAACCAAAAGGAATTCAGTTAACATTGAATCCAATGGACAAATTGGTGACTATGAGAAACAAAATTTTGTAATGCCTAGAGAGAAAGATGTTGTGATTATGCCGAATCAATCATCGCGATATATGATTAACAAGGTGAAATTTAGTGGTATGCCTAATTCTTCAAAGAAGAGGAAGATAGACTATTATGCATGTTCGCATGTTGAGGAGCATAAAGAAAGGAAGATTGAGATTTCTAAAGAAGGGAAGAAGAACCTTGAGGAATACCTAAAATGGAGGGACCGATGTTATCTGTGTGGAGAAAAGGGTCATAGAGTGACAGACTGTTATGGAGTTCAATGTCTTATTTGTGGAGAACATGGGCATTACCCAACTCAATTCCATGACCTAAAAAGATAATTCTAAATCATGGAATGACTTATTCCAGGATAATCATTGATGTGGATGGACTGAAGTGTTTTGGTATTCAAGAATAATGTTGTTGAGGTACTTTTATGGTGTATTGAAATAATTAAGTATTGGTCTATTGTGGTTTTCAATAATTTTAAGGTACCAATAACTATGAAAAGTGATTCAAATATTTTGGAAAGTAGATGATAAGTGCATAATGAAAGGTTAAGAAGATAATGAGATGTTTGATTGTATTCATGAGCTCATGATTGATATAAGGACTAAGTGATATCATAGTTTGAGTATATAGAATTTTGAGGATTTTGGTAGGTGGAAAGTGTTAAATTTTAACTGCACTCATGTTTTCACTAAGGTATTCAAGAGAATACACGATTAAGGACTTTGAATGTTTGGAATGTGACCAACAAGACATATCTTGTGATATGTGGGGATCAACGACAGTATTAAATCTCTGGTAATCGTTGTTACTATATTATGAGAGTGGACTGCAGTATTATGTATAATCCTAAAGATTAGACTGGATTATGTTGGACATAAGTTATTATTGTTTAACGATAGAAGATTTTCGATATTATTGATGGGATGTTATAGTAACGTAGTTTTAGAAAAAGGACAACATGCAGGACGGGCGACAGCCCATCGCTTCGGACAAGGCTGTAGGAATCGAACCCACAACCAAAGTGCGACTGGCCTTTATCGCCTACCACTGACCTACAGGAAGTCCCTGTTTAGTAGAAACTAGTTTTATTATATTAAGCAGTATGATATATGAAGTATAAGTCCATTTTAGATACCATATGTGATTAATCTCACTATAGATCGACTTATGTATATAATTTTTACTAACCTTTTGTTTGAGATAGATGGAATGACTCGTCATTCTATCACATGATCTGCTAACACTTCACGAATAACAAATTCAACTTCATTTATTTAAGAGATGAAGTGGAAATTGTTCAAGGCAAGAACAATAGTGAGATTGTACCAAAATAAAGTAAGTATTTATTCTAAATCAAATTTTCAACTTTAGGGAAATGATCATGAAAACCAAAAATGTTGTCCTAGTGATCTTATACCTGATGAATTAGATGGTACCTTATATCATCACAAATCTATGGATTTGGGATTATTGGCTTTTCCATAGCCATGTTCTCTACCACTCTCCATCAGAACATGATGGTTAGATTTCTCTTCCATATCCATATTTTCACCTATGTGGAAACCCAATGATTTTTTTATTTGGGTAACCGTTACGTTTCATACTTTTGTTTTTAAAGATTAGTTTTGATATTCCTTTTTACGATGTCGGTTTCTATTAAAGAAACTTTCGAATAGTAAACCATTTATAACCCCGACGAATTTCGAGGGCGAAATTCATTTTTAAGGGGGGTAGAATGTAACAGCCCAAGATTTTATAAAAAATATTCTTTTTAATTTTATTAATGTCTTGTGTTGTACGCTACACCAAAAGAAGCTTGCACAACACACATCCTTGACTTGCCTTGCATTACACGCAATCGCGACCTTCCTCGATAGCGTGTGTAATACGCAATACCGAGTTTCACTAAACAACGATATGCTATTAAAATATTATTAAAACTAGCCGTTATGAATAGTAATAACCACTTTTTAAAATTCTGTAAATCTTATATTTCAAAATGAACTTCATTTTTGGATTCGGAGTATCGAATTTAGCCTAAGGTGAAATTTTGGTACTTTTCGGATAACTTTCATATTCTGATGAATAGTGAAGAATTACTAAATTATAATTAAAAACAACTTTTTTAATCGAAATAATTAATAGTGATAAATTATTAATTTGAGTGGTTTTAAAGTATATTTAGAATATATTTTTACAATTTAATACAATGTTGGTCATTGGTTGTAATTTCACATTTAAACAAGACATAATCAAGTGTCAATCTTTTGATATATATTGTTTCCTAAAAACAGGCTATTTATTTTAACAGCGGGATTTAATTATAAAATTAATTAATGCAACTTCAATGTTATGAATTTGGTAAAATAGATTTCATTTTTTAATTCGGAATATGAAATATATCTTAGGATGAAATTTTGGCATTGTTCTGAAAAACATCAATTTTTGATGAATAGTGAAACTACTAAGTGGTAGTTAAAAAAACTGAATTTTTCATAAAACTTAATTTTGCCGCTTTTGTGAATGGAATTTCAAAAATCCGAGAGACACGGTTAATATCAAGGACTAAAATGTGGTTCAATGAGATGAAAATAATTTTTTTGGTGAATAGTAACTTTTTACTTTTTTACCGCGGTTAATAGTAAATAGGGTAACTAAGGGTAAATATGATATTACTATTACCCTAACACATGTACTAATTCTATTGGACAAGTGTAATTCGACCAAAAACAAACTTAGGAATAAAATATGACCATTTAGGCCCACTTGGATTAGATTAGGACATTTATTATTAATTTATTTAAAGAAAGGTTAAAATAGTTAAAATCAAAGTTTAATAAGTAAATCATTTTTAATATGGGGTTATACATAAGATAAATTCGATTGTAAATATTCATTAGAAAGCTAAAACTATTTCCTACATGATGGTATTTTATTTGTAATTTTTAGACATAAAATAATTTATTTTATTTATGACACAACGATGATGCAGTAATTATCTTATTAATGAAATATTGACATAATTGATATTATAAACACCAAAATAAATGTAATTTGAGATTTTTTATGAATTCCACTAATTTTCTAGGTTACTATGATATATTAATGTTGATTTAATCAACTTTTTTCGAACATTTAATTCTGTTATGACTTTCACAAAAATCATATATCAAATAGTGTCAAAATTGACACAAAATAGTTTTTAAATCAAATATTATATTATTAATTGTTATTGTATTCCTAAAAATCTAAGGTTCGGCCAAATGACTTAGATAAGGATATATATATTAATAATAAACAATTTGGGGTTCTTTTGGCATGTTATAGTAAGTTTATTAACCATATAGTGAAAGAAAACAAAAAGACATGGTAAAAGTTAAATTATTTAACTTAGAGTTAAATTTAATTGATAAGGTTAAAATAATATCCTAAACTTGTCTAAATTCTATTGGTCGATAGTATTTCGACCCCTCCCCACCTTATCTTCGAAATAAGACCCTTTGGAACCATTATAAACCGATTTTGTCTTTAATATAAAATAATATTTTGAGATATTCCTAAGGTGCCCCTCTCCTCCCTTATAAAAGGACACCTCCTCCCCCTCCTCCTCACACCAATTTGAGCACTCAAGCTCGTCCAACCCCTGACAAAATCCCTTCTCCACTTCCCTATAAACATCCTAGAGGTTCTGGTCTTCCTCAAAGACCAATTCTAGTGCCCTAAGAGGAGGTCTCAAAGAGGCACTTCAAAGAAGAGGTAATTACCGTTACCAATTCTTTCATCTTTATTTCTTCTTCCACTTCTTCTTCTTAGGTTGTTTCATTATGAAGTAATAACATCAGTATCACTCATATACTGATATGTTATTATAAGTATGAAACAACCCTATTTCACCATCTATACATCCTACGGAAAAAGAAATCACCCCGCGTGCGTACGTACGGAATACCGTCTCCACGCCGTGGTGTAATCTATTTTCCACCACCACCTTACATGGATGGGTATAATGGTGTAAATAATAACTATACATAGTTATTACAACATCATATTGATTCTGATATATTGTATAATCCAGTCCAATTCAATTCAATATTTATAGAAATGATATCATCGCTCGTGCGTACGTACGGACTACCGTCTCCACGACGCGATGAGATCCATTCTCCATGTTAACCATTTCAGAATGATTATAATGTATATATAAGAAATAATAATGAAATATATGACATTATAAAGCTACTGGATTTATGTATATATATACATATGTATGTCATCTACTTACTTCCATTTCAAGACAATAAGGAACGAAAAACAGCGTTCATGCGTACGTACGGACTACCGTCTCCATGAACGGTGTTTTTCATTTTATTTATCTATCTATTATATATATATATACTGAATATATATGATATATAAATCATATTTTATATTCTGGAAGTAAGTAAATCATGATATAAGTAATAATGATGTCAAGAACAACAAGTCAAAACACCTACGATAAATGAAACGATTTTACCCAAAACGCTTCTTTAACATGGAATTTACAAAAGAACGGGTAATATAATGTCATAAGTGAACCATATATGATATCATAACAATGAATATGATTCTGTAATAAGTCAATGACATTATTTAAATCATTATACAGGAGGTTCGGACACATACGAAGCAAATTGGACCTAAGGTAAGGGAAATATCACAATCCCACTTTTATCCGAGATTGTTTTTACTTTGGTAATTACTGGGGTGTATTTTATCATCCACATCCATGTCCCTTCAATATGTAATATTATTTCCATCCTTCTACAATAGTTTATATCCAATTTTACCCTTCGGTAAGTTTTTTTTTTAAAGATATGAAAGGAATCTTTTGTCGTTTTTTGTACGAGGTACTTTTTGACTTTTCCGACAAAAGTACGAAGAATGTTTTTTTTTAACTTAAACGGCATGAACGGATTTTTACGGTTTTATAAAGCCTTATTTTTATGAAGCTTCCTCCAAAAGATTTCATGACTATTTTTAATAAAATCTCTTTCTTTTAAAAATCCATGATGTTTTGTGAAAAGAAATTGATTTTGAAAAAGAAAGGATATTTTCCTCAAGAATTCATTTCAAGTGTTTTATCAAAATTATTTTCCATCTAAGATAATAATGGGTTCTGTTTCTATCCATATTTTTACATTGATTTGATTATTCTGTGATGGAATTATTTTTATGAATTCCTTTATCTTATATGAATGGTTTTATGATGTCATGTTGTTTAAGAATCCCATTTTATTTCATGGGTTATGCAATGATGTATGATTTATGATTTTGTGGCACACATAAGAATGGTATCATTATGAGATGGGTGGGACCTATATCTCCCTCCAATGCATTGGGTAAAGATTTTATATCTCATGAGATAGACATGGCTGAAATGGTAGGTTATACCGGTTCAGTGAAACGGGACTGAAACGAGGGTTACTCGATTCAGAAAGGGACTTTGTCCACTAAGATAGTCTTGGAAATGAGTCTTGACTAACAAGAAATGATTTTATATGATTATGTGTGTATTCCACAATGTTTCATGTTTTATGTTATGATTATTGGGATTACATTTCACTTCTATGATATATCCCATGTTATGATATTATGAGCTCTTTTGCAGGTTAAGATTTCCAAAAGCTATGTATATGATGTGATTTATTTTTCTTTTGTTTACCCTTACTGAGCATTTGAGCTCACCCTTTTATGTTTTCTTTTCCCCAGGATATAAAGAAAGGTTTTAGGTAGAAAAAAGGGATGACCTTTATGGGAGATATTGAAGAACTTTCACCACGATTAGAAGATTACGTTCCGAGTTTCCAAAGACACTAAACTATTACGATCCTTTAGTGTGTGTTTTTGTTATGTACTAAGTATTCCGCAAATGTAATGTAATGTCCATGTACGTCAAGCTTCGGGTCTCTACATTACTACTCGAAAGTTTCTTTAATATAAAGCCACATAGTAAAAAGGAATACCAAAACTTGGCTTTAAAAACTAAAGTATGAAATGTAACGGTTACCCAGATTAACTAATCACTGGGTTTCCACATAGGAGAACATAGGTGAAAATATGGATATGGAAGAGAAATCTAACCGTCATGTTCTGATGGAGAGTGGTAGAAAACTTGGCTATGAAAAATCCAACAATCACAAAGCCATAAATTTGTGATGATCTAGGGTACCATCTGATTCATCAGATATAAGGGCACTAGGACAACATTTTTGGCTTTCAATATCATTTCCCTAAAGTTTAAGAACTTGAATTAGAATAAATACTTACTTTATTTTGGTACAATCTCACTATTGTTCGTGCTTTGAACAATTTCCACTTCATCTCTTAAAGAAATGAAGTTGCATTTGTTATTCATGAAGTGTTAATAAATCATGTGATAGAATGATGGGTCATTCCATCTGTTTCAAACAAAAGGTTAGCAAACGGTGTCAAATATATATAAGTCCATCTATGTTGAGGTTAATCATATACGATTAAAAGAATGAACATATACTTCATATATCATACCGCGTAATAAAATAAAACTAGTTTCTACTAACCAGAGACTTCTTATCGGCCAGGGGTAGGCGATAAAGGCCAGTCGCACTTCAGTTGTGGGTTCGATTCCCACAACCTTGTCCGACGCGATGGGCTGTCACCCATCCTACAGGTTGTCCTTTTTCTAATTCTATATTACAATAACACCTCATCAATAATATCAAAAAAAGTTTTATCCTTAAACAATACTAACTTATGTCCAACATAATCCATTCCAATCATTAGGCTTATCTAAAATACTTTGGTCTAAGCTCATAGTATAATGAAAACGATTACTAGAAATTTCATCAACCAAGCATGTGAATACCATCATTTATCCCCCATATATCTTTTTGGTCACATTACAATCATGTGAATACCTTAATCATGTATTCTCTTGAAAAATGAATACCCATTAAACCTTAGTGATAACATGAATGCTATCAAAAGTTAACTCTTTCCATATACCAAAATCCAAAAATTCTATATACTCAAACCATGATATAACCTTCTCTTTATATCAGTCATGAGCTCATGAATACTATCAAACATTTAATTTTCCCTTTATCACTTCATTATGTGCATATCATCTACATTCCAAAAATATCTGAATAACCTTTCATGGATACGGGTACCATTAATCATACATATTCAAAACTCAAGGAAAAACAATAGTATAACAATCCTTAGATGTCTCTTTATTCCATAATACCATGTGATTACTTATACAACATTACACTTGATAAACATGTAATCATTCCACTATCTTCATAAACCATTGACCGAGCATCAAAAATTCTTTCATCTCACATATCATTTGTAGTCTCTTCATCATCATCAACATAAATACTACCCATACGACCATACTGATTCTCTTCATGAGACTTTCCCTTAGGGCATTGGTTTGCATAATGCTCGTACATTCCACATTTAAAACATTTAACCATTGTTTATGTCATAGCAATACCATTATCCTCATCCATGGTGTTAACTGAATCTTTTCCTTGGCACTTACTGGCTTTGTGTCCTTCTTTTCCACACCCAAAGCATCTTCCAGTTCCCTTGAAACAATCTTCCCGATGCCTCTTCCCACACGATTTACTTGAGGGAAATTGAACTTTCTTTCCTCTATGATCATCATGAAACTCCATCTTTCTCTTATTATTTGAGTCGGGAAACTTACCACAGTTGAGATTATTGATCATATTATGAGATTTCTAATTAGGCATAATAACAATTTTTGGACTTCCAAATCCTGTTTCATTTGGTTTCTCATGAAGAATATCATTCCATTTTCCATCATATCCTCCATTATCATGAATCTTCCTATTTCCCACCATTTTCTAAAACCCAAAAAGAATAGGGTGAGAGGAAAAAATCATGCTAGGGAAAAAAACATAGTAAAGAGGGAGCACCCTCAATATCTAACATCTTAGGTTAAATTCTATTATCGTTACCGTACTTCTAGGACTATATCCTATACGTATACTTATCCTTAGGGACATCCCTAAAAATACCTTAGAAATATCTCTAGGGATCTAACTAACATTTTCACATCCTAGTTTCCAAAGGTTGACCAAACCTTTCCTCTGATACCAACTGTAGAGACCCAAATCTTGACGTACATGGACATTACATTACTTTAGCAGAATACTTATTACATAGTAAAAACCAACACTCAAGGACCATTATAGTTTAGTGTCTTTGGAAACTCAGAACATAATCTTCTAATCGTGGTGAAAGATCTTCAACATCTCCCATAAAGATCTTCCCTTTTTTTTCTTACCTAAAAACCTTTCTTTATATCCTAGGAAAAATAAAACATAAAAAAGGGTGAGATTAAATACTCAGTAAGGGTAAGCATGGATTAAATAAAACATACCATATACATTTGAACTAAAAAACATGAACATAATGTTTAAACATCAAAATCTTGAGCAATGACATTGAAAAATGGAATTACGTAAGGCATAGATCATAAATAAACATTAAGAATGATAAAATAGCATGGGAATAAGTCATGTAATTTTGGCAACCATTAAGAACATGATATGATTTCCATAGTATCCAAGGCATTGCTGCCAAGACTGTCTTTGTGGACAATGTCCCTTTCTGAATCAAGTTCGCTCCTCGTTCCAGTCCTGTATTATTGAATAGGTTTAACATTCCATTCCAGCCATGACTATCTCACGAGATATAAATCTTTACCCAATGCATTGGAGGGAGATATAGGTCCCACCCATCTCATATTGAAATCATTCTTTCGTGTGCCACAAAATCATAAATCATTCATCATAACATAACCCAAGTAATAAAATGGGATTCTTAAACATCATGCCATCATAAAATAATCCATAAACAATTGATATCATTTCATCATAAGAAAATTTAAACCATTAAAATCATATATACATTTTACATGAAACATACACATATAAAATAATGTCATCTTAGATGGAAAATTGTTTTTACAAAACACTTGAAATGAATTCTTGAAGAAAATATCCTCTCTTATTTAAAATCATTTTCTTGTCACAAAATTCCATGAAATTTTAAAGGATAATGGTTTTATTCAAAAATAATCATGCAATATTGTAGAGGAAGCTTCTTGAAAATGAGACTTTATGAAACCGTAAAAATCCGTTCATGTTGTATAAGTTAAAAAAACATTCTTCTTGTGCTTTTACTGGAAAAGTCAAAAAAGTACCTCGTAACGTAAACAAAAGAAAGATTACTTACATACCATATAATAAAAGTCAAAAATGGGTAAAAATGACTTTAAACATACATGAATACACTTTTATAAAACATGGGCATGGATGATATAAATAACCCCAGTAAATATGTACGAATAAGCAATCTCGGATAAAAATGCGATTTGCAAAATTATCCATTACCTTAGGTCCGATTTGCTTCGTACATATCCGAACCTCCTGTATAATGATTTAAATAATTTCATTGACTTATTAAAGAATAATATTCATTGTTATGATATCATATATGTTTCACTTATGACTTTATATTACCTGTTCTTTTGTAAATTCCATGTTAAAGCAGCGTTTTGGGTAAAATAATTTAATTTATCGTATGTGTTTCGACTTGTCGTTCATGATATTATTACTTATATCCCGATTTACATAATTCTAGAATATAAAACATGATTTAAATATAATATATATTCATCATATACATATATATATTATATATCGATAAAAGTAATGAAATACACCGTTCATGGAGACGGTAGGTCGTACGTACGCATGAACACAGTTTTCATTTCCTTATTGAATTGAATGAAACTAAATAGATGACATACAAATATATATATATACATAAATCCAGTAGCATTATTATTTCATATATAACGTTATTATCCATTAAATAAACTTTATGATCATTCATGAATGGTTAACATGGAGAACGAATCTCATCGCGTCGTGGAGACGGTAGTCCGTACGTACACACAAGCGATGATATCGTTCCCATAATTATTGAATAGAATTGGAGTGGATGGTATAATATATCAGAATCATAATGATGTTATAATAACCATATATAGTTATTCTTTACACCATTATACTCATCCATGTAAGGTGTTGGTGGAAAAATAGATTTCACCACGTCGTGGAGACGGTATTCTGTACGTACGCACGCATGGTGATTTTGTTTTCCGTAGGATAGATAGATGGTGAAATAGGTTTGTTTAATACATATAATAACATTTCAGAATGTTAGTGATACTGATGTTATTACTTCATAATGAAACAACTAATGAAGAAGAAGTGGAAGAAGAAATAAAGATGAAAGAATCGGTAACAGACATTACCTCTTCTTTGAAGCGCTTCTTTGAGACCTCTTTTTAGGGCACTAAAATTGGTCTTTGAAGAAGACCAGGACCTCCAGGATGTCTCTATAGAAGTGGAGAGGAGAAAGTTGTAGGGGTTGGCCGAGCTTGAAGGCTCAATGTGGTGTGAGGAAGAGGGAGAGGAGGTGGCCTTTTATAAGGGAGGAGAGGGTCTCCTTTGGAAAAACTAAAAATATTATTTTATTATAAAGCCAAATTCGGTTTTAAGTAGCTAAAAATTGATTTATTTATATGCTATGGTGGGTATGGGTCTAAAAATCTCATCCAATATAATTTAGACAAGTTTAGGTTCCTATTTTATCCTTATCATTTATATTTAACTTTAAGTTAGATAATTTAAATTTTACCGTGTCTTTTTGTGTTCTTACACTAAAAGGTTAATAAACATAATATAACAAGCCAAAAGAAACCCAAATTGTTTATTATTAATATATATAACTTTATCTAAGTAATTTGGCCGTACCGTAGATTTTTAGGAATAAAATAACAATTAATAATATAATATTTGTTTTAAAAACTATTTTATGTCAATTTTGACACTATTTAGTAATTGATTTTTTTGAAACTCATAAAAGAATGATTAGTTCTAGATAAGATAAATAAATAAATACTAACATGTCATATTAACCTATAAAATTAGTTTAATTCATAAAAAGTCTCAAATTACATTTATTTGGGTATTTATAACATCAATTATGTCAATATTTCATTAATAAGATAATTATTGTATCATCATTGTGTCATAAATAAATTAAATTATTTAATGTCTAAAAACTAAAAATAAAATATAATTATGTAGGAAATCATTTTATCTTTCTAATGAATATTTATAGTCGAATTTATATTATGTATAGCCTTATATAAAGAATTATTTACTTATTAAACATTGATTTTAACTATTTTAACCCTTATCTAAATAAATTAATAATAAATGTCCTAAACTAATCCAAGTGGGCCTAAATGGTCATATTTTATTCCTAAGTTTGTTTTTAGTCGAATTACACTTATCTAATAGAATTAGGACATGTGTTAGGGTAATAATAATATCATTTTTACCCTTAATTACCCTATTTACTTTTAACCATGGTAAAAAAAGTAAAAAGTTACAATTCACCAAAAATTATTTTCATCTCATTGAACCACATTTTACTTAATGACATCAACAATGTCTCTTGGAGTTTTTAAATTCCACTCACAGAAGCGGTAAAATTAAATTTTATGTAAATTTGAAAATTCTCCTCGGAGGTAGGTAAAAGACGGTGAAAAGTTCAATGAAATTTTTATATATCTAAAATTATTATAAAACTTCTCCAAGAATTACATTGAACATATATAGGTATTATGTATCAATTTTGACCTAAAATAAATTTAAATAAAATAAATAATTATTTAAATAAAAAGTCGGTTATTAAATAGTAACCCAGTGTTTTCACTATTCATCAAAAATTGAATGTTTTCAGAAAAATAGCAAAATTTCACCCTCGGTTAATTTCGATATTCTGAATCCAAAAATGAAGCCCATTTTCAAAAATTAAATTTATAAAAATTCAAAAAGTGGGTATTACTATTCATAACGGCTACTTTTAATAATATTTTAATAGCATATCGTTGTTTAGCGAAACTCGGTATTACGTACAACACACGCTATCGTGGAAGGTCGTGCTTGCATGTAATGCATGCCAATACAGGGATGCGTGTTGGGAAAGCTAATTTTGGTGTAGCTTACAACACAAGACATAAATGAAATTAAAAATAATATTTTTCATAAAAACTTGGGGTGTTAAACATCGCTGTTTAGAACATGAAAAAGTCATTTTGACTGTTTACAGTTAAGAAGGTGAAGCAGACCAGTGGTGGACTCTAATTAAGAATACAAGGTTCCAAGAAGAAATTGAATCCATGGAATGGTACGAATTGAAGAACTTGTTTTTTAAGAAGTAATTCCCTCATAATCTTCAAATGAATATGGAAAAGGAGTTACATGAGCTTAAGCAAACATATGATGAATCTGTTGGTATATACGAGGTGAATTTTAAAAGGCCTGCAAGGTGTGCATCTAGATTTATTTACCAACCTAAAAGTAAAGTTGATTGATTTTTCAATGGCTTAAAAATTAGTCATCTATGGGAGTTATCTATTTTAGACTTCAGTATCTATGAAAAAATTGTGAGATGTGCTATTAAGGTAGAATTGGATATTGGTGTTACATATCCATCTCATGGTTTTGATTAGAAACAAAAGATGGAGTTCAAGGAAAAATCTCAAAACAATGGTGAAAAGAATAGGAATGTTTCATTATGATCAAAGTGTGGAAAGAAGCATAGTGGAGATTGTCTTAAAGGGACTAGATAATGTTTTAAGTGTAGAAAAGATGGTCATCAAGGAGCTGAGTTCCAATGTAATGGGAAAATGGTAGGTAATGATATGAATGGATAAAAGACTATAGAGAACACACCACAAACACTTCAAAGGTAGAAGTGCAGGGAAATGGGCCATTATGCTAACCAATTCCCAAATCCAATGGTTAATGATGATCGACATCAACAACCTCTAAAGGAAAAGGACACAGGGAAGTCACATGTGATCACTGTTGGTGATGTTGAGTATGACAACGAAGTGGTGGAATGATTATGTCTTTATTTAACGGGATTCCAAAATAATGTTGTGGAGTCTCATTTATAGTATCGTGGATTATTAAAATATCTTTGTATTGGTTTGTTGTGGTTTTCAATAAATATATGGTACCAATAACCATGAAAAGTGATTGAAATATTTTTTGAAAGCAGATGATATGCGCATAATGAAGGGATAAAGAGAAAATAATATGATTGATAGTATTAATGAGCACATGACTGATATAAGGACAAAGTGACATCATGGTTTGAGTATATAAGAATTTCGTGATTTTTGTATGTGGAAAGAGTTTACTTTTAACAGAATTCTTTTTTTCACTAAGGTTCTATTGTAATTCATTTTTCAAGAGAATACATGAATAAATAATTCACACATTTGGAATGTAAACAAAAATATATATCGTATGATATATGGGGGATAAATGATGGTATTCTCATTATTGGTAGATGACCTTTCTAGTAGTCATTTTTTATACAATGAGATTGGACCGATGAATTTTTGATAAGCCTAAAGGTTGTAACAGATTATGTTAGACATGAGATAGTATTTTTTAAGGCTAGAATTTTTTTATATTTTTTCTGAAATGTTATAATAGTATAGTTTTAGAAAATAGACAACATGAAGGACTAGCGACAACCTGTCATGTCGGACAAGGTTGCAGGAACCAAACCCAAAAATGAATTGCAATAAGCATTTATCTCCAATCACTGGCCTACAGGAAGTACCTGGTGAGTAGAAACTAGTTTTATTTTATTAAGTGGAATGATATATGAAGTATAAGTCATTTTTTGGTACCATATTATATTAATCTCACCACAGATGGACTTATGAATATATCTTTTGCTAACCATATGTTTTGAGACAGATGGAATGTCCTATCATTCTATCTCATGATCTGTTAACACTTCATGGAAGACAAATTCAACTACATTTCTTTAAGAGATGTAGTGGAAATTGTTCAAGGCACGAGCAACAATGATATGGTACCAAAATCAAGTAATAATTATTTTAATTCAAATATTCTTCAATATTAGGGAAATGATCCTGATAGCCAAAAATGTTTTCCTTGTACCCTCATATCCGAAAAATCATATCCTACCTTAGATCATCAAAAATTTATGGCTTTATGATTTTTGGCTTTTTCATATCCATGTTCTCTATCACTCTCCATCAGAAATTGATGGTTTGATTTCTCTTCCATATCCATCTTTTCACCTATGTCCTCCTATGTGGAAACTAGTGATGAGTTAATTTGGGTAACTGTTACGTTTCATACATTAGTTTTAAAAATAATTTTTAATATTTCATTTTACGATGTGGGTTTTTTTGAAAGAAACATTCACGTAGTAAAACATTTATAACCCCAACGAATTTTGAGGGAGAAATTCATTTTAAGGGGGGTAGAATGTAATACCCAAGGAATTTATGAGAAATATTCGTTTTAATTTCATTGATGTATTGTGTTGTATGCTACACCAAAATTATTTATTGTTATACGCAACACTATATTAGCTTGTATTATACGCAAACACTATTCATGGCTTGTGTTTCACGCAAGAGCAACCTTCCCCAATTGCGTGTGTTGTACACAATACTGAGTTTCACTAAACAATTATATATTGTTATAATATTATTATGAACTATCCATTATGAATTTTAGTAACAAAATTTTGAATTTTATGACATAAAATTCATATTACACATTTTATAGAACATGTTATGTGAACAAAATAAAATTTTTGGGTAAAATAATATTTTTAAAAAAATGTTGTTTTGACAACTTTTGATGGGGCATCCACATTAAATATAGTTTTTCACATGTTTATAAGATAAATTTGAAAAAATAAAACCCTTCTTTAGAATATTTATAAAAAAAATTACTTTTGATAAATATTTGATGTTTTTTATAGAAAAGCTTCTTAATTTGATTAATATTAAAAATACGCTAAATTTTAATTAAAAACAAATTTTTTAATCAAAATAAAATATATGGTTAAATTATAATATTTTATGTTTTTAATGTATAAATATAATATATTTTTATCATTTAATATAATTTAAGTCATTAGTATTAATTTTACACTGAATTCATTAGTAAAAACATTACAATATTTTGCAACATTTTAACTTTTAAAACTTGTTTCTCAACAGCGGGATTAATTTTAAATTAAATAATAAAACATTAGTGTTTTGAATTTGGAAAAATAGATTCCATATTTGTAAGCAAGAGGTCCTAATTATGTTAACAAGCTACTTTTTTGGAATTTTCAATAGTAACTACGGTAAATTTTATTTACCATAGTTAATGGTAAATCGGGTAATTAAGGGTAAATATAATATTATAATATTACCCTAACACTTGTCTTAATATAATTGTATGATTATATTGTTCCCTAAATCATTCTTGGGTCGAAATGGAATCTATTGGAACCCTCTTGGATGTGATTAATACCCTTAATTTATTTTTTTGTAGAAAGTGATATATTTCTCACTCAAACTTTAATAATTAATGTATTTTTAAAGTAATGTTATATAGAATATAAATTAAATTATAAATACTAATTTTAAGGCTAAATTTTTTTATTGGTTATGTTAATTTATTTGTAATTTTTGAGATATATTTAATTACCTAAATAGCTTATACATTAATGATGCATAAATTATTTATTTAGTGAAAAATAAATAATATTGTATTTATTAAAATAAATTTACCAATCAAAAGTCCCAAAAACCTGAAAAAAAATAAATATTTTTAGAGTATATATAAACCCTAATTATCCAAGGGTCGACTTGTGGACCATTTGGAGCCTTATAAAATAGATTATGATATTTATAATATTTTATTTTAAATTATGTCAACGTTTTCACCTTCAAAATTTAATATATTTAAAAATTTAAATAATGTTATTTTAAGATGATAAATTCTAATAAATGTATTATTATGAAATATATTATATTTATATTCATCATAGTATTTTATTTGTAATTTTTATGCAACAAATAATTATATCAAATAATTATACAAAAATGTTGAAGTAATTATTTTTATACGAGAAATATCAAATTAATGGTTTAAAAAAAATTAAATTATATATTATATGATCAAATTAATGTGCGCCAAGATTTTTTTAGATTAAAATGACATGTTAGGAATCTATTAATTTTTTTTCAAATATATCTTCTATCTGGATTTTATTTAAATTCAAATAATTGAGTACTGTCAAAATTGAAACTATTGATATTTTATAAAAATATCATATTATTAATTGATTGAAAATCAAAAAAATATTGAAAATTTTAAAATTTAAAATTTTATGGTCATAAAATTTAATAATGTATCTAATTATATAAAATTCACAACACCTAAGTAATTATTTATAACAATTTAATATTTAGAATATTATTACCTCAAATAAAATTAAATAGATTAAATAAGGATAAATCAATTTGATATGGTTTAAAATAAATTACCAAAATTTCTAAATTTTATTGGTTTATGAGATTAAAACACTATCTCATCTTGTATTCTAATTGAGTCTTTTTTTAGGTTTTTAGGTGGGGTTTTAATTTTTTAAAAATTAATATTTTTTATGTTTCCAAATGTGCCCCTCTCATCCCTAATAAAAGGGCACCTCCTCCCTCTCCTCATAAAAAAAATTTAAGCCTTAAAGCTCAGAAAAAAATTTCCCATTACTCTTATAAGCATTCCTAGTAACATTCTGAAGCTTCTTTTCTTCTCAAAAGTCCCACTCTAGTCCCTTAAGAGGAAGCTTAAAGGAGGTGCGTTGAAGAAGAGGTAATCTCTTCTACTGATTCATTCATGTTTTTTTCTTCTTCAACTTTATCTTCATTATTTGTTTCATTATAAAGTAATAACATAAATATCAATAATATAATGTTATGTTATTATAAATATAAAACAACCCTATTTCACCTTCTATCCATCCTACGGAAAATGAAATCATCGTGCATGCGTACGTACTGACTACCGTCTCCACGCCGTGGTGTAATATGTTTTTCCACCACCGCCTTACATGGATGGGTATAATGGTGTAAATAATAACTATATATGGTTATTATAACATCATAATGATTCTGAGATATTATACCATCCACTCCAATTACATTCAATAATTATGGGAATGATATCATCGCTCATGCGTACGTATGGATTACTCTCTCCACGACGCTATGAGATTCATTTTCAATGTTAACCATTCCAGAACAATTATAAAGAATATATATATAATAATAATGAAATATATGAATTAATAATGATACTGGATTTATTTACATATACTTTTTATTTACTTAATTCCATTCAATTCAATAAGAAAACGAAAACAGCATTCATGCGAACATACGACCTATCGTCTCCATGATCGATGTATATAATTGCATTTATAAATATATCAAATATAATTATATGATTAATATATATTATGTATAAATCATTTTTTACATTATAAAATTATGTAAGTCAATATATAAGTAATAATATCAATAACAACAACTCCAAAGATGTATGATAAATAAAATTATTTTACCCAAAACGTTGCTTTAACATGGAATTGACAAAAGAACGGGTAATATAAAGTCATAAGTGAATAATATATGATATCATAAATATTATTACGGTTCTTTTAGAAGTTAATAATATGTTTATACCCACTATACAAGAGTTTTAGACACGTACAGAAGAAATTGGTCCTAAGGTAAGGGATAATAATTCGAATCTCATTATTAAACGAGATTATTTATTCGTAAATATTTACTAGAGTTATATTTATCAACCATGTCCATGTTTTCTAAAAATTATTTCTTGTATGGTTAAAGTAATTTTTACCAATTTTTGACTTTCACTACAGGGTATGTAAGGAATCATTTTTTTTACCATATGAGGAACTTTTTATCTTTTTTGAAAAAAGTACGAGGAGAATGTTTTTTTAACTTATACGGCATGAATAGATTTTTACAACTTCATAAATAATTATTTCCATGAAGATTCATCTACACTATCTAATGATTATTTTCATCAATATCCTTATCTTTTAAAATTTCAATTCATTTTGGGAAAAGAAAATGATTTTGAAGAAGAAATGATATTTTCCTCAAGAATTTATTTCAAGTGTTTTATCAAAACCATTTTCCATCTAAGATGAAATTATTTAATATGTTTATGTTTCAAGTATAATGTCTCTATTATTTTAATGGTTTCATTTTTATTATGGTGAAATTATAACAATTTATTCATATGGAATATGTTATGATGGGATGATGTTTATGAGACCCATTTTATACATTGGTATTTGATAAATGATTTATGTTTATTTTGTGGCACACAAAAGAATAATTTCATTATGAGATGGGTGGGACCTATATCTCAAACCAATGCATTAAGTAATTATTTATATCTCCTGAGATATACATGGCAGGGATGACAAGTAAAATTTGATTCTGTAATACATGGCTGGAACGGCTGGTAAACCCGGTTCAGTAATGGACATTGTCCACTATGATTATCTTGGCAGTGATGCCTTTGCTACTATGAAAATAATAACATGTTCTTAATGGATGCCACAATTACATGTTTTATTCCTAGGCTATTTTATCTTGATTATGGTTCCTTTATGATCATTTCCTTACGTACTGCCATGATTTATTTCACAACTCAAGATTTTGACGTTAAAACATTATGTTCATGTTTTTTTAAGTTTAAATGCCTATGATTTATTTTATTTTTTCCATGCTTACGAATACTGAGATTTTGAGCTCACCCTTTATATTTTTTCGTTTTCCCAGGATTTAAAGAAAGGTTTCACGTATGAAAAATGGGGAGGATCTTTATGGGTGATGTTGATGATCTTTCACCATGATTAGAAAATTATGTTCCACCATTTCAAAGACACTAAACTGTTATGGTCCTTGGGTGTCAGTAAAGTAAAATCATTGGAACCAATTCCGTCAATTTAGGTACTTGATCCTTAGACCATGGAAGATATAAAATTTGAGATCATAATATATTAACTATATCTTACAAGGGTGGTGTATTTTCAATTAAATGTATGAATATGAAACTCTATAGAGGGGAACTTATTAGTACTATGATCTTCAAGATCCTTGAGAAATTCCAATGGGTCCCAATTTAAATAATATTTGAGTTTTTAAATATCAGTGTAATTATGAATCATGCAATTTATTGTTCATAAAAAATGTTCTAATAGAAAATTAACAATAAAGGGTTAAACTATAGGTAAAAGATTATAAAATATTATTTAAAATTATTTTTTGAGTTGATGTATTTTATATATAATGTTCAAGGTCAGTAAGTTAGTATTATAGAATGTTGTTTTAGAAACATTCTATATGGTTGATGAATAAGATTTTTAATATAATATTGAGATGAAAAATAACAAAAAAACATCATCTTCCAATGATTTTGAGAATATAGTATCAAATATGATATGTTTCAACGTATAAATTCATTTTTAGGTATAAATATGAATTATATTTTCTATTAAATGATACATAAATATTTTGATAAATTTAATTTCTTATTTAATGGAGTTATTCTGAAGAAGTAAATATTTTATATAATGGATTTATTACAATAATTTCATGTTCCTGTAAAATGGACTAGTATGAACCATACATAATGAAACAGAAAATATATCAAGCAGTACATAATGTATTTTGGAGGTATAATTCACTCACTCTCTATGGAGATACACATTTTTATTCTATTGGGGTAATCATTTAGAATGATGAATAATCCTTCTCATTAGTTTTATCTTTCATACTTTCCTTCATGGTATAATTGGTATAATCATTTAAATGTAAAAATAAACATTGAGATATGATAAAATATGATCCTTATTGTTGAATAATTGGGAAACAATAAGATTAATTGAAATAGAATTCTGTAGTTCTTGTTTCCTTCTATAATCATGTTATTCTAATTCTTCTTGTTTGGCATTTTTTTACTCATCCCATGTTAAATTGTCATATAAAACATTCTATATCGATAATAGATAGACCATGATGGAAAAAAATTATAATATCAAATGAGTTATTGGTCACTTTAGTAGAATAATAAGATTATTTAACACTATGCACTCTATTCATTTGAGAGAATTGATGACCATCTCTTCACGTTAAAACATACCATTTTCTAAAGGATGAATAAAATTATTTTTTGAAAATACCTCAATAATTCAATTAATAAATATATTATAGTGATGTTTATTGTATGAATACATATTTACATATAATAGACTATCATAAATATAGGCATTTAGGAATATGATACATTATCAACAAAAAGGTGTGGCTGATTATAAACTGAAGAATAATGTGGGACATCATGAATTCAAAAATAGATATGGTATCAAACATTTGTAAAAGAATTTATTCATAATATTGAAATAAATAATTAGTTACAGTATGGATAATAAAAATTTTCAAAAAAAATCAAAATCAGGGACCAATAAATTCAATTCCCACATACAGAATGTTACATCTTGGTCCAATAGAGCTCGAGGTGCCACCCCTTAAGCCTGCATCCAATAGCATGAGGGATAGAATCCATCATCAAGTAGGAATATCACACACTTTTGAGGCCTTATCCCATGGAACTAGTATTTACATAAAAACATACATCTTTCAGAAACATTGTAGATATATACATTCAGAAAAATATTTCATTCGTACATCTATATATAAACTACAGTACAGAATAAGAATTAATAGTCTAAAAAGGAATTGTAAGAAAAGAAAGTGTCAAAGATGGTTAGATGGAGGGTAAAACCATCAATTGTAATTACCAGAAATATCCTCATCCATGAAATTGAAAATACCTTGGCCCTCTAGGCACACTAATCTCTACCTCCTCTGAGTTCCCCTAGAACTCCACCAAAAGTCCTACCATATAAAAATTAATGAGAAAATTATTTTTATATGTTAGTATTAAAATACCCTTTATAATCCCCAAAAATACTAAATATAATAGGGAAAATGAAATAAAATAGTTTCCTTGACCTATGCCTGGGGGGAACCCAGGTGAGATAGAAACTCCATCTCGACCACTACTTGGTTATCTACAACTAATCATCATCATACACATGGTATGTCATCCATGAGAAACGAAAAAAATATACATGGAATCATATAATTGCATAGATATACTCATATCAGACTCCAAGTCTCATCATGTATCCACCATGTAGCCAATCTTCCAATTATACATGAGGCTCAATAACATCAGTTATATCCATGAATAAACAAAATTACACATTCAATCCCAAATGAAACTTAATTAAGTGGATTCACTCTATTAGAGATATATTTATAATCCATTATTCTCAATCCAAGAAAAAATTATCCTTTAATAAAAACTCTCTATGACTGAATATTTTCCCAAAAAAAATGATATTAACCACACAATAATTCACCCAACACAAGCATATAAAAACACATATGGACATGCCCACACCTCACAAATAATAATGGGCTATGGATCACAACTCTAAACCATAAACCTCATATATCCCCTCAAAAGGGAGAAATATAAAGTCCTTCCCCTCCCTGATTCCCCACAGTCAAGGATCCTTCTAACATGTTATACCTCTATAGTGTACATAGGGAAATATCCACAAATCACCAAGATGATGGGGCAATATATCCTAACCAATTTTCTCGTATAATAATTTTAGTGGTCCATTCCAAATTACTATGATCCATTGTTGAGGGAGATATGACTATAGTAGAGAACCAACTCCCCACCAAAACATTAATATAGGGGACTCCTAGTTCATTGATAGTGCACATGGACCCTATGAATATTGGAGTACTAACACTACCTACTTGATCAAAATAGGTTACTCATATCAAGAGATGATATGGAGTACCAACAATGGAATATAGGACACACACTGTTATGTTAATTCGGAGTATTGACTCTATCTGAACAAAACACATGTAGAACCCACACTATATTGTGATTGGAGAGTATATAATCCTTGGATACATGACCCTCACCATGGAACCCTATGGGAGTAATAACCATATCTATACCATTAGTATGTATGTAGCGCATCAAAAAAGAATAATTGATCATAGTCTCCATATGTAAAAACAATATGACTGGGTCACATCCTGGTACAATTAGGGGAGTATTAATCCTTGGGAAATTAATACATAAAAAGGGGACCCACACCCTTTGTGGGTGAGTTACATCTCTACTAGAACAAGTGGTAAGAGAAAATTGTTCCCTATAATAAAAGGGGATAAATAGTCTTAGATTTTCTCAAACAAGAAAAACTAATATCCTGCATCAGTCAAAACTCATAGAATGGTAAATAAATCTTATGACACCTCATGCACTAACACATTCCATGGTTAGGTAAACCACACATTTAAATTAGTGGATCACTGTAGTACTAGCCTAAAGTATCCTGAAGACTGAGATTTTGTGGTTACATGTAAGGGTAACGACCAAAAAAACTCCCCAATGATACTCCCTAATCAGTACCCTCAGCCAAGAATTAGTGAAATAACATTTTTAATGAATAATTCAATGTTATATATAAATATAAATTGACAAGGCTTCCATCAAGATCATCATTGGATAATGCATTGATGTATACCTGAATTGGAGTCCTAAAGAATGAGATACACTTGGAAGAAGAACCCATGAACTATAAGTGGAATGTAATATAGTCCACATGGTGTGGGACACATTAATAACAACTAATAATTTCTTCTACCTAATTTGTGGGCCTTACATACAAACATTCATGTAAGGAAAAGGTGTAAATGACTTGTTTCAGCTCACCCAGGGCCTCAGACATTCTTTTTCCAAAATCACTCAGCCAACTGCATATTCTACATGGTGTTTACCCAAAAGAATATGTATTTGTTAATGTTAACCAACCTCATAGCTATATCCTCAAAAAATACACATGTTATAAACATAATGCCCTTGTATTTGTCCATGTACTACCAAACACCTGTGTTTCTTGACTTGGAATCCCTAGACATGTCCCTCAGCCACAATATTTTTGTGCATACCCCTAGTAAACATAATACAATATGAAAATACATTTTCCCCATAGAAAAAAAACACATGTTTAATGCATCTACAGTAAATTACATGTGATTTGGAATTTTGAAAGGTAATTCTTCTCGTACCACACAAAACACCACGGTTCCCACAAAAAAAAATTGATGCCTATGGGATCTCTAGAATCCATGATATGAATATAAAACATTAAAAATTCATCAAACATCCTACCTCATGGTAAAACAAAAATGCTTTTGGTTCAAAATAATGCTCGTTGGATGATCAAGCTCGATTTTGTGATGGTCACTGTCAAAAATGGACTTCAATGGAACCTCATTGATTTTGTTTGGCCTCATCATTTCAATCAGTCAAGGTGGGGGGATCATCCTCTCCAATTCAGTGAGTCAAATGTAGGGGGAAAGATACTATTTTATTTTTAATAAACTAATTCCATCAACTTTCCTACCAACATGTCTTTAATCGATAACCCAACACCGATGATAATTATGCCACACTGAAAATAAAAACCATGTTATGACCTCAATACTGTTCTTAAATTTCTGATCTAGGTCCCTATTTATTTTTTATTCCACATTTACTATGAAACTGAACTATCATTTTATAAAACATTAAATTTTTTTTATATTAAAATACATAGGGTCTCTATGAATAAGAATCCCACATCAGCTCAGTTCTTCATTTAAAAAGATTCATAGAATTAACCCCAAGTATTATATGGGAGAAATAATGTCACTACATCCTCCCAAAAATAAGGATTTTTATACCTAAAAATGTAAATACTAGTAAGAGTGATATAAACTAATCTCTCTAGTGGAAATCCTATACCAATTATCTTTGAGAACGGCATCATATGTTTCTTACATGCATGCGCTCTGGGGAACCTCAATGTTCCAAAAAAATTGTATAGATTAAACTTAGTTAGCATTATGCAATATAGTATTCACACATAGACTTGTTTATGACTATGAGAAACAACATGTATAGAGTCCTTATTTTTCCATTGGGATGAGTGTGATGCATATAAATAGTCATTAGGTCTATTAATACACCGCCTTACTAAACTTTCACATATAATGAAATAACCCAATAGGTGTTGTCTGCCACTGGATAAACATCACTACTTAAATCTCACGATTATAGTGTGAAAATATCACTTTGATTACATGAGGGTACTAATGAAAAAAATAAGGATTACCAGTTTTTCAAAATATATCATACTAGGACCTCTGTCTATTGACCTCCAGTATAAAAAGATCTCAAAAATCCCAAAAACCACCACACTAACCATAGGAAAACCATCAAATCATGGATGGTAAGACACCAATCTATAATAAAGAAATATTGTAGGGCCTCCCTATGCTAGTAGGGAATTTTTCTATACAATGATCTCTTTTCACCAAGTTTACAAGTATACAAGTCAAGCTAAATGGAATTGTTTATATCCCTTGGACTAACATCAAGAATCATTAATGTAACGACCCCACGAAAATATATGTCAAAGGAACTCATCCACCATTCTTACACACAATAATATTTTTGTGTCACAAAAACTCCCATAATATTATAATCTAATAAAAAAAATTCATCTTTGTGGGTGATGTGTCCCTTTTCCTCATGAATATGAAGTTGTTTTAAACAATAACAACACATGGCCTTCGTGACACCCCACATATACAATGTTAAATATCTAGCATGATGTGGGAATAATTGAGTATATCAGAACTATTATTATCTATAGTACAGAAAAAGTTGAATATAATCAATAAATAACTCTAATCATTCTTGATTCCACAATGTCAATGAAATATACAACCTATAGCGAGACATAACCTCATCCTCAAGCTCCCTACGACTAGAAGGGACAACATGGAGGTGGTGGTTTCATTATATCAACTTGTCTTCCACATCATACTGTTCTCCCTGCTCCTCCCCCACAACAGCCACCATATGGAACTCTATTTTCTATATGATTCATCAATCAAATAGGGCCATTTATCATCTCCCTCTCATTATAATGGTTTTTAAGTAAATCTTGTGAATGATGTCCCCAACTATCATACGAGTAAAACCCCTTCTCCTATTGCTAACCATTTCTTTAGTACAACTCATATGATATAGACCTTCATATCTGCATTTAACAATGTGTTTACCTCATGCACTATTATCCTATCAAAATTATTCTTATATTTGATGTAGATAACTAAATCCAATTATCATCACATCTAGCCACATCTGACCAACATTCCAATATGAATATCTCTCTCACTATAGCTCCCTCCATCAAACCCTTATAAGAGGGAAGCTGAAACTGGACCAAAACTGAATAGTTATATCTATAGATCATCTTCTAAAATGACCATTCAACGAAATTCACATCTCAGTCCATGAATATAGATTATCCTGAATAGTTATTCAACCTTGATGAGCAATCTTCCATGGACATTATTCCTTACCAAGGTTTCATTGATACACATCAATTTCAACATTATTATATAGAACTACTCCATGACGTGGATCTAAACTCCACCTAAGTGAGAATCACATAATCATGGGTCTATTTTATCAAACTCCATTATCACCTAGCCTATCCCTACAAAATACATGCTACTAGGACCCCCAGTGGATAACGAGGTGTCGTTAAAATGAGAAAATTTCATTTTATTACCTCTAGTAATACCTTAGATTATTTGGAATCTAGGTTATCTTGATACATCATTATTCATTGTCACTAGAGCTCCTAATCTGAACTCATACTACATGATTCATTTTCATGAACATACAATGGAATATATTTCTTAATAGGTGGTATCATAACTAGTGTACTATCATGAGGTACATCTACAAGACAAATTTCTAGACCAAAAGCCAGTTTACTAGATTAATACTCATCACAGTCACATCAAAAATCATGTTAAATATTTTATCATATAGGGTATAAAAAATAGAATGATGTTACATGATTCTTAGGATTATATTATGGAATATGTCTTAGAAGGACATGGAACCCACATCCCAATTATATATGATACATCTACCAAAATATCCATATTAACAGTTACCTAATGTACCGAGTAAAAATGCATGACACTAGACTCTTTATGAATGGATGCATCATTCATCACAGTAAAACTGGATATAATGACCTAGAAACAAAATTCCAAAAACATCATCACTGTAACTATAAATACAAAATCAATATAATTTCTAGAACACATCAACACAATTATCCCTATGTAGAACCCACTTTGATACCAAAATATCATGAAACATATCATTGGGGCCTGAGTAAAGTCTCCCCAACCACTCCTCCAATAGGATATCAGATTTAATCTACCAATGTGTAAACATATAATAAATATGAGAATAATTAGCCTATGGAACATTTACGAATTCACCTATATACTTGTCCATGATATAGTGTAGAGACAAAAAGATGGAATCAAAATGACAGCATTCATCTATCCCACAACCTAAGTACAAAATTAGTACAAATAGTGTAAAAGGGGAAAATACAAGAACACCATAACTATTAAAATCATCCCGCCTTCACATGAAGGACGAGAAAATTTTCTTAAGTATCCACCAAAATGATCCTCGACCAAGCACTGGGAAACACCTTGTTTTATCTAGAAATAAAAAGACCAATATGCCTCGAGATATTCATGAACTCCCCCAAAACGCCTTTCCCATGTCAACATAAGACATAAATGGGAAAATACCCCACATGGTTGAGTATAAAAATACATCTTTCGAATCCCAAAACCCAAAATTAAAATAAGAAAAAAAAATTCTACAACCTTCTTCACCAAAACCATATGGGACCTAACAAAGAGTGAAATTCCATATCATCCACTACTCAAATATTCAAAATTATTCATCTCATTTGACTTTGTATCTCATCTAATAAACATGAAATGTCATCATGTAATCCATGTATCAACCAAAATACTCATCTAAGACTACATGTCTTATGAGGTTCTCACCTCATAAACAACCACATGATTATAATTAACGCTAAATAGTAACACTCCACTTGGAGAACACAGTACAAAATCCATGATATCCTAAATGGAACTCATCCAAGAGATAGTACTCTATTGAAAATAGCTCATCCATAACCACTATACCAAGTGATGGGAAATGATCCATAACAAATTGATTTCTAGGTCCAGCATTATCCATTTTAATGGATTTCCCAAAACTGTTGCCTTACACCCAGTGATGTATCATAATAACAAATGTGGAGAGACCATCCCCACACCAAAAAACTATGATTAGTGAGAACTACAGTAAACCATGCACCACATTCATCCCAATGTAACATAGAAATGGAGATAAGTACACCTAGATGTTTTCCTTCTACCAAGGGTGTAATAGATCGTATAACCAGTGATAACCATGTAGAGATTTTAGGAAGAGGTCCAGACTCTCAATGACGACGGAGCACTATATACACACTAGGATTCATATATAATAAGTTTAGGGGTTCCATCAATGACTTTGGTTTACAACTATCTAGATAAAGTACAAATACCCTATATAAAGGTAAGTAACAAATCTACATCCCAGATCATAATAGGGAAACCACTCCCTATGAATACAGGGGAGTACTGGACCTTGAAAAGAGAAACCTCTCCCTGATATGATAGTGAAGTAACTTTTCAATTTTATCATATCATATAGAGTACATATACAGTAGTGGAATAGTGGATTAAAAACACCATGGATAGAGGACTCTCACCGTTGAATCAATAAGAAGTGCCAGCTCTAAATTCTCACCTATTATTGATTACCCACAACCTATAAAATTAAGAGAGATTCATATCCATATGAAAAATGAAACTAGGTACCTAAACCATTATCCAATCTAGGGAATATCAACCTCAGGGTATCTAATAAAATTGTATATGACCCACTATATATGTTGGAGAGTTCAAAATCTACCAGTACGAGAGTTTATGGAAACTATAACCCAATTATGATTGGGGACTAATAGGCCTATATTCAATATTATAGTCCAAACTAATCTTTTTATTCAGCCAAGCAACACTGAATTGAGGGTCACTCTAGTCATGACTCATGTTATATCACATTTTCAAGGTAGGGTACCCACACCACAAACGAAGGAGATAACTACAATACTATTATAATGTGTCTAGGGGAATCATATAATGAGATGATAAGGAATTATATAAAACAAGAAATCTTTCCAATGATACATTGATATCTCTATACATGGAGATTCACTGTAAATATAGTATTTTTCTTGAATATCCCACTTCAAATCTAAAATAAACACCATAATGTCAACCATCACATTTCATGTTGAACAATTCTTAGAAGAATGCCATAATCTGAGTCCCAAATTAAGAGATACACTATGTTGAAGATCCCATGAGTAGTACATGGCACATATTGGGGTCCACATGGGGTGTGACCCCACCATCACTTGTATCCATGTCCTCTCCTATATGATATTTTAAGAAATTAGTTCATATATGTATTCAATGTGGTGTATAAGGTGTGTCATTCCACAAATGGGACCCGTGTCGAGCCTTGACCCACATGGATTGATCAGTAGTTTCTTCCACATGGAATATTCCCAAGGTACATGTAGGTCTCTATATAATTGACCTATTTTACATTCCCTAATTCAATTATCATTTATATATCGTTGTTTTTCTATATATAGTCATGTACTTACACATGAATATTTCCCTTGATATGATACCCTTAGCTATATCCCTCGACCAGTGGACATGACATCACAACACAATGTGTTCCACCCGTACACAATGTCTGGTATCAAAAACACATATTCCCAAAATTAGAGGAGAACATGGAATGGGACTGTCCACAACACACTGTGTGATTTGGAATTTGGAATGGGAATTACCTACAAGACACCCATTAACCAAATTATTCCCCCTAAATTATACAGATTAACTCCTAGTGGATCTCCAACAGTTGTAATATGTTTCAATGACCTGAATGGAACACATCAATAGTAAATTGATACATGAAAATCTAATATACCTTCCTTGTGTGGAAATTATGATTCTTTATGTTCAAAATGATGCTCAAGAGTTGTTGAAGCCAGATTCAATGACAATCATCATAAAAAGAGTGATCTGTAGGAACTATTCACTTAAGATCAACCTTGAGTCATCTATAGATAAAGGATGATGTCCTCCTCTACCATTGACGAGTGTAATATGGTGGGATGAGAGTATATTAGTTTATTTTAAATAATTTAATATCAGGAAAATGTCCATCAATGTTCTATAAAATGATATCTCAGTGATTTAAAACTTTAAGTCACAGTAGGGTAAAAATCCTATTTTGAACTCATCCATCATCTCATATTTCATATATGTTGCTAAACATAGAAATTTACTCATCTTTGAAAAGAAAATGGATGAACATGATATAATATAATTATTTTTCAAAATATCACCGAACCAAGGCCCTCCTAGTAGAGGAATCCTACATTGAATTAGCTCATGGCTTCAGAAATATTTGTAGAAATATTTTAAAAAGATAAATAGAAAAACCTGAGTTCCTATAATGAATTTACATGTGTTGATAGATATATTGACAATATCGTAATTTTTTACATGAATATGGTGTGAAACTAAAAAAATGTCACATCATGCTAAAATATATAATATTACCATCAATGTGGAAAAATATCAAAAAAATTTGATCTTGATTTAGAGATTCAATCCAATAAAACCATAGTGAGATTTTCTTTTATAGAAATCTATCAAGAACTAAAGGATTTACATTCCCATGATGAATATGGTTTCTTGATTCTATATTATTTTTTTAGATTACTTACATTGAGGTTGTGTGGTTATATTTTTTAAAATTTTACACATGTCAATAGATCAATTACCTCGCATCCAAAAATGGTAATAACATTACATGTTCTAGGTACTCAATTGGGTAGTTGTCCAATTGGATTCTTGTTTTTTTCAAATGCATTATCACGTGTCCTTTCTGGGAAGAGTAAATGATGAGTTGAATCAATTATATATCTCCCAAATTTTTTGGATGGGGTTGTCACTCTCTAATTCCCTATACTAAAGATCATTTCAGATAAATAAAGATTTATAAGGATCCTTTAAATGATTTATATGGATAAAACCCACTCTTGTTTTATTGATGGTTGTGATATAGTTTCAGTTTTACGGGATATCATTAATCAACTCATGGGTATTCTCGGGAAAGAGGAGAGAAACTTTTTAAATATATAAATTTCACCTTTTATATTCATGATGTACTACTTGTATTTATAATAAACATTAAATTGTGGAGATCAATTATCATGAGATAAAATTGGGTAGATAAATAACTATACTTATTATAGCCCGTTGTTTGTGATGCAGTGTATATAGAGGAATGAGAATGGTAGAATGTACATTTATGGAGAAAAAATTGAAAACATAACCCCTACCTTTTTGATTTTTGTGATTCTATTCAATTTCTATATTAGTGTTGAAGAGTAACCTTTAATGTTAATAATCAATTACTAAAATTCATTATTGAATGAGTGTCTAATATCATCATAAATTTTTTAATATTTTGGAAACTATTTATGGATTTTGTTAGTGATATGTAAATAATCTATTGTTTTACAATTTATTATCATCTAAGGCTTGCACCTAATGACAAATTTTATGAGAATAACTGACCTCTATATTAACAGTATCATTAACATGAATCATATAATTATATAATTATTTTTTATAGTGGTTTTAATAAAATAAAAGTCTTGATATGGAATTTAATTATAGAAGTTAAATAAGATAATGAAAATAGAAATGACATTTTATTCAATACTAGATTACCTGAACTCAATTTATTTCAACATTAGAATAAAATTTTACAATGCAATATATTTTAAATCACTGCTATTTGGATATGGTAGGTCCATGAGAAAACTTTATTGGGAAATGATATTTAGAATAAACATTTTCCCAGAGAGCCAGAATCATAACTAGATAATGAAAAAATAGTTTCATTATTTCATTTAACGAACTATGGAATTAAACATTATATGGTTATATAGTACCTTTCTTGAATAGAATCATGAATGACATAAAATTACCTTTTATAATGTGGAAATATACCATGCTTATAAAAATCTACCATATAATCTTGTCAGTATAGAGAGAATTCATAGTTGGGTTAAATTAATGATGGCCATTTTCTTCTCTAGATCATATTTATTCAACTATTCCATGAAACTAATTAGTGTAATTTGAAATAGGTATACAATAATATAAAATTAATGATATTTATATTTAATTTTTTTGAGTAAATCATGAAGAATATTTTCTTGAGATCATTGAGATTGTTCAGTTGTTCATGTAATTATGACACAAAATTCACAACATAGTTATATCCTTAATTCCAAGTATATCCATTTGGTTTTATGTATAAAAAAAGTATGAATATTCAACATTCATTAATATATATAGGGGATATCCTAATATAATTTTTTTCATCGGTTTCCTTAAATATATTGGTATATTTGTCCTTAGTAGAAATTTTTATTTGAGTATATCTGATGTATCTAGCCATGAAATGTTGGACAAATTAATTGGTGATTCATCAATTAGTGTCTTTGTAACTGAGAAAGGGATATTAACTTTGGATTTTTTGTAGTTGAAACCATTAATATAGATACAACCTCTAATTTATCCATTATTCTAATTAGTTTAAAAAATATTACCAATCCAAATGTGGTGTATAACATTAATAAATATTTTCTTATTAACATATCTAATTTATTCTCATAAATTACACTCTTTGGTGGTAATTTATATATAGGAACTCAATTATATACAACTGATTAAATAGCTTGGTAAATATAGTTAGTGATGAACTAAGTGTTGAGTCCACACATCTCTTTTTTAATCTTTTAAAATAATTTATGAATTAATTTATAAAGTGATATTTTTTAATCAGGATAATGAAATGAAATTATGGAAGCAATAAATTTCATTCTAATTTATTCCTTCACAATGAAGTTCCACTGTATTTAATCATTAATGTTTATATATGATTATTCATCAAAAGGATAGATGGTAGTAATCTAGTTCATAAAAATATAATTCATAAGGGTTGGTGGGATGATATGAATCTTCAAAAACATGTGATTATTAGATGGAATTACCTTGTATATATTGGTATTATCATACTAATAATATTATTATCATTCTGGATCTGTAGGGAATAAATTAAGTGATTTATTGACTCTAAATAATTATGATGTCTCTCTATATAATCTTATAATAATTTGAAAAAATCTCAATTTTTTACCAAGAATAGTTATAATAATTACAATGATATAGATTGGTGAGTAATTGATTGACCAAATTTTTAAGAATGTTATAAAAAATAATGGTGTGGTATCTCAATATCATTGTGTACCAATTTTCCTCATTTTTATTTTTGTTGGTCCAATACATCATCCCCTGTAAATTTATTTAATGCTTATGATTTGGGTTTGTTACTTCGAAATTGCGAATATGCAGCTAGGAACTCCCACGTTAGCTTATCCAATTTTCCTATGAGTAGTTATTAATGTTATTAGGTCTATTGATTTTTTAAAAACCTTTTTCCAATGAAATATTACACATCCTTCTATAATACACCACGACAATATCATAGTATTAGCATGAGTGAAGGCGTCAATAATTTATCTAAAACATACATAAATAAACATAGAAATAGTTTTTAAGAAAGTTGAGATATGAAAAAAAGGATGACTCCTTACATGTGTAACTTAGTAATTCTTAGTAATCACTTGAATGATGTGTATTTCTAGAGAACTAGAATTTAGTTATTGGACACCACAATCTTACTAACCAATACCATAATATACTAGGTAATCCTTGTAATCCAAAACTATTAAATAATGTTCACTCATAGGAAAATTATGTTATCATATTATTTAAATTTTATTTTTTTATGAGTTTAACTAAATTAAATTCATTATATAGATTATGTTTTTTAAAAATTCTGTTATATGATTTTTTATGATTTTATTAAAAAGTTGATTATTACTTGAATAGTGAAATATATAGTGTTTTTTTAAAGAAAGTATGAAATAATTGTTATATAATAAATAACTATAAATTTATTCAGTAATATTATTGAACAATGATGTGTCTAAATAGAAAAAAATTATGTATTAAAAAAAACATTCAAAATTTGTATAAATTATTCTTAATCATTTATGTTGTTCAATAATAATTTAAATTTTTTTACTAAATATTTAATTATAATTAATATTTGGATTCATGTTGAAGACATATATTATTAATTGGTTTTATAATAAATCTTTTTACATAATAAAAATCAAGTACATTAATAATACAATACTATACATAAATATGAAGCCTAAAAATACAATTTTATAAAATTGGTTTTTTATGCATTATATGAAATAATATTAACATTTGGTTTTATTAAATCTATAAATTTATTCCGATAAAAATGATATCATATTATTAATAAATATTTCTAAATAATTTATATATATGATCTAATTTTTAGGTTTTAAAAATAAATTAACCAGTTATAAACTAGTTTCCATAGTAAAAAAATTTTAATGTTAAAATGTTAATAAGAAGAAACATTATAACATGTTTAAAACTTGTATGAAATTGAGTGATTATGGGATTAATGACCATATCTCATACCCTACTAAATAATTATATATTTTTAGATCCACAGGGAATTAGAAACATAGATCCACATTATCTTATTTTATCATATATAGAAAAATATCATTCTCACTACTTATTAATAGACCCTCTCACCAACCCTTCAAAAAACACTAAAAATTAAAGTTTAGTATAGAAATTTAACAATTATTACATCAACTAAAATAATATTTATTATTCTTATGATTACATATTTAATATATTATTCTAGTCCTTCCGTTTTAAAGGAGTCCGCTATGTGGAATCATAAGTCCTCAACATGATTATAAATTTTTACTAATATAAATTTTCTTCTCTATTATATTGGAAAACATATTTTATCATTCACATACAATGAATTTATTATTTTATATATTGTTAATTTTATAAAGCTAATGTAAGGACTATTAAAAACCATACCTTTTCCACTTATAGAAAATAAAAACTAAAATTTTATCTACGTGGGGTCAACTAACTCTAAAAAGTGTCATATTTAATTATTTTCGACCATAATACATAGATAATAAAAAAATTAAATTTCATAAATAAATAATTATATTTCATTAAAAAAATTATATAATTAAATGATACAACCATTTATTTATTTCCCACATTATATGAGAAATGAAATCATCAACCATGTTTACATGCGGAGTACCACCTCCACAAGAATAATAGTTTTAAATTTATTTATATTTTTTCAATTCCATTAGTGGATGGTAAGGAGGCTATGTTTAATGGATAAATATGAGTTATATGAAATGGTTATGTATTTCTAAATACATATTGTACACCCTTTCATATAAATGAGAAATTAATTATGTTGTAATGTTTAAAAGTACAATAGTGGGTTCTTACTAATAAAAATATTTTCATCATAAAATTAATTATCTATGAATATGATATATTTATCTTTTTCTAGTTTGAAATTTGGTTATATGCAAAAATAATTTCAAATAAAATTAATTATTCTACCATAATAATTATAGAATAGATAAATAAATTCATAAATAACTAGAAATTATTTTATGTCTCTGTTTGGATATATTTAACCACCAAATCAAACATTTCTATAATTTTATATACTGGATATAAATATAAATTTAATTTCTAATAAAATATTTTATAAATAATATAATAATATTTTCATTTCCATTTTCATTTTCAATTTTAAATAGAAAATAAAGTAATATACTCTTTATTCTTGAACACAATGTATGTTTGATCAAAAACCTTAAAACATGATCATCAGAAATTTAATCATTACGGATCATAACAATGAAACCAATAGAATTAATTTATAAAATTATAAATAATTAAATAGGATCAATTATTTTACATTTTATAATATCAATATTACGAAAATTTGGATTATAAGGAATAAAAATACAGAAAATACAAAACTAATTCAAAATATTGAAAATCAATATCACATTAAAATATAAATAGAGAATAAATTAAATATGTACATTGAAAATATATATCCAAATAATGCTAAAAACATTATTGTGAAATTAATATTGTTGTAAAATATGTAATTAATATAGTTATTTTTGTTATATAGTATGTTAGTGAATATTCTTCAATGAGGGTTTAAATTTGAGGGTATATTGAATAGAATTTCAATTCCTTCAGACATGATTATGTTATACATAGTTTTCTTAGTTGTAAAAAGTACCTAATACCACATAAATATTTTATATAATTATTATATATAATTATTCTAAATATCTAATGATTACTTTTGAATTATATCCCTTTAGAGATTTTGATTGATAGGTTACAAAATAAATATATAATACATAATATTCCTAATCTTTGGAAGAAAAATATTTTGTATTATTTTTTAGAAATTTATTCATTATAAATATTTGAGAAGGATAGAGAAATTGAATCAAAAATTAACCTATGAGAAATAACCATGAAAACTAATGGATTTTTGTAAATTAAATGATCACTCGATGTAGGATCTTTGAACCTAAAACTATAATTTGTTATACACTCAATTTGTGTTTTCAATACATAATTAAAATGAACATTACTATCCATAATGAAGAATGATACATCAATATTTTGGTATCCTATAATTGTAAACAACAGAAATCAATTACAATAATTAATTTTTAACAAAATTATGACACTCAGTTTCTTGTATGTGAACCCTTATATAAGTATATTATGTATAAAGAATTATTGAGATAGGTTTTGAGAGGTTTAGGGGAATTTTGGAATGATTTGGAGCTTTTAATGCATGTGATGTATTTGAGAAATGTTAGTACAAACCATTCACACTATCAAGGAAAGTGTGAGGATTATGGAATAAGAAAAACCAGTTATGCATGTTTGGTGCATGGAATGGCCAAATTGTGATGATGTTTATGGGAAATTGTGCATGTATGGATAAGTGGTAAGATCATAGTTGATGAAAAATTTGTCTAACCATTTGAGCCATCAAAAAAAATTGGTTTCCATGAGGCATTAGTTTATGCATTTTAGGTTCACATTTTGATGAACCAATCTGTTGCTCTACAAGAAAAATACAAAACTTTCATCCTAACCTTATTTTGGGCTATCCATTTAAAAAAATTTTATTTTTTGTTATATTAAATTCAGAAAACTTCCAAATTTTGGATTTAATATGGGTTCTATATTAGAAGGTGGGAAACTATCGTTTTTAGAAGAAATAATATTTTTAATATTAAAAATGAATTTATTGATATCTTATGCTTATAAAATCTATTTGATGAATGAAAAAATTATTTAATATATAAAATGTAGATATTCTCATAAGTAATTTAATTCAATTCATAACCAATAAAAATGTATGGGGTATATCATAATATATTATGTAATAATATTTTAATACCGTGTTATTGATCATAAAACTCGGTCTTCCATGAAACATAGGCAATAAAAGACACTCATAGATGCATGTCACACAAGATAAATCAAAATTTCAGGCATTACAAGAAAGGGATTATATTAAATTTATTTATAATATTAAATATAACATAATATCTCTAGAGGATATCTTTTTTTTTCAATGTTTGGTGTGGCGTGTCACACACGCTATCGTATAAAAGCTATATTATTTACTATTACCCATGTGTTATATTCTCGTGAACTTAAATAAATTGCATCCTCATAATTTATAATCAATCATGGTAATATTTTTTTTCATTGGAATAAATCCTATATCTAGATAATGGTTCATAAAACAAACACTATAAAGGATATAATGAGATACAAAAATAGCACATGGACTAACATATAACTTGGTTTCTACGTAGGAGAACATTAGTGGCCAGTGAAAATATAGACTAGGAGGAAATATGTAAATATGTATTTTGAGTGATTTCAGTCATTGATTAAAAATATATAAATGACCAATGGAATATTTAGGGCCTCAAATATATAAATATATGATTATTTAAAATACAACCAGATCAATAAAATTTAAATATTATGAAAAAAAATATTTTTATATAATCTTTATAATGATGAGTAATTATTTTAAATCCATGGATATATGGAAATATACATACAAAAACTACTTCAATAAACACAATTTCATCCATTATTTTTGATTCTATTAATTTCTATATTATCCATTACTTTAATGAATTAATATAAAAAAATAAATTTAGAGCCCGAAGAAATAAAATTTAGATTCAACAAATCATAAGATATATGTAAGGATGGAAACTCTCCTATATCTCACTAAATGTCCTCCAAAATAAATATCCTTAACAAATAAGTCTTACACAACAAAAATTAATATTATAAGTTCATCATTTATTTTTATTAATTATATTTTTAACTAAAACAGTGACAAATTAATACATATATCTCATTGGTAAGTGGTAGGTAAGGAAACCATATCATTATACGTTCAAGGGTTAAATCCAAATAGGCTTTCTATAAATAATGGGTTATCACTCAGCTTATTGGTTTTCCTTTCCTAAAAAATCATTGATTCCCGTTTTACTGAACTGCACCTAGAAATCCTAGAGCCACTGTCATGTGACCCTAAAATTAGAATAAGATACATGTAAAAAGTTTCTTAATGAAATGAACAATTTTTTTGTCATGTTAAACTATATTCATAAATAATTCATGTATGATAAATTAATACACATATTTCAAAATATTATTTTTTAATTGAAGGATTTAAACAACATTTCATCTTTCATATCCTTGAATATAATTCTTTAGAATTTTTTTGGGAATCCAATAATGATTAATTATAATAAGGGTGAGCTCAAATTCTCAATAATGGTAAGAAAGTCATAAAAAATATTGAATCAAGGATATTAATCATTATGGAATAATAAATAACTGAAAAGACATGCTACATAGTTAGTAAACTAAGAATTATGTGGATAAATAGTATAGAATGGTAATAACTGGTAAATAATGCTATTAGAATAAGTAGATATGGAATAATATATATGAAGAATAAAATAACTATAACACATTCAAATAAATAAATTAATATAGAAAAAAATTCATCCTTATATATTGTTAATGAAAAACATCCCATTGATATGAATAACTAAATACATAATGAATGGAATTCTAAATAATCAAACATCATGTTTCATAGGAACATGATACCTTTACAATCAAGACCATTAAAAAGATGGTTGAGAATACTATTGTAAATTCCATTCATAATAAATTTTTAATATGTGTTTCTAAAACTGTATTTTCATCTTGGAAACAAACTCAATGGGTTTTTTTCAACTAATTTCATCTCATGAGACTACTAAGGAGTCGAGGAGGATTTCATTAAAAGGTCCCCAACCCATGTCATTCATTCAAAATTAATTCCTCATATATAAATATTAATTCATAAATAATGTTACTTATAAAATATACTTATCGATTAAAGGATACAGATTTATTAATATCTCCCTAAATAGTCAAATAATTATATAAATAAACAAATTATAAAAGAATAGTATAATGTTTTTATGACAAACATATCCAAGATAAATGATATGTATAATTAGTGAATATTAAATTTCTAATGATAATTGAAAAATAAATATTTAAATGGTGAATATAAATAGAATCAATTAATTGAATGGAAATATTATCCATTTCAAAATAAATTAAAAACTATCTACTAGAAAAATATGGACGGAATCAATACAACATATCCCATGTGGATTAAAAATAAATTCTTATTTTTGTTGATGAATATATATATATATATATTATACTATGATCATTTAAGAAGCATTTTAAAGAAAATATAACTATATTTACAAAACATAAAATGTGTTTTCTTTGAAAATCATTTTTTAAAACATTTCGTAAAACGTTTTTTTAAGGAAACATGTTCTCCAACTAATGAGATAAATGATGTCAAGTTTTCTAAAAAGCATTTTATAAAACATAGTGACTTCCAATGTGTGTAAAAATTGTTATATTACATGAAAATGGTCATTAATGACAAGAGTAATTGAAAATTGAAGGTATTATTTAACAATTGTCCTATAAATTCAGTGTAATTTTAAGAATAAAAAATCATGATTAGAATGAGAATATAAAATAAACCCTAAAAATGGATATAATGTTGTAGGGAGAATTAATTAATTAATTATTTTTTTATATCTATAATAATCCAAAAAATAATTAATTTTGAATAATTAAATTGATATTAAAATTATTTATTTACATAATCATTTAATATAAATTTAAATGAGGATGTAAAATAACGCAATGAAAATAAATCAGGTTATGAAATTATTTAACACTTGGTAACATTAAATTTAAATAATCAAAAATGATATATTTCAAATTAAATATAAAATACAATGAATAATGAATTTTTCATTATATTATATGTTAATGTGGATATATATATCACTTATATAATAAATAAGGTGCACAATGACAATTCATTCCTCAAAGAATATAAATATTATTGAAGTCCCTTACTACATAGTAACATTTGAATTATATTACTTATGAAAGAAACAATTTCAAATGAAACTATATGTAAAACAAATATAAATTTATCAATGATATAAAATAAAATAGTGGTAGTATATAGACCACGAAAATTAATTATGTAGTGAAAATGGTGTATAACTCATGGAATGAAAAGTGTGGCAAGAATCCCTTTCCTTGTGTAACCCTTTAGGTGAAAATATTTTAACCTTTGATATAATTATATTAAACATGTTAATAATTTATATCATAGCCATAATAAAATTTATAATTTCATAGATTATCTTATTATAATATCTCATATCCTATTTTTTATCAATCGATCATTATTTTCACTATTTCAGGTATTAATTGTTATGTATTTCGTTTATGTTTTGAATTATTATTTCTATTTTTCAGTTATAAATAATGATTAAAATTCCTAAATAATGTAAAAAATTATTTAAATACCATAAATATATATTATTTATTTATTTATTTTAGTCCAAAATATTTTTATTTAGGAAATAAAATTCACTTTTTAAGGAGACGATAGGTTATATGTAAACATGAACACTACATAAATTTCATTATTGTATTTAAAAGAATGATAAGTAATTGATATATATATATATGTGTGTGTGTGTGTGAATATTATAATGCCAATTTTATATTTATTTCATATTTTTCAATTTTTTATTAAACCTATTCACAATTCATTCCATATAATTTTTGAAGGAATCATTTCTCTTTGGGGAGGAGGTTTTCCAAATGTCAACAAACGATGTTATCACATTCAAACAAAAAGGAAAGAATTAAGTAATGTGTTATATAAAAATTTATAGAAAAAAAATTCATTATTATTAATATATATAATATATAATATATAAATCTCTAATTATTTTATAACTAAAAGATGGAAATTTAAAGAATAAAAGACATCAGTTCAGGAGGCGGTAGTCTTTTGTAAAAATGTATAATGAGTGTGTATCACATTATTTGGATGTGTATAAATATATAGGTTGAAAAATTATTATAACAACATATCAGTATATTTAATATACTTATGTTATTATATAATCTCTGAATACAATTAATTTAATGGTTTGAGGAAGAAATAAAGGGAATGAGATAATTAAAAAATGTTACCCCATTTCGAGTATGTCCTCTTGGTTTATAACAAAATAATTTATTGGGTTCAAATATTCTACAATACATTATTATATTTTGAGGTGCATAATGTTGGGATAATATTTAATAATGTATTGTATGATTGAAATGTCTTTAGATGTGTGAATAAGTTAGTGGGTTGTGAGACTTTTTATAGTAGAGGTGGAGTGGAATTCTTCTAAATTTATTTAAATGGAATTCATCCAATGATTTACCCATGTTATATGAGTAGAATAATTGTAAATATTATATCAAAAGGATTATTGGGTCGATATATGTCCATAATATTTTATTTGGAAAAGTGTCTAGTTAATTTTGGGTATTATATTTAATATTTATTCTTTAGTTAAGCCATTTTTTCTCTAAATTATGGAAATTAATTTTACACACAATCAATAATAAATTTTTTAAAAATACATGTCAATCATAGAAGATATTAATACATATTCATATTAAACATAAGAAATACATTATTCCAAATTCAAATAACATAATATTCATAAATTAATTTAAAACTAAACTCTCATATATGATGACAATGTGGGTTCCTAAAGTAAAACAATTCACATGATTGTTTTGTTTTAATATCACATTTATATTTTAATTGTAATCATATAAAATAAAATTGAATAATATATTTAAAAATGATGAAAAAATTTATTAAAAAAAATAGTTTCCCATAAAAAAATATCTTACATGAAAAATCATTAATGAAGTAAAATTTTGTATTTTGCACTATTTTTTAAAAAATGATTATACATTGAAAAATATAGAAATTTCAACATAGCCTAATTTTAACATTTATATTCCAAGATATGAAGTTTATTTTTTTATATTAGTTTATAAAATTATAAAAAAATAAATTTAATATTTGTTTTCTACTAAAAGGTGGTAAAATTTCATTATTAAAAATTACAAATTTTCAGCATAAATTCCATTTTTTTAATTCTTATAAATATTAAATATATTGGATTAATATAAAGAAATATTTTACTTAATATATTATATATAAATATTCTCATAGTATATTTTATTCTATTATTAACCAATAATTTAATGGTTATGTTGTACCTTTTGATATTAAATATTAATGTTCTCATAATATAGTGTTGTTTTCTAAAACTCGGTCTTGCATGTAAGATAAGATATTGATGAAATTTATTTTTTTGTGAAAAAAAATATAACAGTGTATAATTTTCATTTATATATATATAATATATTATATTTAATTTAAATAATATCAAATATTATAATTTATCGAAAGGTTATATTCATATCTATGTTTGGTGTTTCATGTCCAAAATGTTTTCTTGTAAAAGATAATACTTTAGAATTTCTTAGGTGTTACATAGAAATTTAGAATTATAATTATTCATGAATATCAATTTAATTTCTCTCTAAAGGATTTAGAGGAAATGACCATTAATTAGAGAGAATGATTTTTTCTATTCGAAGCTATTGGAGATCCAAATTCAATGAAATGTCTCTATTCATGGAAATTTATCATTAATATCTTCACCTTATCTCTCTCTATGAATAGTTGATCTAATATGATGGGGATATATTGATTTTTAATGGTGAATTATATATTAGATCTTTTTTAATACATAATGGGTGTATAGATTAAATGGTTTTTCATGATAAGGTCAAGATGATCACTATTCTATTCATCATCTTCACAAACACTTTTGAGGTAGGTGTATTGTCTCTTGGATCCACATGATTAGAACATGAAGCAACTTTTAGGAAAAAAATCTTGTATATATTGTGAAACACTCATGTGAATATTTATATAAACATATTTATTGATTGTATGGATGAAAATTTGGAAATTGGATGGTTTTTAGAAAATCATATTTTATGATCATTTAAAATGGTGATTTTGAAAATAATACTTGGCCTTGATTAAAGGAAAAAAAGAATTTAAACTAATTTAAAGTAAGTAATTATTTATCTGAATAGTCATGGAATTTTTAGTAAAAATTATTATATCATTATCATTTTCTATAGACATGTAACTATGGAAGGGGAATTATCCATTAGGATTCATGGTATTGATTCCCTTGTAACGAATTGATTGATCGAAAAGAGACAACTCCATGTGTGGAACTATCACCTAGGAATGAATGTGTTGATAGGTGGATATATGGATGTTTGGAATTTGGGAGTGGCTATTCCAAATTGTGCTGAAAATTCTTATAATGTTTTTTATATTTCACACCATGTAAAACTATTCTAGAATTGATATAATGTTATTTCTCTATATTAAACTGTTTTATATAATTATTCTTTCAATTTTATCCCATGTGGCATGATTTGGGTAGTCAATGGAGAAATATTATTTATTTTCAATTCAACCCCATCTTTGGTAACTATTACAAATTTTTAGATGTAATCTATTAATATATAGTTATTAAAAGGAAATCTATGTTATTTGGTGTCAGTTCTTGATATTTTGGGAGAGGTTTGTCAATTTAGAGTACATAGCATGTTATGGGTTTTTGGATGGATGTAGTTGGTTTTTTTGGTTTTTTTATTTGGAATCCTCTATTTATGTCACATTTTTTCTTCTTGTACTCTACTATGGTCATTTTTTACTGTTACGATGGTTTGTATTATTTACTGATTGTTCATACAAAGGATTGTTTCTTAATTTTATATGTGTTTTTGAGTTAATATCTCAAAGGGGAAATCATCCAAAAAAATTTATTTTTTTCCTTTCGAATATATTTCCAAAATTTGGTGCCATGATCATGTAATGTAAGGAAAGTATCAGCCCAGGCCTTTTTACAAGACAATGAATGATGAATGGGATGTAAAAAATGGAATATGATTGTTCAATCCCTAAGTATCAGTTTTATTACGTCTTGGAGAAGAAAATGGTTTCACTCTCAATTTTTTTCCTTATTCTTGTGATGGTAGAAAGGATATATTATTGTTGGAAATTGATTTGTAGAGAATAAAAATGAATTGATAACATTTTCTTATTGAAAAACATTTTACCATGGTGTCGAGGTACATTAGTTATTTATGAAACCTATAGGTGAGTTGTACCCTCATCATCATGTGTTTAGCTAATGCGAGTTCCATGGAAACCATTAATTGTATAACATCCAACTAGGTTTTCATTATTTAGTATTTAGTTTTGGATTTTTCTAAATGGTAATAAGAAATGATTTTTGAATGGGTTTAAAATTTCTTCAAATGGAGAGATTTAGAAAAAACACAATTGATGTATTTTGAGTTTTTTTAAATGGATTATTTTGGATAAACATCATGGAGGAACTTGTTGAAATAGTAATTCGAAATAGAAAACCCAAGAGTTTATAATTATTAAGAATAATTTGAGGTCATTTTTTTAATGAAAATGGAAATAGATAGGGACCATAACAACAAATTAGATTAGGCTACAAGAAATTAGGTTTCACCATTTCCCTCGATGAAGCAAATGTTTGTTCCAAATATTTTCTAAAATTTTTATTTTGTGGATAGAGGGATCAAAATGGATTAATAAAGATCTATGGACCATGATGTTTAGTTCTAAATGTAGATCTCAACCACCATTTAAAGTGATTTTCCACTAAAAAGAAGTAACATTCAGAATGAATAATGGGAATTGAATATTAAATTTCCATTTCACCCAAGAAGATGTGAAAATAAAATTGGAAACCTATACATTAAAGTATCTAGAACAAAAGGGGTGGGATTTAGTAGTTCTATCTAGATGGTACCAATTCATGGAATGATATGATTTTGAAGAACTTTTCATCAGTTCAATCAATCCTCACATGTTAAAATATTCTTTAATAATAATAATCTATATTTTGAAGCTAATGAATATATTACTATCAAATTATGTAGTTAAATTTATTATTTTATAATTTTTTTACCTGAAAATTTTCACAGTGCATACTTAAAAGATATATTTTTTTATTTGGGTTTTGAACTATAAATTTTATAAAATATTTTTTTCATTGTATTATTATAATTATTATGTATTATATATAGTGATTATAGAATAAAAATACATATAAAAATTTGGTCTCAATATGAATCTTTATTCCTATGTGACCATTTTGGAACTCAAATTCTACAAACAATTGGGGGACGACACATATTCAATCGGTGGATGTATATCTTATAATCAGACTATAAGATCAATCAAAATTCTTGATTGAATAAATTTTATGAATGTACGATCACAATGTGGTAATGTTGATCATATTTAGTGGGATTGTATGGAACCACCTAGAACATTTCAAAATTAAAACCAAATGGGACAACGTCTACTATATTATCACGATAATCTATAGTTCAGTGCTAGGAAAACAACTCATGTTTTTTAGGCATCATATCAATTTACAAGATGACTAGAATATAATATATATATTTATGATAACTGAGTAAGTCATTGTGATTCTAGGATCCCCATTACTTCTCACCCAATCAAATATCAACAATGGAGTAAATAGAAAATTTCACTGTGTAAGATATTTTATGGATAAAGTAATGTGATCATCAAGGAAATATTGGGTCATTAGATTTTGAGAGGTTAATTTATATTTAAATATTCAAATATGAAATAATTGTTTTCTATGATGGATTCTCATTCATGTATTTCAACTTCTGTGGTTGATAATACATCATAACATGTCCAGATGATTATATATATATTAAAATTCAAAACTTCGTTGGGTAAATGGGAGTGTAAATCATTGAAAAGTTCATTGAGTTTGATAATAATCAATGAGAATTAATATTTTTTGGGATTTCTCTATGATAGATATAGATAAATAATAAATGGTTATGACAGGGGTTTTTCAGAAAAAATATATGACTACTATAATTCTTTTGGCATGGAATGTGATTTTCAAATCATAAAATCTGGTTAAGAATCCATTTAATGAAGATTGGTCATTCAATAACAGTAGAAAAAGTTAATTTTCACTTGTGGTTGGAACTATCTCTTACTAGATAGAAGTTGTTTTTTTGGAATCCATAAATAATATTTGGGATAGGGTGTTTCCAACAATAGTGGACTAGTTCCGTGTTGTTTTTACGACAATTTATTAGGGTTTCCGTCCAAAAGTGATATTGATTTATGATTGATATCATAATGTTTTCTGACACTATTACCCTTTAATCATATCTTATGGATCCCAAATAATTTTAGGAATTGAATGATATTTTTCATCTCTGGGAATGTGAAGGGTTCATTTGAAAATGTACTATATATGGGATGTTCTAGGTATTTTATAAATAAGGTGGATCGAACTCTAGAGATTTTGTGGATTATTGTAATCTTTACAACATTATGATAATGAATCAACATACTCTTCAACAAATTGAATATATTTTTAGTGAATTTAGGGGATCCTAGAGGCTCAAAAAAAAATTCATTAAGAATATCACTAACTACTAGTTTATATGGAAGATATTTTGAAAACATATTTCAGAAATAAAAATAAGAATTATGACATTGTTTTTATGCCTTTTGGTCTTACAAAAGAACTATATATATTTAAAGAATTGATGAATAATAAATTTTAACGGTATACATATTCCTTTTTCATTGGTTTTTTGACTATATAACAGTTTATTCTATGAAAACATCTGATCATGAGAACAATTGGATATAATGTTAGGTATTTTGTGGGAACATCATATGTATGAAAATTTGTCTACCTATGATATATAGATATAAAAGGTAAATTTATATGGTAATGTATCTTCATAAAATGAGTTTATGAAGATCTTTAAAATAATAGACGTTGTTATCTCTTGGGTAGAAATAAATAATGATTTTGATATATTCAGTTTCATAGGCTTCATAGCATAACAAAAGATGTTTTATTTATGCCATTTTAAATTTGGAATCACTACTAAATGATTTGGAATGGGAAGGAGGCCCTTTACATTGTAACAATGATAATATTTAATCCATTTATGAATATATGGATTTACAAACATAATCACCTATACTCACATTTCTAGATTTTTTATAGGTAAATGTAGTCTAATTTGATACATTGATATATCGAGTGGTATTTTTTTCCATATAGGGAGAAATTTTTTTTCTCATGGTTCATGAATGTTAATGTTGTATAAGAAAAAAACCCAATGCCTAATTTGAAATTAATTATGTTATACTATTATTTTAATAAATGGTGTCATTATGTTTTTTTGTTTGAAATTCAAGTTGGTTACAGATAATAAGAGTTCAATTTTTTTATCCAAAGGCATTTGAATCTATGGTATGGAAGATAGAATAATTAAATTTAAATGTTAGACATTGACATTATTTAGTTTACTGGTGAAGGGAGTTTTCTAGAAGATTTATTGACCATGAATCCTTATATAAAATTTTCTAATGTTGTTTTATATAATTAAAAAGTGATAATAGAAATACCATACATGCAGTAAAATTAAACCATCCCTGTTGACGATCCAATTTCCTTCATGTATTTGATTGTTCTGGATGTAGTTCAGAATTTGAAATAGGAAAATATATATAATTATGAATGTGTTTCTATGAGGTAAAAACTCAATGGTGGGTATTCCATCAAAATATGGATGCTATATAGGTTGTTTATTTGGTGTTTTATATAACGTATAATGGAATCCATTTTTCCAGAACAAATTCAAAAGGCATGTAAATATTCGAAATAGACTTTTCATATACGATTCTAGATAACTTATTTGGAGATCAAAGAAAATGATTTGTTATTGAATAAAAAGGGAAATAGTGTAATATGTTTAGAGATGACTTGCATATTAGAATATCAATGAAGAACCCTAAAAACCTGTGGGTAGGGTGTAGCCTTTACCAATTCACATTTTGAAGTGGGAGCACATAGTTATTAATTTTGGGTGTAGTATATAGAGAACATTTAGAGAAAAAATTACTTATAGGTAACTGTTGAGCATCTCACCAATTTAGCATAATTTACCCCAATTCATCAATTCCATATGGAAGATAACCAATCTAAAATATATATATGCGATGTGTTACACCTATATTGAATTCGTGTATCAATTTTATATTTCAAAAAACCAATGTATATGTAATTTTTTATGAGGGCCATATTGTAAATGCTTCAGACTCCATACACTATGATAATTGTGAATAATCCTAATATGGATCTGCAATCTGAAAGGATGATCCAAAAAATGGAAGACTTTCTGAGTTCTTTTTTAATGGATTTTAGTGGCTAATTGGAGAAACCCATTACATTAGTTGTTTAATAATATAACAATAGTTATCAATCACTGATGCATATATTTCCTTTTTATGTATTGTTTTAGAATCCTTTTCATTCTGCACTATTTTTAGGGGAAATAGGTGAGTGTTAAAATCTATGAAAAATCCTTGTATAAGAGGTGAGGGAAAATATTGTGTTGATCCTAAATATGATGAAGATGGTTTATTGATGTCGTAAATTATATGAGGGCCATCATCAATGATTTTTTCATTTTAGGTGGGTGATTATGTGTTCTTTAGAACCTATCAAAGGCTTGGGAAATGTCATTTTTGTATGTTGGGAATTTTTTTTTCTTAGTTCAAAGGACCTTTTGAGATACATGAATTATTTTGTGAGATGGAAAAATATTTGGCATTCCAACCAAGGTTTAGTTAAGTGTATAGTGTGTTTCATGAGTCCTAGTTAAATATATATAAACATTATCTTGATAATTTTATTTAAGGGGATCATGTGGACATAGATATTAATGATAAACTATGTTGTTTGAGTGTATATAATGGGGATATATAAGATAATATATTACACAGGGAAGTAATCATTGTATTGAAGGTTATATGAATAAATGGTATGATTGAGTAAGAATGATCGAAGTGTTCAAGTGAAATGTTGGAACAATTGACCAAATTCTTCTAGGAATGATTAGGTTTTTTAAATTACAGGGAAGGAAAGACCAATGGAGGGGATAATTTAACACCCCCATTTTCTTGTAATTTTCCCCTTATTTAATCATTTTAATTACAAATAATAATTAGAATAATATGCATGTGGTTCACATAAGGTTTGTCATGATTTTTAGGCTTTTCTGGAGGTGAAATTTTTAATCACTCCAAGTACCATTCAAGAAAATGTGTATCATGTGAAATGAATGATGACATACTCATAGGAATGGGATATATTTTTACCAAAAAATAAATATTTCCATGGGAAAATATCCATGTTTATCCATAATTTATGATAATGATTTGTCTAACTATATGAACTACCGACGCAATGGGTTAGACTCAGGTAGTTTCTCGTGCATAGTTAGGGTAATGTTTTTATTAAAATGATGTGTAATATTATATATTTTTTGATACCACATTAGTTTAGGTAGTATTTTGAGAATTATAAGAATATATTTCGACTAACCATTCACCATGAACATGTATCACGCCATTTCAAAATAATTTCTTTTTATCTAAATCAGTTTAAATCAAAAAATCTGTGTTTGTTTCTTGTTTATCCAAAATATTCCACTCATATTACTTCAAATGAATTAATGTTTATTAATTTTGATCCATGATCATGTTTTAGATAATTTAATGGTGTTTGATATCCCGATTCACTTGCATGTATCCCTTCTCAGTCTTTCCTCTTAGACCGCTTCTCCTATGTCATCATATAATCATAGTTCCAATCCTCTATGGATATATTATAATTTTATGATGGATTAATTAAAATATATTTTTTAATATTTGTTTAAAATATGGAATGAAAGGTTGTTCATGTTATGATTTATATTATCAATGTTTCATTCTTCGTTTTGAAGAATGATTATAAGGTTTGTAACTTTTATCTTGATTATGCATGATTAGAACTATAATTCAAAGTCAAAAATGAATTTTTGGAATGAAATTATTGTGAAACCTACAATTTATTATTTATGGAAAAATATTTTATGAATACCTTTAGAAACAATTGAAATTGGATGGATTGGGGAAAATGTTCATTGGTGATAATATTAAAATGGATATTTTGAAATTATTGTTTAGATTTTTTACATGGGAAATAGATGTTGTAATTTTTTGATGACAAGATTTTTTAATGTCAAATTTATTTAATGGTTTTACGTATAATAGGTTAGAATGATTTAATTTTAATCGGACCTTACCTAATTTAAGGGGTTTGTTCAATTATGTCCCCAAGTATTGAATAAATTGTGGAAACATGGTTGCCAATTAGATACCAATCCTGGAGATGGAACATTCACCTGACCATTCTTGTTTGGATGTTTTGATGTCTAAAATCATGTAATCGGTATCCCAAATGGATTTGAGAAAGGTAATGAATGTTTTATTTTATTTTATTCATAGGAAATAATTAATGGAATTTATGTAAAATATTTTATATGTATTAAACTATTAAATATATTTAGGAAATCATGGCTTTTTATTGTGGTGTTATTTGGGAATTTATTTCGGGGATCCTACTGATTTTACACTAAACTTGTGTTAGGGAAATTGTGTGCATTTAAAAGTGTACTTAATGAAGAAATTTGTTATGACAAGGTATTTCAATTATATTGTTATTCTTCTTTAAACTGTTGGAATTTTTTTTTAGTTTTTTTATAGCGTAGTTTATGAGATTCTTGTTAGATGTCTTTGGTGTATTTTTGGTTTTTTCCTTTTCATTCCTTTGGATCTCTCACTTTTATTCTTCTTGTACTCTAATATGGACACTATCATAGTTTTTTTTTGAGTTTAAATTAGTTCAAATGTGTCTTATAGGATTTTTTGGTCATTGTATTTTTCGTTTAGATATTTTAAAGGGAAAATTAAACCCCAAATTTGTTTTAGGAACTTGTAATTTATATCAATACTTTGGTTTCATATGAATGTAACCTAAGGCCTATAACACTTAATGCCCCAACCTAATCAAATGGGTGTGGGGAAAGATGTTATGACCAAGATGCATGAGTAAAACCCCTTAAAAACATGTCATTCTATAATTTAAAAGGGAATTTCATATTATGATGACAATACCACATAGTTTCTACATAGTTTTTTAGAAATTATCTAACACCTCAAAATTTTTTAATATGTACATTATATTTGAAATATCCTTTGAAATGAAAAACCAAATAAACTGACATAACATTATTATTTATTAATATATTTAAATAAATTAAATACATAATATATAATTAGTTTCATGAAATAAAGATTTTTTCTTGAATTACATGGAATAAGTTTTTATCTTTCCGTACATGAAACAATGATTTTATTTAATGGTTTTCATTATATGAAAACTATGGTATACCAAATAATAATAATATTATTATTTTAAATAAAAATGAGCTAATATGTTTTAAATTGGTGGAAATAAATTAGTCTAACTAAAATATGAAAACTTATTGGATTCAATTGGAAACCAATTAATTAGAATTCATTATAAAATAAGATTTAATATATTGGAAATGTTTTACAAATAATTATTATTATGTTGAAAACATATTTTATTCTAATAAATTAAATTATTTAATTTTAGTTAATTATATTAATATTATATATAATATATAATAAATTAATTTGTTTTAATTCATTCAATATAATTTATTGTAATTAGATTATAACAAAATCCACTTTTCCACATAAAAATATATATTATTTTAAATGTAGTTTTTTCACCATTTATAGGAGAACATGTTTTAAAACTAATTTTTCAATCATGTATAATTTTTATTTGAGAAAATATAATTACTTATATAATTTTTAATATAATAATCATCTTATTCTAATTTATTTATTTTTAAATGAGAAGTTTTATTTTTGATGAATATTGAAAAATTATGAATATTAATTGAAAACTGACATTTCATCTAATCAATTTATTATTTTAAATTATATTATGAAATGGTTTTAATGAAATAATTAATATATTATACATCCATTTTTCTAATTTAGGTCATTAGAATGATTTTTAGAGTTATATTTTTTATCAAAACACTGTTAAAATTTAATTATTTTCTCTTTAAATTTCATCATTTTCATATCATCTACAAGATTAATTTTAAATTTATCTTTCGATGTGTTGAATTTAGAAAAATAGATGGTATATTTTACATACAATTAATATATAATTTATAATAGGATCAAAATAACAAATTATAATTGTGATTAGTTAAAATCCTTTATGTTATTTGTGGAGATTAATGTAAATATTAGTTTATATCGTAGATAATATTATAAGATATGGTTTTTAATTGATCAAAAATTTTAAAAAACCCATTTAATGATAATTATTTGACAATAATACTTCTTTAATAGAAAATTATGAAATTTTTATGGGATATTAGGAAGGGGATACCTCACAATAGTTTATTTTTTTGGGTATTTATAAGAATGTGACTCCTCTATGATATATGGGGACTCACTGCTCTCAATTATTCACACCTCTCAATCCATTGAGATCATATAAAAACATAAAAAATTAAATATAAATGTACCACCTATATTCCCTTTTCTTTTTTAATAGAATGAAATCCAGGGAAGTATTTTTTTATAATCCAAAAGTAGTTACCTGATGAAGAGCTAGCATTTCTCATTGATCACTTCTTTTTTATTTATTTCAATACTCATTCAATTGAATATGTATCAAAAATGTATTTATATTTTTTTAATGATAATTGTATAGCTTGAAAAATAACACACTCCTATAAAATGGCATGCATAATCATCATTAATGTGTGCGACAGACTACTGCCTCACGAATCGATGTCATTCGGTCTCCCATTACATACTTTCCGGGTTTTAAATATTGATGGATTTATAATTTATATAATATATATAAGATATTTAGAGTGAATTTATTATTATATATTAATTATATATCTCTTAACTTCATGGTTTCCATTTTTTGGGAATATGATAATATCATTGGTGTATATGGTGGACGACCACTTCGTGAAACAATTTGATTCGTTCAAAAATTACATATAATGTATTAAGAATTATTTTTTTTAAAATGGTTGTATATATGAAATAAATATTATATATAAATGATAATATATATATCCATTATTTATCTTTATTTCAATATTATAAGAAAATAGAAACACCTTTTTTACTTACGTACGACATACCGTCTCCATGAACATTGTATTTCATTTCCTGCCACAAAATTTAATGGATTAATATAAAAAATTATAATAGATATATATATGATATATAAATCATCATTTTGAATATATAGATGATTAAATCATAATATATTTAAGAAGAAAAAAAGTCAACACCGTCTTAGAAAACAAGAAAACTAACACCCAAAATAATGAAAATTCGAATGATCATTGAAAAATGGGTTATAAGATATTGTAGAATTTTCATATATGTTATAATAAAAATTAATATAGTTATTTTAGAAATCAATAAAATTCGTAATACTAATATAAATGATGTTAAAGGGTGTTCTACCAAAATAGATTATAAGGTAATGGATTTCATCTCAATTTAAATTCCATTTAGATTTAATTGTTATTATGCAACAATTGACATTAATATGGTGTGTATACTACTCCATTGACATGTAAAATCATGAATAATAAATTATTCATTGTAATTTAATGATTAAATTAGAATTATATCATCTCAGGATATATTTTTTATAAAATTACCATTTTATGAATGTTATTTTGAAATCATAATTTCATTTCTATTTGATAAATTTATCTTATAAAATTAAAATTACTGTAATAATTATTCATTAGAAATTGAAATTTTAATTAGAAATAAAAATGATTTATTTATGGATATCATTATTTATTACACCATATAACCTTTCTATATGAAGATTATATTTTCATAGTAATATGATTTTCATGAGTAATATTTATAAATCTATATTTTTTACTCTATATGAATTTATAATAAAAAAATTACTTATGAATTAAATCGATTATTTTAAATGAGTGGATTGATTTGAACTACATATGATGGGTGTAACCCTATAGTTATATATTCCCCTGATTCGTGGACATGTTTTCAAAAGTTAAATCAGTTGGCCAAATTAAATGAGTTTCTACATGTGTTTTTAAACTGACTTGTAAAAAGACATCACCACGTAAGTTTTCATATCAATCATATATTCTATAAAATAAGAGGATGATTCCTTAATTGATAATTTAGTTATAATTTTTACTTTTTCAAATAATTCTAAATTTTGAAAAAAATATCGATGCAAATAATTTTCATTATATTGATCAAATGGTATGTGCTTTCAGAAATTTATCATTCCATATTGTTCATTCCATATTCGGTTATTTAAATGGTATTTGAGCTCCATTATATACATTCTATTATTGGTTATTCTTACTTATTCATAATAGATTATATTTTACATTAACATTACTGAGAATTTTATCTCACTAATATTTTGTTTCAATTCCCAACATTACGATGTGAATTCACTTGAAAGATTTTTCATGGATGATGAGTGTTTTTTTCAAATTTAGTATTTATCATTTTCCTAATCCATGTGTAAAATGTTTACCATGTATGAAATTTGGTTTCCATAACTTCTTAACTAATCGTCCATTTCGTATTTTAATCTTTTATTTATTCTTACGTAATAAATAAAGAAAATGGCTTCAAACTACCGAGGATGGGGTCATTATAGTTTGCATGAAAAATTTGTTTTATAAACTATTGAATCAAGATTAATTAAAATGTAGATTATGAAACAATAGACTTTTAAAGATTTATAGGATATGTTTAGAAGAAAATCTCAGCAAATCCTTGTTTGTGATTATGAACTAATCTGTTTATAAATTTCTCAAATTTTGATATGTATTTCGTTATATTTTTAATCAGACATTATTTTATATAATTTTATGTTCAAATATTTTATATTATATTATTTTGAAAAGAGTTCAAAAAGGAAGAAGGGTGTCAATACTGTTGAAAAATGTAGAGGTTACCCTATTGGGAAATCTGATATTACTAATATTATAACTAATAATGTTATGGACATATTGTTGATTCCAAATATCATTATGACATAAAACCTTTATTGGATTGATCAGAACTATTACACTATGAGATTATCTGATGGTGGATTGATTTTTGTGATAAATGACACAATAATGTAGATGGACTATTGATCCAATGGATAATAAGAAATTTATTAATTCATCAGTGAAAATATAAACAAAATTGGGGCATGAAGAATAGAAAAAATGTGCACATGTAGTGTATTATATAAGTGGTGATTATGGTCAATGGTAGTCATTGATCAAGAATACTAGTCAGTAATAAGAAATATAACTCATAGAAAAGAAGGCTTTAGGTATATGATATTTGAAAAATATTTCCCACAATATAAAAGAAAAATACTTTTAAGATAACATTCCATATTTTAATGATAAATGGGGATGAATGTGTTTCAGAGTATAAAGAAAGGATTACAATGTTATAATTTTATTCAATGGACTTAATGTTCATCATTGAAATCATGATTGACCATTTATTTCAAGGGCTTATTAAAATCCTCCAAAGGTCACTATTGTCTCAAAAATTCACTTAATATGATGATTATGTTTTTTATGTTATAATGTTTGATAAGTAATTCTTCATATATTATAAATCTACAGGGTTGAAAAATAAGAATATGGTGGGGAAAATTAATGATAAAGGGATGATTTAATTTTTGATTTTCCAACTGGTGATAATTATTAGAATAATCACCCTCACCATATGATTCAACATGAAATATAAGAAGAAGTAGAGACAGTTTAAGGGAAAACCAATGGATAGGATTGTTTTTTTAAATTGAAACGCATCAATATATTATATTTCATTATATTCTTGGAAATTGAAATAATTCCTCTACTCTTAGATAAGTGTTATTAAAAATATAATATTTTACTATTATCATATTTTTTATCATATCAATGACTTTAATCACACCTATGGATTATGGATTTTTGGTTATTAAAATTATCCCAATTATTCTCTTTATCATTTTCCTGTGGTATTTTATTTTTTTCTCTTCCATTTTAGTGTTTTAATTTTCTAGCTTTGAAATCCCTTATAAAAACCTATATATTTTTCTATTATACATGAATTATGTATATACCATTCCCCATTATTAATATGATTTAATAGTAAATCTTTTATGATTTTTTTTCAATAGTGATATTTTGAAAAGTCAAATCTATGACTACTATTATCATTCTTATTTACCTAGAATGTAATTTATTAAAGGTGTGAGAATATAGCACTTTAAACATTTAAAATATGAATATCATATTTTATATCATTTATGGCATGAAACACCAAGTGTAGAAAGGAATATAATACCATTAGACATAATTATATTTTTATAATTTAAAATAAATTTATTATGTTTTATGTATTTCATTACAAGAAAAACTATGTTTAGATAGTGGAATCCACAAATTTTATTTTATCTTGTGTTACATTAAATGGAGACCTTCTTCGACATATATCATTAAACGTAAGAATGTTTTTTACTGAATAATATTAATATTTTTATTTAAAATAGAATTTTTTCCCATTCCATTACATTGGAGATTATAAATAAGATTTAATAACTTATAGAAAAAATATTATTGATTTGGTTTTTTAATTATAATGGAATATAAAAATTAATTGAATATAAATTAAATTTTTAATAAATAACTATTAATATGATTAAAATGTGTTTTATCCTAATAAATGAAATTAATAAATTATATTTAATTATATTAATGATATTTAAATATTTCATTTTCAATGAAATATTTTTTTATTCATCCAATAGATTTAATAGGAATATGTTAAGAATGAATTCATTTTTCATGCATAAAATATTTCATTTTTATAAATGATGTCTACCCACATTTAATTGAAGAATTTACATTATACTATTTTTTATTTATTTTTTATTTTTATTTATAATTACATAATTTTTCAATGAAAAGTGTCAAAATTATCTTTGGGTGGATTTTTGGTATTTTTCTGAGAAGTTCCATTTCTGATGAATAGTAGAGAATAATGCATTTTACATGAAATCTCTCATTTCATCTAAAAAATTATAATGTTAAATTATATTATGAATTGGTTTCAAAGTCACATTATATGTATTATACCTAAATTAATCCAATTTAATTCACATGAATTATTTTTATATTGATTATAGATATAATAAAATTTTGATCATTTTCTCTTAGAAAACTTTTTTCTCATCCCTTTTGAGATGTTTATTTTATATTAATTTATTAATGTTCAGTGCATTGAAAGTAGGAAAATTGATTAATTATTTGGAATAATAATAATTTATACTATCTAATAATTTCAACATAATTTTTGGGAAATGTGATGTGCTAAAATAGTTAATTTTAATGATATCAGTGAAGGTAAATACATGTTTACATAGTGGTCAATCAATAATTATTATGTATGGAAATGAAAAAAAAAATCAAAAACACATTTTATAGTCTTATTTACATCATAAATGTTCTTAAATAGAATATTATTTTATATTGGGGAACATGAGGTAAGGGATACCTGACAAGAGTGCTTACATTTTTTTAATTACATGAACGACACTCCTCCTACCCCATATAAGGGAACTAACCCTCTCACTAATTCACACAACTCAAGATCATTGTATTGACTGATACTTTCCTAGATAAACTCCCAAAATACCTCCATACATCATAAAATATTTGGTCAATATAGAAATAAAACCATGGATGGATTTTTGGATAATGAAAAAGATGTTATCATAAGAATAAGTAGTGTTCTTCTTCGTACACATTTGTAGAATTTATTTCTCCACCCCATGAATTTATCATATGTCATAAATATAAAAAAAATAGTAACTTAAATATACTAAAGTAATTGTACGATAAGGGTATGATAAACAACTTCACAATCCTTAATCAACATTGTTACTTTTTTTGTGACCCATCCCCCAGGGCCCGTATCGTGACTACCCTAAGCCTACCTTCCTTAGGCCAGGGGGTGGCGACTATCCCCAAAGGCGTAAATCCCAAAACACTAAGAAGGAATTGCCTTTATAACTGTAAACAAACACAACCAGAGTACATGTGGAAGCAAACACTACGTAAAAACAGTGTAACAAGTATGCTGAAACTAAAGGGGCTGGAAATACAGGCCCAATAGTAATGTATAAGGAAAGGAAAAACTGGTACAACTAAAAAGACAAATAGCTAGAAGGTTTCTAGAAGTTCCTAGTTCGTCCACAACTGGCCCAAACTAAATGGTAGGTATAGATAACCTCTTCAGTTCTCCTTGTCTGTTCGCCTCCTTCGGGTACCGACTCGTTGTGAGGTCCACCTCTGGGTACCGTTCAGTCCACCTACATTCTTCCTTGGTCATCATTGTCCATCATCTGCATCCAACAAAATGAGGTGCAGGAAAAGCTCGTGTAGGGGTGAGTATAACAATACTCAAAATGGGACCTCAAGACCCCCCCTGAGGTCTCCCAGAATCCACTAAGGATAAACCACAGAAGTAAGATAAAATCAAGAAGCATCAACCAACCTTACATAGGTATATGCCCATACATAAACCTAAGTTACCAATCACAGTCTGGCTCCCACTCTCGAGCCAAAGCACATCCCATTCTACAAAGGAAGTAATGTCAATCATCTCCATGACAATGAATAAATGTAAAGACTCAGCTCACATAGGTATACAACACATGAATAGGTGTATATATGGTTAGATGTAGGCACTAAATCATCTCCTTCGTCGAACCCACATAGGATCCTTGAACAATAACAGTGTTGTCGAACCCACAGAGGATCCTAGTACAGAGGTCATCACTGTCAAACCCACAGAGGATCTTGGTAGAGAACTCACCATTGTCGAACCCACAGATGATCCCGGTACAAAAGTCATCACTGTCGAACCCACGGAGGATCCTAGTACAGTGTCATTGTTGTCGAACCCACGGAGGATCATGTCATCTCAGTTTCAGCCAACCCAAGGGTTCTCGCACACAACACACTCGATTCTGGGAGGGTCAGCTCCTCGAACCAAGTGTCGATACATCAAATAACACAATGTCTAGAGTTGATCATCCTGTAGTTCCGTCAAATCATATGGAACCCAATGCGATAGACGACACGTCAATAGAACGCCCGATCTATGAGTTATTGGCGTTTCTGTTCTAGGGGTCCAGTTGGTTTTTAGGTTCAAAAAACCCGAATGTACCCAAATTGCGTCCGAACCTCAAGTGGAGTGTGCCAAAGGAATCGTCTTACTTCATGAATTCCTTCATCATAGACGACTCATCAGTCAGACACCTGTAGCCCATTATGCGGGCTAAAAGGTGTAAATGGCCATTCGAACCGACCCGACCTGACCATATTTGAACCAGGGTCTGACCCGGTCCGCAGTTGCAGCCCGACAAGAGTGGTCAGTCCAGCCCGAGTGGGCGGCCAGACCCAAAGCGGAGGCTCGGACCGACCTCAAGGAACGTCTAGTTCCAAAGGCGCGACATGTCCCGAAGGCGGTGCATGGAACGATGGCGCGGCCCGGCCCATGGTGGCCCGGTCGAAGGGAGGCCCATCCTGTGGCGGCCCTCCCCGTGGAGGCCCCACCCATGTAGGCCCAGCAGAAGGGCAGCCCGACTGTGGCTGCCCGGCCATTGTGGCCGAGCCTGTGGCGGCCCAGCCCATGGAAGCCTATATGGCCACATGTGGGAGGGGGGTTCCCCCCACGATTTGTCGAACTGAAATGATGCAGTTCACCAGTTCAGGAGCAGCAGGACCTGGGTGGTCCCGCTTGTCCGGCTCCACGGCAACTGGCTGCCACCACACTTCCACTGCAGCGCGACGGCACTGTGTTCATGATGCTCCCTATGTGGTGCGACGCCGCTGCACCCCCACTACCGTAGCTTGACCGGGCCGAGGCCTTTGGCTCCACTGCGTGGTGCGACGGTGCCACACTTCTTCATCCGTCGCGGCCCTCCTAGTCGTAGTACACATTCGGCATGGTGAAACGGCACCGCGCCCCTTTGGAACCGCTTTGTCCCGCCTGGCCAGGGCTCGGTTTCTCTGCACGACATGGTGGTATCGTGCCCTTGCGGCATCCCAGCGGCCTTGCGCTGCTGGTTCCTTTTTTTGGTCCACCCCTATCATCCTCAAATTGAAACAAACAATGGGGGGTCAGACCGTGTTCGTGTGGTCCAAACCCTCCTTGTTACGGTGCTATCATTTGGTTCCCAAACTATAAATTGAACTATAATGGACGGGTATAAAAACAACACAAATCCCCTACCTCAATTCGACTATTGATCCTTGAAGATGGCACCATATCGTTGTCTTCGGTTAGCATCCAAGGAAAAAGCGTCGTCAGCGTTCTTCGCGGGTGGATCCTTCTCTTTTTTCATGGTCTAATATTGAGGACAGTGTTCATCATTCTTTGGAGATGTGGAGCGTTCTTCGTTGGGAGGATGAAATTCTCCCAAATATTCTCCAAATATCCTCCAAGGATTATGCCATCCCCAAAATAAATGGAATGTGATCTCTTATTTTAGTGTTGGCATAATGAATTGAAAATAATTCAAATCAAATAAAATTAATTAATTATTCCATTAATTAACTTGTGGTTTGGAATACTTACGAATTAAGGTGAAGAGGCTCCACAATAAATCGGGAGTTATAAGGGTTAAAGGGGGGTTAAGGAGGTTTGATGCTCGTGTGTCCCCCACTACATAATATCTTCCCAAGGGAGGTTACGTGCGGGTGGACCCCACCTCCAACCTCCATTTAGAGAATTAAACCACCATGAAATAAAAAATTGTTACACATATTTTTATTTAATATATCTAGAAAACCTCCAAAATCAACATCCACTCTTGTTAAAACGCAACTGTGGTGATGGTCTCCTTAAGCGAATTCCAGAACTGCGAGTTCAACGGTGCCCTCAGATTTCAATTTTGAGCACCCGTTCAAAATATATAAAATCCCGCTTGTATGTTTAATTAACATACCCGAATGAAACATCTGAAAATGATTTCAAACACACCGGGCCTCAGAATCAAGCGCCGTCAGAAACCGGGGACTCGTAAAATTCAAATGTATTTATGAAAAACCTTTCCACGAAATTTACGGGTCTTTAAATTCTCCTCACCTTAGGTCTTTACATCCCCGTAATCTATAACTCACACTAAGGAATCAAATGGGGTTACTGAGCACGCATCTGAGCCTCCCATTCATATGTTCTCTCATGGAGGTTCCTTTGTTGCCAGCAAACACGTCACAGAGGTATCGAACATCCCTGCAGGACCCGCTCCTATCGATCCTCAATCTCCACTGGAACCTCTGTGAATGTCGCACTGTCATCAATATCCATCTCTCCATTGTCGATGATGTGGGATGGGTCATGCACGTATCTCCTCAGCTGAGATATGTGGAAGACATCGTGCACCCGGTGCAAATGAGGTGGAAGAGACAGGCGGTAATCCACCTCTCCTACTCTGCTGATGACCTAGAAAGGTCCTTTTAATTGTGGAGATAACATTCCACCTCAGACAAATCTCTATAGACCTCGTCAAGGTGAGACCCATAGAAATACGTGGTCGCTATCCTCGAACACCAGTGGCCTCCATCTACAATCAGCATAGGACTTCTGCCTTCTCTATGCAGCCTTCATCCACTCCTGGATGATCTACACCTTCTCTGTTGTAGCATGAACCATCTTTGGTCCCATAATTGCTGACTCCCTTGTGTTAGTCTAGTACAGTGGCGATCTGCAAGTTCATCCATACAAGGCCTCAAAAGGTGTCAATACGATGGTGGAGTGATAGTTGTTTTTTGTAGGCAAACTCCACCAAAGACAAGTGATTCTCCCCGCTATGAATGAATTCGAGGACGCATGCATGTAGCATGACCTTGAGGGTGTGGATTGTCCCCTCATTTTGGCCATCAGTATGAGGATGGAAGGCGATGCTCAGATGTAGCTGTGTCCCGAAATCCTCCTACAACCCCTTCCGTAGCCGGGATGTAAACCGTGTGTCACGGTTAGAGATGATAGAACAAGGTACTCCATGAAAACACACAATCTCTTGCACATAGAGGCATCCCAATCTCTCTACTGAGCCCTTATCTCTGATCGGTAGGAAGTGGGATGACATGGGTAGTCGACCAATGATCTCCTAGATAGAGTCGTGTCCTCTGGATTTACATGGAAGTCCCATCCCAAATTCCATGGATATCATGTCCCACATCCACTTTGTAACCTATAAGGGGTGAACTAATCTTGCAGGAACCTTGTGATCCACCTTCATTTGCTGACAAGTGAGGCATCATGAGAAAATCCATGCTACAACCTTCATCCAACATAGCCTCTAGTGCTATCTTTAGAGGTGCTGATACATCTTCCCAACTTCTGGATGTACCGCTAAAGGAGATGGGTGAATCTCCCGCAACACTTCCTCATAAAGTGCAATTGGTACCATGTTACGTCCTCTTAAGAGGGTTATGGGCTCCCCACTTTCTAAAAATCTATCACGTCCCTGCCCTGTGGATATCATATCAGGTTGCATCTCATAGTCAACATCCCCAGGCTGTGCCTCCCTAACCTGCTGAAGAAGTGGAGGAGTGACTGTGAGAGACTGTAGAAAGGCTGCTCAGTCTCTATCCACAAAGGATATCTGCAACACAACCATCGAACCTGTCTCCTCTCATAGAAGTTGTATTACTGGTCTTCCACTGAGATTATATGCTACAACGTTCCCCTTCCCAGGAGTATAGACTATATCATCGTCATAGTCCTGGAGGAACTTGATCCATTGTCGATGTCATAGGTTCAGGACCTTCTGTAAGAAGATGTAACTGAGACTCTGGTGGTAATAGTAGACTATAAATCCCTCACCCATCAGATAGTGTCGCCATATCATCAAGGAAAAGACCACTACTGCTAACTCCAGGTCATGGTTAGCGTTGTTCTGCTCATGCTATCTCAACTGCCGAGAACCATAAGTGATCCCTTCTTGCTCCTACATCAGGACACACCCATGTCTGGTACCTGATGTGTCATAGGAAACTACATACCCAACTCCCTCCTCAGGAATCCTAAAGATGGGGGCACTAGTCAACCTCTGCCTCAGCTCTTAAATGCACTACTGGTATCTCTCTGACTACACAAAGGGTATACCCTTCTTCATCAATGCTGAAAGCAGTGATGAAACTCTTGATATGTCTAACAAAAATATCACCTAGTACCCAGCCAATCCTAGGAAACTTTGTACCTCTGTTACACTCCTAGGTGGCTCCCAAGAAAGTTCTACCTCGATCATCACTGGATCCACTGCAACTCTAGCCTCTAAGATGACGTGTCCCAAGAAGTGTACCTCTCAAATCCAAAACTGGCACTTTGAGAGCTTAACATAAAGCTGGTTCTCTCGAAGTGTGTCCAGTACTACCCACAAATGGAAGTCATGCTCCTCCTCAGTAGTTGAGTAGATCATAATGTCATCGATAAAGACTACCACAAAGAGAACATGATATGGCGGAAAGATCCTATTCATGAGACTCATGAACACTGCTTGTGCGTTAGTTACCCTGAATGTAATAACCAAGAACTCGTAGTGGCTGTAATGACACCTGAAGTCCGTCTTCTACACATCCTCATCCCAAACTCTATGCTGGTGATAACCGAATATGAGAACTATCTTTAAGAACCACCATGTCCCCTTCAGCTGATCAAAGTGGTCATCAATCCTCGAGAGTGCGTACTTGTTCTTCACGGTCACCTGATTCCGGCAACGGTATCCAACACACAGTTGCAAGATCCCATCTGCCTTTTTTAGAGAACAAAATCGGGGATGCCCATGGTGAAACATTGGGTCAGATAAATCCCTTACCCTATATATCCTCTAACTGTACTTGCATCTCACGAATATCGGCGGGATCCATTCGATATGCAGGAGTAGATATCGGTGCCTTCTTGGGGTACATGTCAAAGTAGAAGTCCACCTCTCTGCGAGGAAGTTGTCCTGGAACATCATCAGGGAAAACATCCGTGTACTGAACCACCACAACAGGATAACTCGGACTCCGCAAATCAACTGCTCCGAGGATGAGACTAGCCAACTAATGAGCGATCAGCTGCCCACTCCTCTGTGTTAGTCCATCATGTACTGCAAAGGCTCTGTTATCTTTGATGAAGGTGAACCTCATCCCATCCATGCAGAAACACCACACTTTGTGCCTAATATATTCAGTCTGAGCATGAACTGTGGATAACCAGTCCATAACCAAGATGACATCGTAAGTCATCAACATAGCTACGAGAAGATCCTTTCCATAGTTCTATCCTCTTAGATTAAGCTCACACTACTAGCACCAGTGCATAATCATCGAGTCTGCTCCCATAAGAGTCTTTAGCTTTAAGGATCGAGCCAACGTCTCCATCGAAATCTCCGTGCTCCGAACAAGGGCATCAGTAATAAAAAAATAACTCACACATGTGTCTATAATTACTATAGAAAAGGTGGAGTAGACCGAGATAGTATCTCAAATCATCTCAGGTGCACCGTGCTCGTAGGCCTTGACTGATTGGAGATGAGCCCACCTCTATCTGCCACCTCCCGGTGATCACGGTGGACCTCCTGGTGGTGGTGGTGGTAGGGACTCAAAACATCGTCCACCACTCACTGCTCAACCATCTCCTCTTCCACGTCAGCTTGCTCCCGATGGACCACAATGGTCGAACCTCTACCTCTACCTAAAGGGTCCCTCTACTGTCTGCTGCTCATCTGAATGGAGGGTCAGGCAGTCACAAGCCTTGTGTCCCTACCTACCACATGCAGATCACTACCTGCTCCTCGTATGGTTGGCTCTGTCTCATGTACCTCACACAACCAAACTTGTATCCTGAGGTCGCCGACCAGATGGAATCGTCTGCTTGGACCTCCACGAAATCTATCTACTATCGGCTGCAGAATACTCCACTACATGTCGCTTTTTGGTGGGTCTCGCCGCAGGTGACTGCTCACCTAGAAAACTCTCAACAAGAAGGGCTCTCTCCTGTACCCCCGCCTTCGTCGGGATGTAGAGGGAGATTAGGGAAGCCTTGATCTCATGCCTATGTCCATGCTAAAAGGTTTAGGCCCTAAAGAATGGGTCACACACCATATCTGTGGACTAGCGCTAGAGGTCGATGAAACTCGCTGAGTATTGAGCTACTGTCATGATACCCTGCTGTAGATTAAGTAACTCTTAAATCCGCACCGCACGATGGATGGCTGGAACAAACTTTTACCAAAAGAGACTCTCCAAGACTTCCTAGAGTAATGATGCCTCATCATGCACCTATAGCATCAAGATACACCATCTCCCTACTGCTGAATGTAGGAGACTCGCAACAATGATCAACATGAGGTCGGCTGGTGTCTCTACCAATCTAAAAACTCTCAAAACAGCCTCAAGCCAATCCTCTGCTGCATGTGGGCTTGTCTCTCCCCAAAACCAAGGCGGCCTCGAGATCTGGAACTCGTTCAATGCACTTAGATGGCATCCACTCTCTACTGCTATAGCCGGTTGAATCAGTGGCCCAGTGGGTAGTGGAACCGCTGGAACCTACGTTGTGAAGGGGGGCTACACTGAGGCCTCGTCACTTGGTGGGATAACATCTCGTATGAAACTCGAAAACCTAGCTGGTCGCCTACATGGGGCCATCCTGAAAAGAAACAGGTTCACCATGGATAAAATAGAATAACTGGTGAGCTGAAAAAAAATTAATCATGAAGAAAAATTTTCAAGAAAACACACACACAATCAGTGTTTTCATGCATTGAGTTCGAAATTAGAAGTCAGAGTCCTAGTGTATAGATATGTCAGATGTTGCACCATCACCAATTTACCTAAATTGATAACCATTCCCAAAACACTGAACACAATTGCCATTAAAAGAATTGGAGTCCTAGTTCTACGGTAGAACCGAATCATCTGATACCAATTTCTTGCAAACTGTCCCCAGGGGCTCGTATCGTGACTACCCCAAGCTTGCATTCCTTAGGCCAGGGGCTGGAGACTAGCACCAAAGGCCTAAATCCAGAAAAACCGGGAAGTCATTGCCTTTATAACTATAAAAAAACACAACCAGAGAACAAGTAGAAGAAAATAATATGTAAAAACTATGTAACAAGTATGATGAAAGTAAAGGGACCGGAAATACAATCCGAATAGTAAAGTACATGGATAGGAAAACATGTACAACTAAAAAGACAAACAGTTAGATGGTCTCTAGCAGCTCCTAGATCATCCACCATGGGTCCTACCTGACAGGTAGGTAAAACAGGCTCCCCAATGCTCTGCATCTATCCGCCTCTTCTGGGTACTGACTCATCATGACGTCCACCTCTATGTAGTGTCCAGTCCTCGTACACTCCACCTCTGTCAGCACTGTCTGTTGTCTGCATACAACACAATGAGGTGCGGGAAAAGCCCGTGCAGGGGTGAGTATAACAATACTCGTAGGGGACCTCGAGACCCTCCGAAGGTCTCCTAGAATACACTAAGTATAAACCACAATAGTAAGATACAATCATGAAGTATCAACTAACCTTACTTAGGAATATGCCCATACATATACCTAATTCACCAATCACAGTCCAGCTCCAACTCTCAAGCCCAAGCACATCCCATTCCAAAATGGATATAAAGTAAATCATCTCGATGATAATGACTGAAATTCAAGACTAATATTACACAATTATACAACACATGACTAGGGGTAGAGATGATTATATCTAGCCTCTTAATCGTCTACTCTGTTGAACCCACGTTGGATCCTGGAACAATATCAGCACTGTCGTAGCCACAGAGAATCATGGAACAGAAGTCATCACTGTCGAACCCAGGAAGGATCCCGGTATAGAAGTCACCGCTATCAAACCCACGAAGGATCCCAATACATAATTCATTTTTATCGAATCCTTGGAGGATCATGGTATAGTTTCGTTGCTGTCGAACTCACGGAGGATCCAATCATCTCAGTCATAGCCAGCCATAGGGTTCCCACACACATCACACTCGATTCTGGGAGGGTCTGATCCTCGAACCAAGTGCCGATACATTAACTACCATGAAATATTGATTTGATGTATGTCGTAGTTCCTTCTCATCATTAGAAACCCAACGCGATAGAAGACGCTTCAATCGGACACACGGTCTGTGAGTTATTGGTGTTTTCGTTCTACGGGTCCAGTTGGTTTTTGGGATCAAACCAGCCCGACTATACCCCAAATGCAGCCAAACCTCAAGTGGTGTATTCCAAAATAATATTTTCGCTCCATGAATTCCATTGCCACAGATGGCTCGTCGATCATACACCCATATCCCAAGATGCGGGCTAAAATGTGTAAATGGATAAAGCGGGTCAGCGTCTGGTCCGGTCCAACCTAGTTGGACTAGACACAGACCAACCCGGTTCGCACCGGGTTGTGACCCGGTCCTCAGTTTCGGCCTGACACGAGTGGTAGGTCTGTACAAAGTTAGTGTCCTGAACCAAGGGAGCAACACGGCCTAAAGGGGCAGCCCGGCCCGAAGGGGTGGCCTGGCCCGAAGGTGCGGCCCGACCCGAAGGCATGACCTGGCCCGAAGGCACAACCCGTCTTGAGGGCGGCCCAACCTATGGAGGCCCATCCGATATGTGTCCTGGCCCATCGCGGCCCAGCCCGTGGCGGCCCGACCAGCCACGCGTGGGTAGGGGTGCCCCCCTCCCCCAGATTGTAGAACGGAACTGGCGCATTGTGCCTGTTAAGGAGCAGTGGGACCCGGGTAGTCCCTCTTGTCCTGCTTCACGACAGCCGACCTGACCAGCCACCACCACACCTCCACCGCGGCAGGACTTCACTGCAGAATTGCTTCACTTTGCGTGGCACCAAGGCATCACGCAACCACCACCACGACCAGACCTCTTCGTGGCCTTCGGCTCCACCGCGCGGTGCAACGGCGCCACACACCTTCATCCATTGTGGACCTCCCGGCCATGGTTCCCCTCCGGCTGGGTAATATGGTACTGTGCCCCTTCAGCACCGTTGTGGCCCGCCTAGCCGCGGCTAGTATTTTCTGCATAGCATGGCAGTACCGCGCCCTTGCGGAGAACCGACGGCCTTACACCGCTGGCTCCTTTTTGCGGTCCACCTCTGTCATTATCAAACGGTAACAAACAAAGGGGAGGGTCGGACCATGTTCAGGCGGTAAAAACCCTCATTGTTATAGTGCTATAATTCAGTTCCCAAACTATATATTCAATGATGAAGGACTGGTATAAAAAATATCCCGAATCCCCTACCCTGATTCGATGATTGATCGTGGACGAAATCGTCATTTCGTTGACATCAGGGAGCGTCCATGGAAGAAGCGTCGTCCGTGTTATTTGCGGGTGGCTCCTTCTCTTTTAGCTTGGTCGATGATCGAGGACAGTGTTCATCACTCTTCAGAGATATGGAGCGTTCTTCGTTGGGAGGATGAAATTCTCCCAAAGATTCTCCAAAGCTCCACCAAGGATTATGACAACCCCAAAATAAAATAATAAGATCTCTTATTTTAATGTTGGAATAATGAATTGAAAATAATTCAAATCACTTTAAATTAATTAAACATTCCTTTAATTAATTTGTGGTTTGGCATACTTATGATGGAAGGTGAAGAGGATCTGTAATAAATTGGGATTTCCAATGGATAAAGGGGGGTTAAGGGGGTTTGATGGTCATGTGGGCCCCACTACATAATATCCTCTAATGGGAGGTTATGCGCTGGTGGGACCCACCTCCAACCGCCCCTTTGAGGATTAAACCACCACAAAATAAAAATATTGTACAAATATTTTTATTTTAATTATTTAGAAAACACCCAAAATTAACTTCCCATATTGTTAGAACACAACTGCGGTGAAGGTATCCATAAGAGAATACCGAAGTTGTGAGATCAACAGTGCCCTCAGATTCCAAATCCTAGCAATGGTTGAAAAAGATATAAAATCTATCTCATACGTTTACTGAACGTACCCGAACAAAACATCAGAAATTGATTCCAGACACATCGGGCCTCGGAATTAAGCGCCGTTAGAAACTGCAGACTCGTAAAATTTCCATGTATTTTAGAAAAACATTCCATGGAATTTCTGGGTCATTATATACTCAACCACAATGAATGTGTACCGCAGACTACTGCCCATGAAATAATATCATTCATTTTTTAATTACCACATTTTAATGCTTGGAATAATTATATATTTATAGTTGATATATGATATATTTGATATTTATAATATATTTATTATTTTCTAATTATTATATAATACATACCATCATTAATTCCATTTACTGGGATATGATAAAGCCATTAATGTGTAAAGAGGACTACCACCTCTTTAAGCGATGTGATTCATTCACATTTACATGGAATTTAATAAAGATTGTTCTTAAAAATATATAAATATATATATATATTTGATTTAAATATGATACAAAAATTAGATTATATATATATATGACTTACTTTTGTTTATTTTAATATAACATGGAAATGGAAAAAATGTTCAGGAATTTGTATGACCTACCATCTCCATGAACATTACATTTCATTTCCAATCTATATATTTTTTGAATTACTATAAATACATAAATACTAAATATGAAAGATATTTAAATCATTTTTTATATTCTAGATATGATAAAATAATGATTCTTGTAAGAAACGTAGTAACTAACAAGTCAAAACATACTTGACAAATAATGAAATCAACACATGAAATAATGAAAATAATGATGGATTATTAAGAGATCAGTGATAAGATGTTATAAAACGTTATAATATGATATTTTAAATATTAACATGTACTTTTTATAATTTTAATCAATTCTTAAACAATTCTAAATGAAAATAAATGGAATTCAATTATAGGGAACAGAAGGTAAGGGATTTTGTCTCAATTTAAATTATATAGAGAATTAGTTGTTCTTAAGATCCAATTATCTTTTAGGTGATGCATATACTACTCCTTTGACACGTAATAACATGAATAAATAATTATTAATGATTTTTAAATGTTTCAAATGGAATTATATCATCCATGGGATTTGATATTAGATTTAATATTTGATGAAAGTGTTTGGAAATATCACATTATTTTTCAATTGTTAATGTTTTGTTAAAATAATACCATTATTTTTATAGTTTTTTCATTGAAATTACAATTATATAAAATATACATATTCATGTTTTATAGATAATATTATTCCAAAAACCATACACCATTTTCACATATGGGTTTTACTTTGACAATTATTTGATTATCTAGGGAAAATTGATGAATATATATTTATTACATAATAATGATATTTGATAAGAAACATTGTGTATGGAATAAATATATTAATTGATACATTAGGACTTATTTGGACTAGTATTTATGGGTGGTACATAGCTAATAAATATCCCCTTGATGAATCGACATGTTATCAGGATATCAATCTATTCACAAAACGAAATGGGGTTTAACCTATAGTTTTAAAACATTTTCTGAATGAACCCGATGGTACCTATTTTCATGTTCCTTGGAAATTATGTATTATCCTAAATCAATTAACTCATTGAAAATATAGTTATTATTATTCATATCAATTACATTTTAACTATGAAACAATATATGGATGCATTTCATTTTAATTCTGTTGATTAAATTGAATGTGTTTTCAGTTATTTACCTTTCCATATGTTTTATACATTATCAATTTATTTTAATGGAATGTGTGTTCAATTACTAACCTTTATATATTGATTATTATTATTAATTAATCATAGATTCTATTTCACTTAAAGCTTACTGATAATTTGATCTCAACAATATATGTTAAATTTTACTTGGTCATGAAGTGGAACCCTTTTATTCTTTTTCAAGGATGCTGAATATGTTATTTTGTTATATATAATATTTAATATTTTATTCCCAATTTAAAATTTATATAATTTATGTAATATTAATTCAGAAAATACTAAACTGATCAGTCCATTGGGATTTTAATCATTTATATATTCCAATGAAATAAAAAAATTCAACGGCCCCAGAATGGTATGGTCTTCGTTATTAAATAGTCTCATTAATATCCACATAATAAAATTGATTTGGTATATATAGAGAATTTGTAAATTTTTATTTGAATAAATTTCTTTACTGAAAACTATAGACTATTTTTAATTTATAATATATTTTATTCATTCAATTGATTGATAAATTAATTATTCTAAATTAGGAATATGTGGGTCCAAAAAATGAATGATTATCATTACATTTGAAAACCTCATAATAAAAAAATAGCTATCATACATGGTTATACCTTACATATTTATATATCAAGTATTGGAAAAATTGATTAATTATAATTTTATTATTTCCTGAATACTTTTTTCAATTTTTATGAGTATAATAATTAATATCTTTATTTTTCTTATGGATACAGTAATCTCCCAGTTAATTTTTTTTATGAAATTATTATTTTAATTTTTTCAATGACTATTTTTCATTTGGTTTGTAATGATATAATTGTATTTCTCCATTCTGTACAGGAATGAAATAACACCCATATTTTTTACCATTCCCCATGAAACTTAAAATATAATTATGTGTAATTTTCAATGAACCAGTAGAATAGATAAAAAATTAATCTTTTAGATTTTATTTTCCATTTTCTTTTTACTATTTTATTTTGAGTATATATAAGTTTCTAGTCATTAAATTCCACTATTCTCTTGAATAAAAAGTGAAATCAAGAATTCATTGATCATGTTTTTATATTACAAATACATTTTTGTTTTTGTAGTATTGGTTGTTATATTTTTTATTTGACTCATTTTTGTAAAAACCAAGAATAATAGATTTAGAGGACCCTTGTATGATGCTCTAACTATTTTTTAACACCCATTATATTTTATGAAATTATATCCTAAAAATATATTGTAAAATGTATTTTATAATTTAATATCACATGATAATAAATTGAATTTCATTGTATAGAGATGATGAGTAATGGATAGAAAGGTAACTATTTCAACAGCTGTATAAAATATTAGCATGTTCTCAAATAAGGAATTTTTTGAACATAGAGTTTGTGATATTTAGATCATATAAATGTTTCTGTTGTTAATGTAGGTTATAAAAATAACAATTTTTAATATAGTATCATATTGATCAGAATTATTGTATAATGATAATATAATAGTGCATTTTTAAGGAACCTCCACATCTTATATTTAGTTCTACTCTGTTTGATGATGAGAAATGAATCAGGTCATATGAAACGATATTTAATTGTATGGAATATTATGAAAAAAAATTCTCATGGAATTATATCTACTCAATCTAGATAATGATCAATTGTTAGTTGTAATTCAAAATCCAAAAGAATATTTAGAGATATATCAAAAATAATGTGGAACATTAATTGAGATATTATATGAAAAATACATTTCTTGTTAGAAAGGGGATTAAATTGAAATGAAATTCCTCAACCTAATAATGAATGAACCCGACAGTTTTATTGAGCATGTTGCTAAAATTATGATTTTATATAGACATACTAATGAAAATATTCACATATTGTACAATATTATTTTTCATTACATCTATTGGAAAATGATGGTAATTTGAATAAAATAAGATACTTATAAATTCTCACCCTTTCTCGATACTGTCTCGTATTCCATTATGAAAAAAAGTTATACAAGACATATTTATTCAATAGAAATCATGATATAAAGAGTTATAATGAGAACTATTGAATGAATTTTTTATTAAAATGGATGAATAGAAGAGTATAATTTCTGATATGTAATAATTTATAATGAAAAACTGATTATATTTATTGAAGGAAACTGTATATTCTATCAGATGTAGAACGAAATGTAACAAATAGAAAAATTTAATCGAAAAGGAATATGTTAATTATGATTATATAATTTATTGTAAAAATAAGAAGTACTATGGAAACAAATTTCCCAAGAACTCATTGAATGTTCCACTAAATATTTTTATGTAGAATGGATAGTCATATTATCATATTATAACAATGGTTCAGTATCCAGATTCAATGCTAGCATGTATATTGATCCTAAAAACTAAATCACACAATGTTATATTTTATTATAAATATATTCTCTATGGATACTGTCAGATATAATATTTTTATAGGAACTTATTTCCCAATGTTTTTTGAGACTTGGTGGTCAATTCCATTTCGAATATAAATTGCATTTTTTTGATAATATGACATAATTTTTGGGGTTTTGTGATTCTTGAGATTATGGATTTCAGGTTTTAAATTGTATCTTGGAATTTTTATAATTTTTGAAGGATTTTCATTGAGATAAAGGTGAAATAAGATGAAAACTAAACTAAATAACATTTACATTTCTAGGAAAGGAACTCCACCTGGTGTAATTGTTCATTGTATTAACTAAATAAATTTGAGGAATCTTATTTTTTAGTTAATACAATTACACATATTTTCATGAATTGTAAGTAAATTACATGACATGTAAATCCCCAAAAAACTATTTTGAACACGATGTGTGGCTGAATTTTGATTTTTTTGGCTACATCCCCTGTCCTATTGGCCCTAGAGAATATTCGTTATGATTTTAGAATGCCAACCTCCATTCTAGATGCCCTGTTTGTGTGAGAATCACTACAATGATATTTGGTTATGTTTTTAACTCCATTACGGTAATCATCATTCAATTTTGATGAAATCATTTTACTAATTTTGATGTTTGTTTTGATCCTAATCAGTTGTGATCTAGGAACCACAATGAAATCATATACATATTCATTTTCATAGGCTTTGTCCAAAGAAATCTTAGTTGGATCAGCAGTTAAATGTTGGGGGGCTAAAAGATTGCACTAATGTTTGTTAACTACTAATCTTATGTAATTTAATTATTGCACCATAATAATGTGCATCCAAATAAATTTAATACAAATAAATTGGTAAATATGTTATAGTATGTTTATCAAGACATGTGAGTTATAATGATTTCTTGTTTTAGAATCCCTAAATTTAGTCATATTGCATATTAATATAACATTAAATAAAATGTGAATTGTATTTAAATGTAGAATATGAAAAAATAATTGAAAATCTCAAAAATAACCATTGAGACATATGTCAAGATATTGTGATATCCATGCTGTCTGAAATGAATTTCGCTCCATGAAGAGGTGCAAAAGTAATAGGCTAGTCACATGCACATTCATACATATAAGTTGTAATAATGATAGTTAGTGGTTTAGGACAATTAGAATTATGCAATGAATATGTAAAGACCCGCAAATTTCAAGGAAATTTTTTTCTTAATTTTCTTTGGAATTTTTCAAGAGCGCAGCTTCAGACGGCACCTGATTCCGAGGCCCGGTGTGCCCGGAATCAATTTCCGAAGTTTGGCTCCGGTACGTTCAGTGAACGGACAAGCGGGTTTTTCTATCTTTTGAACCGGTGCCCGGAATCGAATTCTGAGGGCACCGATGAAATAGCAGTGCCGGTATTTGCTTAGAAACGCCTCTTCCGGAGTTGCGTTTGCTCAGACGTGGTTTTTAAATTTTGCGGCTTTAAGTCAGAAATAAAATAAAGTTTGTGCGACAACTTTATTTTATTTCACTTAAGCTGCTTGGAAGCCACTTGAAGCCACTTAAGGGCGGCTTGAACTGAGTTGAACTGGATAGGATGCTATCCAGAAATATCCTACCCCCTTGGTAGGATATTTGTGCGGTGGGGCCCGCACGAGCCCCGCCGTTTCTTTCGCTAAGTAACGCACCCGCGAAAACCCGTCAAAGAAACTGAAAAGTCAACCGACGCGTTTTCTTTAATTCTTAACAGACCATTTAATTGGGCGGTTTATTTCGGGAATTAAATGGGCTGTTTCATTCGTTGAATTAATTCAACGAATTAAATGGGTCGTTACTTATGCGTTTTACGTTTGTTGGCAAAATAATAAAATAGACAAACTTGTCTATTTTGGAGGATTGCTATCGTTGTGCAATTCCTATGAGCCTCCACCCTCTACGCGAAGAACGCGAAGAACGCGAAGAACGCGAAGAACGCGAAGAACGCCGGTGACCGAAATTCGACGACGCACACCGAGATCTGCGACGTCGACGAGCTTTACCCGCGATGTTCTTCGGCGACGCCTCTTCTTCCGCAGCCGATCCTCGTTCGGCAACTAAGGTAAGAACCGGATCGTTAATTCTCCCTTTTTAATTTCATGGCAACGGATTTAATTAATTAAATCCGTTTGTTCTTGATCCGGAGTTTGGCGACGCGACGCTGGATACCGCGACGATGCAACAATCCCCCCTTCTTCCGCGACGACCTCTCGTCCGACGACGACGACAAGGTAGGGGTTTATTTATTTGATGATTCGTTCCCGTGTTCTTTTTTTTTTAAATAAAGAACCGGCATGAATAATTTCAATTAATTAAAAATTGAATTGCCGTTTAAAAGAAAAGGAGTGAACAATTTTTATCTTTGATTAAAAATTGTTGTAACCTTTCCTCCCGTTGATTATGACTAACGCGGAGGGTGCGGGTCTAACGAACAAGACCCGACAACCCTCCGCCGATCTCTTTTGTTGTGCGGATATGGCGGACGATGACGAACCGCGCGGCAGGGGCGATCTGTTGATCCCGCAGTGAAGATCGGCCCCGGGGAGGAGCATCGGCGCAGACGGGAGGCAAAACGGGCCACCGGAGCAACTCCGGCGGCCCGCGGAAGGGGGCGGCGGCGAACCGCCGGACCGCGTCCGCGGTCCGGCCTTCCAGCACGCGGCCCGCGCGGGCCGCGTTTCTCCAAAGCCGCGGGTTTGACCCGCGGCGGCTCCCTCGGCCGCTCGGCCGAGGCCGAGCCGGCCGGTCCGGTCGGCCGGGCCGACCCGGTTCGGGCCAAACCGGTTCGGGCCGACCCGGTTCGGCCGACCCCAGGGGAGGTTCGGGCCGGGTCGCCCCGGGCCCGGAACCCCCGTTTCGGGCCCTCTTCGGTCTTTCGCCCATATCTTGGGCATGGGACCTCCGATTGACGAACCGTCAGCGGCTACGCGATACTTGGATCGAGTCGGTCGTTTCGGTATACTATACTCAAGGTTTCGGAAGACTTTGGGTTCGGCCGGGTTGGTTCGCACACGAAACCAACCGGGCCCTCGGAGCGGAAACGCTCATAGCTTGAGCTACGGACGTCCGATCGACGTACCGTCAGCTGTGGTAGTTTCCTCTAAGTGAGAAGGAACTTTTGGCATACTCCGCCCGAGGATCGGATATAGGCGGAGTACGGTCGGGTTGGTTTTGCCCTAAAAACCAACCGGGCCCCTGGGACGAAATTGCCAATAACTCTCAGACCGGGCGTCCGATTGACGCGCCGTCTGTCGCGTTGAGATCCTGTTGTCGATACGGAACTTTTGGATACATCAACTTCGGACTAAGTGTCAGTTGATGTATCAGCCTCTCGGCTCGTGGAGCGGACCCTCCTAAACGAGCTCGCTGTGTGCGGGAACCCTAGCGCTGGCTGTGACTTCGACGACAGAGCAGAGATCCTCCGTGGAATGCAACGACGGCAGAGCAGAGATCCTCCGTGGACTGCGACGACGGCAGAGCAGAGATCCTTCGTGGACTGCGGCGACGACAGAGCAGAGATCCTCAGTGGACTGCGTCGACTACTGCACTCAGCGATCCTACGTGGATCAGTGCCCGATCCTGTGTGGGTCCTACTACAGGTTCTGTGTGAGCCCGATCCTATGTGGGTCCTTACTACCGGTTCTGTGTGAGCCACTGCCTACAGGTTCTGTGTGAGCCCGATCCTGTGCGGGTCTTTTGCGGGGGTTAGTACCTATCGATCCTTCGTGGGTTCGACGACTTAGATGGATCAGTGATCATCTTTGACGTCATCTGAAAAAGTATACCTGGTTGAGCTGAATCTTATGTTACTCTCCTTTGTGGATTGTGTTGAACTATCCTATGTGGATTTACTGTTTACTCTCCTTGTGGATTTGAGTCTTGCTTTCCTTTGTGGATTGAGTTGTTCTTGAGCTCGTGAGCAGAGCTAGAAATGGGGACTTAGGTATATGTATGGGCATATACCTAAGTCGAGTCAGATGTTACTTCGTGATTGCATCTTTCTTTTGTGCTATATCCTTTGTGGATTTCGGGAGACCTTCGGGGGTCTCGGGGTCCCTACTGAGTAGCTTGTACTCACCCCTGCACGGGCTATGCCCGCACCTTGTTGTGTTGGTTGCAGACGACGGACAGCGCTGATCACGGTTGGGGCATGGAGCAGGACGGTACCTGGAGGTGGACCACTGGGCGGGACGTGCTCGGAGCGGACGTGAGACCCGAGGAGCCTGGAGGCTATCTGTACCCACCCTTCAGGTGGGATTGCCAGTGGACGACACGAGGCCGCCGTCTTTTCTTCAGTTGCTGTACTTTACTTTTCAGTTGTACTTTACAGTTGGGCTTGTATTTCCGGCCCCCTTTACTTTTCTGCACTTTACTTTCCGCTTGCTGACTCTGTGTGGTTGTTACTTATAAAGGCAATGCCTTCCCTGTTTACTGGGATTTTACGCCTTGGTGCTAGTCGCCAGCCCCTGGCCTATGGAAGGCGGGCTTGGGGTAGTCACGGCACGGGCCCCGAGGTTGGGTCGTGACAAATTGGTATCAGAGGCGGTCGGTTCTACCGCAGACTCTGATCGTCCTTTCTTTCTATATGAAGCAATAGTGTTTAGTGTATTGAGTGTGGTTATCAGTTCAGGGAGCCCAGTGTTGGTGCGGCGGCCGACGTATCCGTACACCAGGACCCTGACTCCTGATTTCCGACTTAATGCATGAAAACATTGATTGCGTGTGTGTTTCAAGTTTTCTTTGTGATTACTTGTGTCAGCTCACCGGGTATACTGATCTGCTTCCTGAAAGTCTCAAGTTTTCCTTGTGATTACTTGTGCCAGCTCACCAGGTATACTGTTCTGACTGTGGTGCTCTTGTTCTCCTTTTCAGGATGGCCCCGCGACGATAGCCAGCTAGGGTTCCGAGTGTAGGGCGCGACGGAAGCCCACCGAGCGACGAGGCCTCGGTGCAGGGCCCTTTGCCAGCAGTGGCACCGGCGGTAGCTTTACCCGCCGGGCCACCGATGCTACCAGTACCAGACGCTGACGATGCACGTCGCCTCAGGGAACTGCATGAGTTTCAGAGCCAGCGACCGCCCAGGTTTCGCGGTGAGGCGGACCCCCAGGCCGCCGAGGACTGGCTTGAGGCGGTGGTACGGATCTTTAGGCTAGTGAGGACACCAGCGGATCTCATGGTGATTCTCGCGGCGAGCCTCCTGCAGGCGGCGGCAGGACGATGGTGGAGCTTGATGCTCCAGGTTCACGATGAGGCATCCTTGCTCTGGACAGACTTCGAGAGCCTCTTTCGCTCTGAGTTCGTCCCGGCCACCCTCCGAGCGGTGCGCATCCAGGAGCTTCTCCAGCTGCGCCAGGGCAGCATGACGGTCGCTCAGTACGCGGCGAGGTTCACTGACCTATCTCGCTACTCGACCGACATGGTATGGGACCCCTTCTTCCGGGCCCGGACCTTCGAGCAGGGCTTGCGACAGGAGATTCGGGCGTCGCTGGTCTCCCTCAGCATTCCGACCCAGGCGGGAGTGTTGGAGCGAGCCCTCCTGATCGAGAGCTTCCTGGCAGAGCCTTCTTCAGCGGCGAGACCTAGCGCAGGGCGGCAGGTAGCTGAGTCTTCGGCAGCAGGTAGCCGACGGATGACCCAGGGTTCCAGGCGGACCAGACCTTCCGGCAGGCGACCCCGGGACACTGGCTCAGCAGTGCAGGGCACACAGCCGAGTGCCAGCCTTCCGAGAGGCAGGCTGTGCTACACCTGCGGCGGGCAAGGTCACATGGCTCGTGACTGCCCGACTCGCCGATCAGAGGAGCAGCAGACGGTGGAGGGGCCACCCAGGCAGAGGCAGAGGGTCGACCGTGGCGGTCCGCAGGGAGGAGGCGGACGAGGCAGAGGAGCTGGCCGAGCAGCGGGTGGTGGGCGACGCTTCCAGGCTTTACCCCCACCACCACCAGGAGGGCCACCTCGAACACAGGGAGCTGGTGGGCAGGGGCAGGCCCAGCTCCAGGCAGTGGAGGCCTATGACCCCGACTTGCCAAAGATGATTCGAGGTACGATCTGTGTCTATTCCACCCTTGCTGCAGTACTTATAGACACAGGAGCGAGTCACTCTTTCATAGCCTCTGCCCTTGTTCGGAGCTCGGAGATTCCGACTGAGCCGTTGGCTCGATCCTTACGGCTAGAGACTCCTACGAAAGCAGACTCGACGATTACGCACTGGTGCCGGCAGTGTGAGCTTACTCTAGGAGGCGAGAGCTTCGGCTGGGATCTCCTTGTAGCGGCGTCGAGGCCTTACGACGTCATCTTGGGCATGGATTGGCTATCCACGGTTCATGCCCAGATCGACTGTTTTAGGCGCAAGGTGCGATGTGTTCGCACCGATGGGAGCAGGTTTACCTTCACCGGCGATAAGGGAACCTTTGCAGCACAGGATGGACTTCCGCGGAGGAGAGTGCAGCCCATCACTCATCAGTTGGCTAGCCTCATCCTAGGAGCAGTGGACGTGCAGAGTCCAGCTTTTCCTGCAGTGGTGGACCAGTACGTGGACGTCTTTCCCGACGACGTTCCAGGGCTACCTCCTCGTAGAGAGGTAGACTTTTACATCGACTTGTACCCCGGGACAGCCCCGATATCTACTCCAGCATATCGGATGGCCCCCGCCGAGCTTCGGGAGCTGCGGGTACAGTTGGAGGACTTGCAGAGCAAGGGGTTTATCCGACCCAGTGTTTCACCCTGGGCTTCCCCGATTTTGTTCGCCAAGAAGGCGGACGGGAGCTTGCGACTATGTGTCGACTATCGTCGCCTGAACCAGGTGACAGTGAGGAACAAGTATCCGCTGCCCCGGATTGATGACCTCTTCGATCAGCTCAAGGGAGCGCGGTGGTTCTCGAAGATAGACCTCCGGTCAGGCTATCATCAGCTCAGAGTTCGAGACGAGGACGTGCAGAAGACGGCCTTCAGGTGTCGGTATTGCCATTATGAGTTCTTGGTTATGCCGTTTGGCGTAACCAATGCTCCAGCAGTGTTCATGAGCCTCATGAACAGGATCTTCCAGCCATACCTCGACCGATTTGTCGTTGTCTTCATTGACGACATTTTGGTATACTCGACGACTGAGGAGGAGCATGCCTACCACCTGCGAGTTGTGCTAGACACACTCCGAGAGCACCAGATTTATGGCAAGCTCTCAAAATGCCAGTTCTGGTTACGTGAGGTCCATTTCTTGGGGCACGTCATTTCTGAGGCGGGAGTTGCAGTGGACCCCGCGAAGATCGAGGCAGTGCTAGCTTGGGAGCCACCCAAGAGCGTGACGGAGGTGCGGAGCTTCTTGGGCCTAGCCGGATACTATCGGAGATTCGTGCCAGACTTCTCCAGAGTTGCGGCACCACTCTCAGCGTTGACGAAGAAGGGGAAACCCTTCGTGTGGTCAGACAGATGTCAGCAGAGCTTCCAGGAGCTGAGGCAGAGGTTGACCAGCGCACCTATCTTGAGGTTGCCTGAGGAGGGAGTTGGGTACGTAGTTTACTGCGATGCATCAGGGACTGGACTCGGGTGCGTCCTGATGCAGGAGCGGGCCGTGATCGCCTACGGATCACGTCAGTTGAGGCCGCATGAGCAGAACTACGCCACTCATGACCTGGAGTTAGCAGCAGTGGTCTTCGCCCTGAAGACTTGGCGGCACTATCTGATGGGCGAGCACTTCACAGTCTTTTCTGACCACCAGAGTCTCAGGTATATCTTCTCTCAGAAGGACCTGAACCTGAGACAGCGGAGATGGCTTGAGTTCCTCCAGGACTATGACTTTGAGATAGTCTATACTCCTGGGAAGGGGAACGTGGTAGCCGATGCCCTCAGCAGGAGGACGGGCATTCAGCTACTTGAGGAGGTGACAGAGCAGCTAGCCTCCTTACAGATATCTTTCGTGGATAGAGACGGAGCAGCCTTTCTTCAGTCTCTCACAGTCTCTCCCCCACTTCTTCAGCGGGTCAGAGAGGCTCAGCGTGAGGACGCCGACTGTGAGACCCGGCGTGCACTGATATCCTCAGGTCAGGCGCCTGATGGCTTCTCCCATGGAGCAGAGCACGACATCCTTTTCAGAGGACGTACCTTCGTACCAGTCGCTTTACGAGAGGAGGTGCTGAGAGAGTTTCACACTTCTCCCTTGGCGGTGCATCCCGGAGTGGCGAAGATGTACCAGGATCTCAGACGACAGCACTGGTGGCCGGGCATTATGAAAGCTGTGGGTGAGTTCGTTTCACGATGCCTCACCTGCCAGCAGGTGAAGGCAGAGCATCAGGTACCAGCAGGCTTGGTACAGCCCTTGGAGGTCCCGGAGTGGAAGTGGGATGCCATATCTATGGACTTCGTGACTGGACTTCCACGCACTTCCAGAGGTCACGACTCCATTTGGGTGATTGTCGACCGACTCACCAAGTCGGCACACTTCTTACCCATCAGAGAGCAGGGCTCAGTGGAGAGATTGGGACGTCTTTACGTCCAGGAGATCGTACGGCTTCACGGTGTGCCATCGTCTATCGTCTCCGATCGAGATGCTCGTTTCACTTCCCGGCTTTGGAAGGGGTTGCAGGAGGCGTTCGGGACACGGCTCCATCTGAGCACAGCCTTCCACCCTCAGACGGATGGTCAGACGGAGAGGACCATACAGACACTTGAGGACATGCTCCGTGCATGTGTTCTTGACTTTGGTCGCAGCTGGGAGGACCACCTACCCTTGGTGGAGTTCGCGTACAACAACAGCTACCACTCCACCATCGGGATGGCACCATACGAGGCGTTGTACGGCAGACCCTGCAGATCACCGTTGTGCTGGACAGACCCTGGGGAGTCAGCACTCGTGGGACCAGAGATGGTCCGAGCCACGACAGAGAAGGTCCAGATCATCCAGGAGAGGATGAGGACAGCTCAGAGCCGGCAGAAGTCATATGCTGATAGGAGGCGGAGGCCACTGGAGTTCGAGGATGGCGACCACGTCTTTTTGCGTGTCTCACCTCGACGTGGTTTACGGAGATTTGGCCAAGGCGGCAAGTTGTCTCCACGCTTCATCGGGCCTTTCCAGGTCCTCAGCAGGATAGGAGAGGTGGCTTATCGCCTGGCTCTACCACCTCAGTTGCACCGGGTGCACGACGTCTTCCACGTGTCTCAGCTGAGGAGATACGTGCACGACCCGACGCACATCATCAACTTTGGGGAGCTGGACGTGGACGATGGGGCGACTTTTGCGGAGGTCCCAGTGGAGATCAAGGATCGACATGAGCGGGTCCTACGTGGGCGGTCGATTCCTCTTGTGCGCGTCAGATGGCAGCACGGGAACCTCCAGGAGAGCACTTGGGAGCGGGAGGCTCAGATGCGTGCTCAGTACCCCCATTTGTTCCCCTAGTTTTTTATGTATCTTTACGAGGACGTAAAGCCCTGAGGTGGGAGTAATGTAAAGACCCGCAAATTTCAAGGAAATTTTTTTCTTAATTTTCTTTGGAATTTTTCAAGAGCGCAGCTTCAGACGGCACCTGATTCCGAGGCCCGGTGTGCCCGGAATCAATTTCTGAAGTTTGGCTCCGGTACGTTCAGTGAACGGACGAGCGGGTTTTTCTATCTTTTGAACCGGTGCCCGGAATCGAATTCTGAGGGCACCGATGAAATAGCAGCGCCGGTATTTGCTTAGAAACGCCTCTTCCGGAGTTGCGTTTGCTCAGACGTGGTTTTTAAATTTTGTGGCTTTAAGTCAGAAATAAAATAAAGTTTGTGCGACAACTTTATTTTATTTCACTTAAGCTGCTTGGAAGCCACTTGAAGCCACTTAAGGGCGGCTTGAACTGAGTTGAACTGGATAGGATGCTATCCAAAAATATCCTACCCCCTTGGTAGGATATTTGTGTGGTGGGGCCCGCACGAGCCCCGCCGTTTCTTTCGCTAAGTAACGCACCCGCGAAAACCCGTCAAAGAAACTGAAAAGTCAACCGACGCGTTTTCTTTAATTCTTAACAGACCATTTAATTGGGTGGTTTATTTCGGGAATTAAATGGGCTGTTTCATTCGTTGAATTAATTCAACGAATTAAATGGGTCGTTACTTATGCGTTTTACATTTGTTGGCAAAATAATAAAATAGACAAACTTGTCTATTTTGGAGGATTGCTATCGTTGTGCAATTCCTATGAGCCTCCACCCTCTACGCGAAGAACGCGAAGAACGCGAAGAACGCGAAGAACGCGAAGAACGCCGGTGACCGAAATTCGACGACGCACACCGAGATCTGCGACGTCGACGAGCTTTACCCGCGATGTTCTTCGGCGACGCCTCTTCTTCCGCAGCCGATCCTCGTTCGGCAACTAAGGTAAGAACCGGATCGTTAATTCTCCCTTTTTAATTTCATGGCAACGGATTTAATTAATTAAATCCGTTTGTTCTTGATCCGGAGTTTGGCGACGCGACGCTGGATACCGCGACGACGCAACAATCCCCCCTTCTTCCGCGACGACCTCTCGTCCGACGACGACGACAAGGTAGGGGTTTATTTATTTGATGATTCGTTTCCGTGTTCTTTTTTTTTTAAATAAAGAACCGGCATGAATAATTTCAATTAATTAAAAATTGAATTGCCGTTTAAAAGAAAAGGAGTGAACAATTTTTATCTTTGATTAAAAATTGTTGTAACCTTTCCTCCCGTTGATTATGACTAACGCGGAGGGTGCGGGTCTAACGAACAAGACCCGACAACCCTCCGCCGATCTCTTTTGTTGTGCGGATATGGCGGACGATGACGAACCGCGCGGCAGGGGCGATCTGTTGATCCCGCAGTGAAGATCGGCCCCGGGGAGGAGCATCGGCGCAGACGGGAGGCAAAACGGGCCACCGGAGCAACTCCGGCGGCCCGCGGAAGGGGGCGGCGGCGAACCGCCGGACCGCGTCCGCGGTCCGGCCTTCCAGCACGCGGCCCGCGCGGGCCGCGTTTCTCCAAAGCCGCGGGTTTGACCCGCGGCGGCTCCCTCGGCCGCTCGGCCGAGGCCGAGCCGGCCGGTCCGGTCGGCCGGGCCGCGCCCCGGCCGGACCGGACCCGGCCTAGCCGGGTCGGGCCGACCCGGTTCGGGCCGAACCGGTTCGGGCCAAACCGGTTCGGGCCGACCCGGTGCGGCCGACCCCAGGGGAGGTTCGGGCCGGGTCGCCCCGGGCCCGGAACCCCCGTTTCGGGCCCTCTTCGGTCTTTCGCCCATATCTTGGGCATGGGACCTCCGATTGACGAACCGTCAGCGGCTACGCGATCCTTGGATCGAGACGGTCGTTTCGGTATACTATACTCAAGGTTTCGGAAGACTTTGGGTTCGGCCGGGTTGGTTCGCACACGAAACCAACCGGGCCCTCGGAGCGGAAACGCTCATAGCTTGAGCTACGGACGTCCGATCGACGTACCGTCAGCTGTGGTAGTTTCCTCTAAGTGAGAAGGAACTTTTGGCATACTCCGCCCGAGGATCGGATATAGGCGGAGTACGGTCGGGTTGGTTTTTCCCTAAAAACCAACCGGGCCCCTGGGACGAAATTGCCAATAACTCTCAGACCGGGCGTCCGATTGACGCGCCGTCTGTCGCGTTGAGATCCTGTTGTCGATACGGAACTTTTGGATACATCAACTTCGGACTAAGTGTCAGTTGTTGTATCAGCCTCTCGGCTCGTGGAGCGGACCCTCCTAAACGAGCTCGCTGTGTGCGGGAACCCTAGCGCTGGCTGTGACTTCGACGACAGAGCAGAGATCCTCCGTGGAATGCAACGACGGCAGAGCAGAGATCCTCCGTGGACTGCGACGACGGCAGAGCAGAGATCCTTCGTGGACTGCGGCGACGACAGAGCAGAGATCCTCAGTGGACTGCGTCGACTACTGCACTCAGCGATCCTACGTGGATCAGTGCCCGATCCTGTGTGGGTCCTACTACAGGTTCTGTGTGAGCCCGATCCTATGTGGGTCCTTACTACCGGTTCTGTGTGAGCCACTGCCTACAGGTTCTGTGTGAGCCCGATCCTGTGTGGGTCTTTTGCGGGGGTTAGTACCTATCGATCCTTCGTGGGTCCGACGACTTAGATGGATCAGTGATCATCTTTGACGTCATCTGAAAAAGTATACCTGGTTGAGCTGAATCTTATGTTACTCTCCTTTGTGGATTGTGTTGAACTATCCTATGTGGATTTACTGTTTACTCTCCTTGTGGATTTGAGTCTTGCTTTCCTTTGTGGATTGAGTTGTTCTTGAGCTCGTGAGCAGAGCTAGAAATGGGGACTTAGGTATATGTATGGGCATATACCTAAGTCGAGTCAGATGTTACTTCGTGATTGCATCTTTCTTTTGTGCTATATCCTTTGTGGATTTCGGGAGACCTTCGGGGGTCTCGGGGTCCCTACTGAGTAGCTTGTACTCACCCCTGCACGGGCTATGCCCGCACCTTGTTGTGTTGGTTGCAGACGACGGACAGCGCTGATCACGGTTGGGGCATGGAGCAGGACGGTACCTGGAGGTGGACCACTGGGCGGGACGTGCTCGGAGCGGACGTGAGACCCGAGGAGCCTGGAGGCTATCTGTACCCACCCTTCAGGTGGGATTGCCAGTGGACGACACGAGGCCGCCGTCTTTTCTTCAGTTGCTGTACTTTACTTTTCAGTTGTACTTTACAGTTGGGCTTGTATTTCCGGCCCCCTTTACTTTTCTGCACTTTACTTTCCGCTTGCTGACTCTGTGTGGTTGTTACTTATAAAGGCAATGCCTTCCCTGTTTACTGGGATTTTACGCCTTGGTGCTAGTCGCCAGCCCCTGGCCTATGGAAGGCGGGCTTGGGGTAGTCACGGCGCGGGCCCCGAGGTCGGGTCGTGACAGAATATATGTATCTGACCCAAAAATTATATAATTATTATATTGTGTTTACCAGATATTATTGTTGTGACTATAACTTGGTTATATTGTTCTGGTGCGAAAGGTAGTAAGACATGATTAGATAAATTCCAGCCTAGTGCTGAAGTTGGTTATTTTACCTTGGATACATGATTTTGGATGGCATGTTCCTAAGTGGTTATTAAATATATCCCATCATAGAGAAAAAGAACATTGACTACTAGAAAAATAGGCTATATCCATATACCAATAGTCATAGATTTCCAAAACCATGGTTATATCAACAAATTAATATAAAACCATGGGTATATGGTATTTTTTAACAAAGGTTATATCCATAGTGCAGTGAAACCATGGATATAATGTTTTTATTCAATAGCCAAGATTCTATAAAATTATGACTACATAGTGTTTTTCCATTCTTATACCCATTTTATGTGTAAAAACATTTATATAGGGTTTTTTCCTAAGTGCTATAGCCATGATTTGTGTAAACCCATTTCTATAGTGTTTTCTTGTAGAGTTGTATCCACTATTTGTGTAGAAAATGGCTAAAAAAATTTCTTCCAAGGGGTATAGCCATGTTTTGTGTTAAACAATGTCTACAGATTTTTTTGAGGGATATAGCCATGGTTTAGGAAAAATGTAGGTATATGTCTCATGCACTTATGTGGGGGAAAAATAACCCATGAAAAATTTATGTGAAGGGATATATCCATAAAAGAATACCGAAGTTGCGAGATCAACAGTGCCCTCAGATTCCAAATCCGAGCACTGGTTGAAAAAGATATAAAATCCCGCTCATACGTTTACTGAACGTACCCGAACAAAACTTCAGAAATTGATTTTGGACACACCGGGCCTTGGAATTAAGCACCGTTAGAAACTGCAGACTAGTAAAATTTCCATGTATTTTAGAAAAACATTCCATGGAATTTCCGGGTCTTTACATACACAACCACAGTGCATGTGTACCGCAGACTACCACCCATGAAATAATATCATTCATTTTTTAATTACCACATTTTAATGCTTGGGATAATTATATATTTAAAGTTGATATATAGTATATTTGATATTTATAATGTATTTATTATTTTATAATTCTTATATAATACATACCATTATTAATTCCATTTACTGGGAATATGATAAAGCCATTAATATGTAATGAGGACTACTACCTCTTTAAGCGATGTGATTCATTCACATTTACATGGAATTTAATGAAGATTCTTCATAAAAATATGATATATATATATATATGATTTCAATATGATACAAAAATTAGATTATATATATATGTGACTTACTTTTGTTTATTTTAATATAACATGGAAATGGAAAAAATGTTCAGAAATTTTTATGACCTACCATCTCCATGAACATTATATTTCATTTCCAATCTATATATTTTTTGAATTACACTAAATACATAAATACTAAATATGAATGATATTTAAATCATTTTTTATATTCTAGATATGATAAAATAATGATTCTTGTAAGAAAAGTAGTAACTAACAAGTAAAAACATACATGACAAATAATGAAATCAACACATGAAATAATAAAAATAATGATGGATTATTAAGAGATAAGTGATATGGTGTTATAAAACATTATAATATGACATTTTGAATATAACATGTACTTTTTATAATTTTCATAAATTCTTAATCAATTCTAAATGAAAATAAATGGAATTCAATTATAGGGAACAGAAGGTAAGGGATTTTTTCTCAATTTAAATTATATAGAGAATTAGTTTTTCTTAAGATCCAATTAACTTTTATGTGTTGCATATACTGCTCCTTTGACACGTAATAACATGAATAACTAATTATTCATGATTTTTATATGTTTTAAATTGAATTATATCATCCACGGGATTTGATATTAGATTTAATATTTTATAAAAGTGTTTGGAAATATCACATTATTTTTCAATTGTTAATGTTTTGTTAAAATAATACCATTATTTTTATATTTTTTTCATTGAAATTACAATTATATAAAATATACATATTCATGTTTTATAGATAATATTATTCCAAAAACCATACACCATTTTTTACATATGGGTTTTAATTTGACAATCATATGATTATCTGGGGAAAATTGATGAATATATATTTATTACATAATAATGATATTCGATATGAAACATTGTATATGGAATAAATATATTAATTGATACATTAGAACTTATTTGGACTAGTATTTATGGGTGGGACATAGCTAATAAATATCCCCTTGATGAATCGACATGTTATCAGGATAACAATCTATTCAAAAAACCAAATTGGGTTTAACCTATCATTTTAAAACATTTTCTGAATGAACCCGATGGTACCTATTTTCATGTTCCTTGGAAATTATGTATAATCCAAAATCAATTAACTCATTGAAAATATAGTTATTATTATTCTTATCAATTACATTTTAACTATGAAACAATATATGGATGCATTTCATTTTAATTCTATTGATTAAATTGAATGTGTTTTCAGTTATTTTCCTTGGCATATTTTTTATACATTATCAATTTATTTAAATGGAATGTGTGTTCAGTTACCAACCTTTATATATTGATTATTATTATTTATTAATCATAGTTTCTATTTCACTTAACCCTTACTGATAATTTGATCACAACAATATATGTTTAATTTTACTTGGTCATGAAGTGGAACCTTTTGATTGTTTTTCAAGGATGTTGAATACGTTATTTGGTTATGTATAATATTTAATATTTTATTCCCAATTTAAAATGTATATCATTTATGTAATATTGATTCAGAAAATACTAAACTGATCAGTACATTGGGATTTTAATCTTTTATATATTCCAATGAAATAAAAAAATTCAACGGCCCCAGAATGGTATGGTCTTCGTTATTAAATAGTCTCATTAATATCCACATAATAAAATTGATTTGGTATATATAGGGAATCTGTAAATTTTTATTTGAATAATTTTCTTTACTAAAAACTATAGACTATTTTTAATTTATAATATATTTTATTCATTCAATTTATTGATAAATGAATTATTCTAAATTAGGAATATGTGGGTCTAAAAAATGAATGATCATCATTACATTTGAAAACCTCATAATAACAAAATAGCTATCATACATGTTTATACATTACATATTTATATATCATGTATTGGAAAAATTGATTAATTACATTTTTATTATTTCCTGAATAATTATTTCAATTTTTATGATCATAATAATTAATATCTTTATTTTTCTTATGGATACAGTAATCTCTCAGTTAATTTTTTTTATGAAATTATTTTTTTAATTTTTTCAATGATTATTTTTCATTTGGTTTATAATGATATAATTGTATTTTCTATTCCTTATAGGAATGAAATATCACCCCTATTTTTTACCGTTCCCCGTGAAACCTAAAAGATAACTATGTGTAATTTTCAATGAACCAGTAGAATAGATAAAAAAATTAATCTTTGAGATTTTTTTTTCCATTTTCTGTTTTCTATTTTATTTTGAGTATATATAAGTTTCTAGTAATCAAATTCCACTATGCTCTTGAATAAAAAGTGAAATCAATAATTCATTGATCATGTTATTATATTACAAATACATTTTGGTTTTTTAGTCTTGGTTGTTATATTTTTTATTTGACTCATTTTTGTAAAAACCAAGTAGAATAGATTTAGAGGACCCTTGTATGATGCTCCAACTATTTTTTAACACCCTTTATATTTTATGAAATTATATCCTAAAAATATATTGGGAATTGTATTTTATAATTTAATATCACATTATAATAAATTTAATTTCATTGTATAGAGATGATGAGTAATGGATAGAAAGGTAACTATTTCAACAACTGTATAAAATATTAGAATGTTCTCAAATAAGGAATTTTTTGAACATAGAGTTTGTGATATTTAGATCATATAAATGTTCTTGTTGTTAACGTATGTTATAAAAATAAAAAGTTTTTAATATAGTATCATATTGATCAGAATTATTGTACACTGATAATATAATACTGCATTTTAAAAGAACCTCCACATCTCATTTTTAGTTCTACTCTGTTTGATGATGAGAAATGAATCAGGTCATAGGAAACGATATTTCATTGTATGGAATATTATGAAAAAAAATTCTCATGGAATTATATCTGATCAATCTAGATAACGATCAATTGTTAGTTGTAATTCAAAATCCAAAAGAATATTTAGAGATATATCGAAAACAATGTGGAACATTAATTGAGATATTATATGAAAAATACATTTCATGTTAGAAAGGGGATTAAATTGAAATGAAATTCCTCAATCTAATTATAAAATAATATGACAGTTTTATTGAGCATGTTGCTAAAATTATGATTTTATATAGACATACTAATGAAAATATTCACATATTGTACAAAATTATTTTTCGTTACATCGATTGGAAAATGATGAGAATTTGAATAAAATCAGATACTTATAAATTATCACCCTTTCTCGATACTGTCTTGTATTCCATTATTAAAAAAAGTTTTTCAAGACATATTTATTCAACAGAAATCATGATAAAAAGAGTTATAATGAGAACTATTGAATGAATTTTTTATTAAAATGGATGAATAGAAGAGTATAATTTCTAATATGTAATAATTTATAATGAAAAACTGATTATATTTATTGAAGGAAATTTTATATTCAATCAGATGTAGAAATATATGTAACAAATAGAACAATTTAATCGAAAATGAATATCTTCATTATGATTATATAATTTATTGTAAAAATAAGAAGTACTATGGACACAAATTTCCCAAGAACTTAATGAATTTTCCACTAAATATTTTTAGGTAGAATGGATAGTCATATTATCATATTATAACAATGGTTGAGTATCCAGATTCAATGCTAGCATGTATATTGATCCTAAAAAATATATCACATAATGTTCTATTTTATTATAAATATATGCTCTATGGATATTTTCAGATACAATATTTTTATAGGAACTTATTTCCCAATGTTTTTGAGACTTGTTGGTCAACTCCAGTTCGAATATAAATTTCATTTTTCTGATAATATGACATAATTTTTGGGGTTTTGTGATTCTTGAGATTATGGATTTTAGGTTTTAAATTGTATCTTGGAATTTTTATAATTATTGAAGGAGTTTCATTGAGATAAAGGTGAAATAAGATGAAAACTAAACTAATTAACATTTACATTTCTAGGAAAGGAACTCCACCTGGTGTAATTTTTCATTGTATTAACTAAATAAATGTGAGGAATCTTATTTTTTAGTTAATACCCCTACAAATATTTTCACGAAGTGTAAGTAAATTACATGACATGTAAATCCCCAAACAACTATTTTGAACATTATGTGTGGCTGAATTTTGATTTTTTTTGGCTACAGCCCCTATCCTATTGGCCCTAGAGAATATTCATTGTGATTTTAGAATGCCTAACTCCATTCTAGATGACATGTTTGTGTGAGAATCAGAATAATGATATTTGGTTATGTTTTTAACTCCATTACGATAATCATCATACAATTTTGGTGAAATCATTTTACTAATTTTGATGATTATTTTGATCCTAATCATTTGTGATCTAGGAACCACATTGAAATCATATACATATTCATTGTCATAGGCTTTGTCCAAATAAATCTTAGTTGGATCAGCAGTTAAATGTTGGGTTGCTAAAAGATTACACTAATGTTTGTTAACTACTAATCATATGTAATTTCATTATTGCACTATAATAATGTGCATCCAAATAAATTTAATACAAATAAATTCGTAAATATGTTATAGTATGTTTATCAAGACATGTGATTTATAATGATTTCTTGTTTTAGAATCCCTAAATTTAGTCATATTGCATATTAATATAACATTAAATCAAATGTGAATTGTATTTAAATGTAGCATATGAAAAAATAATTGAAAATCTCAAAAATAACCATTGAGATATATGTTAAGATATTGTGATATCCATGCTATCTGAAATGAATTTCGCTCCATGAATAGGTGCAAAAGTAATAGGCTAGTCACATGCACATTCATACATATATGTTGTAACAATGATATTTAGTGGTTTAGGACCATTAGAATTATGCAATGAATATATGTATCTGACCCAGAAATTATATAATTATTATATTGTGTTTACCAGATATTATTGTTGTGACTATAACATGGTTATATTGTTGTGATGCGAAAGGTAGTAATACATGATTAGATAAATTCCAGCCTAGTGCTGATGTTGGTTATTTTACCTTCGATACATGATTTTGGATGCATGATCCTAAGTGGTTATTAAATATATCCCATCATGGAGAAAAAGAACATTGACTACTAGAAAAGTAGGCTATATCCATATACCAATAGCCATATATTTCCAAAACCATGGTTATATCAAAAAATTAATATAAAACCATGGCTATATAATATTTTTTAACAAAGGTTATAGCAATAGTTCAGTGAAACCATGGATAGAATGTTTTTATTCAATAGCAATGATTCTATAAAATTGTGGCTACATATTGTTTTTCCATTCCTATAACCATTTTATGTGTAAAAACATTTATATAGGGTTTTTTCCTAAGTGCTATAGCCATGATTTGTGTAAACCCATTTCTATAGTGTTTTTTTTGTAGAGTTGTATCCACTGTTTGTGTAAAAAATGGCTATAAAAATTTCTTCCAAGGGGTATATCCATGGTTTGTGTTAAACAATGTCTACAGATTTTTTTGAGGGATATAGCCATGGTTTAGGAAAAATGTAGGTATATGTCTCATGCACTTATATTGGGGGAAAATAACCCATGAAAAATTTATGGGAAGGGATATATCCATGGTTTACAAGATATAACCTTGTTTTTTGATAATGTATATAACAATATATATAAATATATTTAAATGTTTGTGTGTGTGTGTGTGTGACATCTTCTATGATGTGTTGGTTAGGTAGCTGGTGCATATAGAAGAGGTATGGAAATCAATTCCTGCTAGGGATATATTATTTTTGTGTTATATCTATGATTTACTTGGGCTATATCCATAGATGAAAACGATGGCTATAACTTTTTTTCCACAGTGTTCAATCATGGCTATATCCCATTTACACTTGTAAACATATATGGAATCTATTTCCACAATTTTGAAAATAGTGGAATGTATTTCATAGAACTATCGATATAGCTTTTAGCAATATCCATACCAATATATTCCAAAGCCAGCTAGAACAATGTCTATAGCCTATAACCACTGTTTTAAAAACTATTGCTATGGTTTTGGGTTTTTTCTATTTCCAAAATTTCAATTTTGGGTTGTTTACATATTTTTTTAATCATTAAATTAATTAAAATACCTTTTTACTACTTTATCAAATACAATTTGTATCACAATGGTTTTATTTTGACACTATGTTTTCAAACTAATGGGTTACAATCACACACTATTCAAGAAACCATTTCATACCCGACATGATTATGTAGATGCAAGTTTGGTCCAAGGAATGAGACATGTAGTTCATATGGTACATTTTTGTGTGGATGGTGTTTTTATATTGAATCGATAAGAATTTTGGGACCTAGGAATTTGAGTCGTTTATTTCAGTCTATTGGACTTTTTCTTGTATTGATCTAGCTTGAAATTTAGTTACATTCTAGTATTTATTTTCATTATTCATATATTATTATGGGATCCTTGAGTTGGATTTCGTTGTCTTCTTCTACTAGGTATTTACTAGTACTATTATTTCCATTTTATGATTTTATACTACTATAAAACTTCATACTGTGAGGTTTAGACTCCCCACTATATATTTAATAGTAGTGCAGCAAGTCGGCAGCCATTGATATACATAGAGGCATTATTGAGGCCTTGTAACCTACATTTTCCAACCAAGTGAGAGAATGAAATAATTATGGTACATTAAAAAGTTGTATGAAATGTAATGTTTGGTTATATTTATTTTATTGTAATATTTAGTGAAGGTAGAAAAAATATTATGATGTGTTGGGACATGTTAATGGGCTTATGCATGAAAGTATCAAACCCATGTATGGGGGAATATCTGAGTACCCATTGATGGGATATTTTTGTACAGTGTACTTTCTTTAGTTGGTGTTATTTCATCATGGGTAATTCACATTTCTTGTGGGTGTATTATTTTATTATATACTAGATTCTTGAGAGTTTTACTCATTTCCAGGTATTGGGAAATCTAGCAATACATGAATCATAATAGGAATATGGGGATGTATTTAAATTCATTGTTCATGATACAAACATATCTATTTTTGTCATGTAATATGTACATTCATGTTGAACTATTGTTTCTGATTCATTCTTCGGGGAGCATGCATCCGTCTATGGAGGGCACACAATTGTTTCCCCACATTCCTGGCTTCCAAATGAGTGAGACATCCATTTCTTATTCATGGGAATTTTTTCATTGATCGAAACGGGTTGATGGGATGTTGGTTCATCCTTCGTTGGATTCGTCCTCAGAACTAGTTACCTAGTTCAAGACTCCCTTATATATTTACTCATGGTTCGTGAATCCCATTCCTTGTGCCATATCATTGTGGATGTCGGTTAATTACACTACTTTTGTTAGGACATTCCATGGCGTCTAAACATGGTAGCAACCGTCAGTCGGAGTAGACGGTATCATCCGGTATGTCGGGTCATATCTGGATAAGTGGATATTGGGAAATTGTTATTGTTCACATTAAGAGGGAATCTCAAGGGCACCGAACCTGAGGTATCCCACATCAGTCACGAGGTATCATATTCCAGAGGCATGTCTCTATGGGTTTCCTCAACTTCCCATATTAATCACGCGGTATGTCATGAGTTTAAAATCTTGCGGAGACGGTTATGCTAAAGGTGTGTATTCTAAGGTTTTCATCAGGTATCTCATGTTTAACACGAGGTAGGCTGCAAGTTTAACATCTTGCGGAAACAGAATGAGGGTGATCATAATGTCTTATAGAGATGGATCAGATTGGTACATCCCTAGGAAGGAACTACATGAGTGTTTACTGGGTGGATGGATTAGAAAATACAATAATAGCAGACCCTGGATGGTGTGTCCCATAAAGGGAAGATGTCACATCGTAAAGGCTGATCCAGACATCACTAAGGGCAGATCAGGGAGTTTTCACCCTAGAATGGGTGTGCACCAAGGATTAACATTGGATGAGATTGAACATTATGGAGGCTTCTTATGTACCCTATGTAGAAGGCAGTGATCAAAACACCCGTAGTTTGAAGGGGAAATGAATCGAGTTGTACAAAAAGGAAAACAACATGGATATATGCTAGGGATGATGCATGGAAAGCAGCCCGTCACAAGAGGGATACTCTTGGGTGGATGGTTATGGATGTTGGGGGGCTTATGCATGGTTAGCTACCTGGGTTCTATAAAAAGCGATGCAGGTATGAAAGGCCAGATCTCATCGGGATGTGGCGGCCCAGGTAAGAATCGGGATGGATTATGGAGAGTTTAAGTAAGTGGAGAGGGAATGAGATAGAGTCTTCGTGAATGTGATAGTAGTGTTGGGAATGAGCCTAGAAGAGACTTCCTATGAATCCCCATGGTAGGGATTCAATGTCCTCATTGTTCGGTGGGATGATAGGACACCAGAGCTGGTGGCACATGGGAATGGATGCATGGATGAGATCCTGATGATATATAACCTTGATTTAGGGGTATGATATTCCTAGAACACATTGGATCGAGGGATACATCATGTCGACTCATGATTGATGGGCTTGAACATCAAGGAGTCTTCCTAACTATCCCCATGGAAGGGAATAAAAGTCTATGTAGTTCATCTGAATACGGATTAATTTTTTTCTGGGACTTCAAAGGATTACTATTTTTTGGGGCACTATAATGGATTACAGAAGAATGTGGTTGACAACGGATTACAGTTGGACGCGATTAACAACGGTTTACCACTTCATAGGTGATTGACAATGGATTATCGGTGGATATGGGACTATTTAGTGATATGTGGATCAAAAAGGTGTACAGTTTAACATCTTGAAGGATGGGGGTGGACTGACATGGAATGGTCGGGACCAATGGGAGTTGGGCTTGAACCTCATTGAGGCTTCCTACGTACCTTGCCTTGACAAGAATCAATGTCCGTGTAGTTTGGGATGGTGGGAACCATCTCGATGGGGGTCAGAACCAATTTATGTTATTCTTGAACCTCAGAGAGGCTTCTTATGTACCATTCAATGGAAAGGATCAAAGTCCGTGTAGTTCCATAGGGTGATGGACAGATATGAAGATGGTCGGGACTAATGGGTGTCAGGCTTGAACCTCAAGGAGGCTTCCTACAAACCTTAATATGGCAAGGATCAAATTACATGTAGTTCTAAAGGGTGGTGGACCGACGTGATGACGGTCTGGACTAATGGGTGTCATGCTTGAAGCTCAGCGAGGCTTCCTATGTTCCTTTCCATGGCAATGATCAAAGTCCACGTAGTTTAATTTGAGGGAACCGATGTGAAGGTGGTCAGAACCAATGGTTGATGTTATTGATCCTCAGGGAGACTTCCCATGTCCCTTGCTGTGGTAAGGACCAAATTCCATTTAGTTCTGGTAGAATGGGAACCAATGTGGAGGGGGTCGAAACCAATGGATTGTGGGCTTAAACCGTTGAGAGGCTTCCAACGTACCTTATCAGGGCAAGGATCAAAGAACATATAGTTCAGGTGAGTGTGGTGAACTGATGTGAAGATTCTTGGGACAAATGGATGGTGTGATTGAACCTCAGAGAGTCTTCCTTTGAACCTTCCCATTGCAATAATCAATTTCAATTTAGTTCGGGATGGTTTTTGGTGAGCCGATGTGAAGATGGTTGGGGCTAATGTGTGTCAGGCTTGAACCTCTATGAGGCTTCCTACGCACCTTTCCTTGGCAAGGATCACAGTCCACGTAATATGGGATGGTTTTTGGTGAGCCGACATGAATATGGTCATGACCAATTGGTGTCGAGCTTGATCTCATGGAGGCATCCTACATACTTTGCATTGGTTAGAATAAAGGTCCACATAGATTGAAATTGTGTTTGGTGACCAGACATGAAAATGGTTAGGACCAATGGGTGTTAGTCATAAACCTCATGCAGGCTTCTAACGTACCTTGTCTTGGAAAGAATAAAAGTCCCCGTAGTTTGGGATAGGGTTTGGTGAGACAATATTTAGATGGTCGAGACCAATGGGTTTCGGGGTTGAACCTCATGGAAGCTTCCTATGTACCTTGCTTGGAAAGGCTCAATGTCCACGTAGTTCGGGATAGTGTTTGGTGAGCTGAAGTGAAGATGGTCGAGACTAATGGGTGTCGGGATAGAACCTCATGGAGGCTTCCTACATACCTTTCCATGGTATGGATCAATTTTCACATAGTTCAAGATGATATTTGGGGATTACACTCTAGGATGACCAGAGACGATTTCATGGTCGATGATTACTCTAAGCCCACGTGAGTCGAACTCAGTTTGAGAAATGGGAGGAAGAATGGACCTGGTGATGACGGAGCAAAGGTGAATCCCTGAAGGTGGTGAATGAGACTTATACAAGGAAGCTTCACAGGTTCCACTGTGGAGAGGTAATGGTGAATGGGGAATACACAAGGAAGATGCCCTGGTGCTGCTAGAGAGCGGAAAACGTGAATAGTTCTTACATAAAGAAGCTGTCTCGAGTGATGCTATGGAGCGAAAATGGTGAATGGGGCTTACGGAATGAAGCTTACCAAGTTCCGCAATGGAGTGATAATGATGAATGGGTCTTACAGAAGAAAGAATCCCAAGTGTGTCTATTGAGAGATAATGGTGCAAGGGGATTACAAACAGAATCTTACCGGGTGCCACTATGGAGCGATAATGGTGAATTGGGATTACTCAAGGAAGCTTCCTGGGTGCCACTATGAAGCGACAACGGTGAATGGGGCTTACACAAGGAAGATGCATGGGTGCCACCATGGTGCGACAACGATGCATGTGGCTTATACAAGGAAAGATTACTGGGTGTATTCCTCATTTTTGGCAAATTTAGAACCCAAACTCATTGGTGGGTTGAATCATATAATGGAGGCCTAAACCAATTCACATGTGAAAAAGCGAGATAATTCCATGGGCATTGGAATCAGTCTGAACAAAGGGAGATGAAAAGTGTGAATCACATGAACGACATTCGGAACGTGGTGATGGTGGTGTGACGAGTCAGGATAACTACTTAACATGTTAGAAACACCACATCCATGTTGTGTTATCTGGAAAAGGGATCAAACAATGGAGGATCGACTGTTGACCAAACACATGACTTGACCAGAAGTGTCATCGATAGTCATCCTGGGTGTTATCCCAGGATGGTATGTGAGCCGATGTGGCATGTCACAGGGCCGTTAGAGGGGGGGGTCCCTACAGACATGGAAGAGGATGAATATCCGAATGAAGACCATGAAAAGCGTGAGGTTGAGTGATGGAATCCTTGAATAGATTCCAACAATCTTGATATTATGCCACTTTAATCCTGGTATGAGGCATCTTATGATTAGAACATGGGGCATAACTTATTTAGAACAAGAGGAATCCTATTATTGAATTATTGGGCATTCTTTAGTTGAAATTCATGTAGAGAGGAATGCTGGCATCTTATGCTTAGAGCATAAGGAATCTCTTGTTTAGAGCAAGAGGCGTCCAATTTTTGGAACATAGGGGGTACTAATTTATAGTCATGTTGAGAAGAGTATTGGAATCTTATGCTTAGAACATAATTAATATCTTGGATATATAAATAGGCATCCTATGTTTGGAACATATGGTGTACTACCGTTTTTAGTCATGTAGAGAGGACTATTAGGACTAATAAATCTAGAAATAGTTAGCATTTGGACTTATGCAAGGGTAACCATTTCTGGATCAACCTAGCATAGAATCTAGGGGAGGGTGTGTGGATAAGTTACATGAGAAATGGTTAAAAAAAGGTAATCATGGTGATTTATGATGAGAATATCAACTCACGACATGGGAAACAAACGAAAAGAAATAAGCTGACTCAAGGTGTACCATGTTGTTCAGAGGAGTATCTCATGTCATGGTATCCCATTGGTGAATGGCAGTTGCTCAAAAGTGCGCAATGGAATTTTCCGATGTACCGATACAAAACGTTCATTGTGTGACTCTCCATTTGTCATGTGAGTCTGTGTAGGGCTGTGGTCCCGGCCCACAGGCCTGGGCACTGATGCACGTAAGACAGGCTATGCGTAGAATTAGTTGCAAACAAGAAGGAAAAATTGTGCGCAATAGGGAAGGAATGCGCTCAAGACGGAAGGATTGCGCGCATTAGGGATGGAGTACGCGCAATACGGGAGATGTGCGCACAATAGGGTGTTGTGCATGCAATAGGGAAGGAATTGTGCACAATATAAGAGGTTGGCATGCAAAAGGGGATCCTCTCACACAATAGGGAATGTGACCACAATAGGGGATATGGGCGCATAATAGGGAAGGAATTGCACACAATATGATAGGTTTGTGAAAAATAGGGAAGGAGTACGCACAATTGGATAGATGAAACAGTAGTTCATGAAACATTTGGCACAATGGCTCTGTTGCGTGCAAAACAATTATGCTTTTCATGAAAAATTGGTCATGATGGCCCCTATATGTGAAAAAGTGATGTTTTGTGCACAAGATGGGTGTGTTGCACATAGGTGTGGAAAATGCAGAATTGCATGCATTAGAGCGGAGACTGACCTCTGGGGGCCCTCTAGGAAGAATTGGTGCACTTTTATTTAGAGGCCAAACATGGGGAGGCAGTGTGCATAGAATTCCTTGTGCGCAAGTTGTTTTCTGCGTGAGGCGATGCCTATTAAATTCCACGAACCCAATTGGTTTTCTGCATGACCTACAGTGGGCACACACGCAAAGTGGTATTTGACGTCACATTTTTCCTAGAATAGTTTTGCATTTGGGGTTGCGTGAAAAAAAACATTTATTACACACCGGATTCCCTTTTTACACCCAAATACATACTTTTCCCTAGAACTGTCCAAGATGGCCATTTCCAGCAGCCCGACATCGAACAGCCATAACATGTTATCCGTAACTACATTTTGGCTCTGTGAATAGCCAAATAGAAGCTTGTGGAATTTTATACACTCCAAAATAATATATATGGAAGAATTTAAGGAATTAAATAGACAAATTCTATGGTTCCAAAAACTATAATATGAAGTATCTATTACACTTGAAAAATGAAATAAGTTTTCATGTAATGCTAAAATACTTGTATTTCAAGTCTATAGAGACCAAAAATTTATTGGTATCATGTTTTTGTCTATTATTGGTGTATACATTGTTGTAATAATGTTCACTAAGGGTTTCATTTTTATTATAGAGAAAATTCCCCCACATCATCTTTTACAAGAGTGTAATGAGAGTGGAAATTATTACACGAATAATAGTGATGAAGCATTACGTTATAGTATTCATGAGAATCAGATAGAATTTTTCAGCATCATGAATGATTTCTATGGTTTATGTCATCCATGTAAAGGGAAACTATTTGTACCACTTGTTCAATGTCTGAGATGAAATGTTTTTTCGGTTTCCTCATCCTACATTGTTTATTGGGGAAGGTGGAACCTAGGAAGCTGAGTTCTAGATTGAGTCAGTATAGACAATATTCTATCATCTCTAGAAACCTTTGAATAGGGGAGTGGCACTTTCTGGTTATATAATTTATTAACCTAGAAATAATTTTTCGATATTCTAGAGAAATCTTGGTAGAAGGATAATATATTTTGGGAGTAATTTTTTAATATGTTCATCATCCATTTGAATCACAAGACACTGAGAGATGAAAAATATTTCTATTCCATTCATGTCACACAATGTGGTTTTTCAATGTTGGACTGTGCTAGTTTTTTTCCAAATTATTTTAATTTTTACCACATTTTGATAATGTTGAGATCTCATGGGTGAGATGTTTTGAATATGTTCTTCAATATGAAATCAGGTTTTAGGTAAATGTTTTTTGATCAAGTATATTTGAAGACATAGTGAACCAAGATCTTGTCAGGAAGGGAATCATAGAGAGTCCTCAACTAGTGGAAATGCCATTTTAGTTATAAAATCTAGGATTCCATCTTCGAGTAGTAATAAGTTTTGTTATGATAGATTCTACCAATATTATAGTGTGTATAATTGTTACGGAAATGTGCCACCATCTCAAGAATGTGTTTATTTTCTATTCACTCAATGTGGAATAATTGTACAATTTTCCCCACAATGTCCTTATTCTTTATATTGGGTTTCGTAACTATGGAAGACTGGGTCATCTTTAGTGTTTTTTTTGTAAACATTAGACAAGAGACTAGTGGTAGAGGATTAGGACTTGCACCAAAATCATGAATGAGATTTGCTATGCCTCAGCAGAATAATTGATTGATATCTATAGGTCATTTAGGCTGAGGAAGGGGATGTGGTAACCCAGTAAATGAGAAAAAAAGAAAATAAATGACAGTATATAATGGCTGTAATACTAGACCCCATGGTATAAGGATAGTTTGGTTTCAAATTGTGCTTACTAAAATGGATATCATGGATGCAAAACATCTACATTTAGAAGTTTGATTCTTGTATCATCTAATATAGAATTTGTTTTATTTGATATAAGATAATCACCTTACATTATATATACATTTTGAAAAGTTTTAGTGTTGTATGTGTAATTAATATATGGGTTTTTAACCGTCTACACCCTATTGGGAGTGATGATAGAGAATATAAAACATTTCATGGAATGTTCCCTAGAGATTGTTTGTTACTATTTCTTTTGGGAACCGTTCATGCGAGAAATGAAAGAATTAGAGAATATTCTTATTATGGATTTTTCGGTTCTATTACATGATATTATCAATAATTAAAATAATAATGTTACCATCATATATACATAAGGATTATTATATTCTCACCGAGGTGAGTGAGTTATCCAGGAACGTCATGTGGGTAAAAATCAGTGCAGAATGGATTTTTTGATGGCTCAAATTGTTGGTTATTATTTAGATATTGGTGGAATAAAACAAGATTACATTCCTCCAATGGTAGGACATCTTCATGACGTTTTACTTGATGTGTTATATGGATTACCACTTTATCGATACGGTCATTTTACAATCGAGATGGTGTTGAGATCGGAATAATTTCACATCCTGCCATATCAAATGGAACTAGTAGAGCTTCAGTAGCTGAAGGATTAGTTGAATGATCAATATTTTAATGGATTCATATGGATTGGTACATCCCCATTGGAATCTCCATTATCTTCTCCAAAAAGGATGATGGATCGTTGTAATTATGTGTGGATTATCATAGCTTGAACCATATAATGATCATCGAAAATGTATTCTCTTTCATCCATGAGAGATCATTTTTCTCAGTTGATTGGTGATAAAATATTCACCAAGGGATATTTGAGATCATTATATCATTATTTAATGGTGGTAGTACCATACATACCTTTTAATACTTTTAGAAGTAGGTATGGCTTGTATGAATCCATATTGATATTGTTTGGGTTATCTAATGAGATTTTAGTATCCATGGTCTTGACGAATTTGATCATTCAAACATTTATATATCAGTTTGTGGTAGATTTCATAATAGATAACACAATGTAATCCCAGTCAGTAGATGGTCAATCCAACCCCATTAACAACACCCAATATCAATTGTGAGAGTATTGTATTTTGACCAATTTCACTAAATGATGTTTTTAAACAAATAATGTTCACTTCTTAAGACATATCATATCGTAGGAAGGAGTTTTAGCAGGCCTAGATATATTTGAAACCATGGAATATTGGGAACATCCCATGAATTACTTTGAAATTAATTTATTTATAGTTTTATCATGTTATTACCTATTTTTTACACAATATTTCATCCATTTGGAAGCAGAAATGTTCCGAATCCCCCTGAAATCTGTGAAGTTTGTTTGGGCTATGTATGGGAGTGCTCTTTTTCAAAATATAAATGGTAGGGGACATCATCCCCTTTCTGCATGTTACCTATGTTTGGTAATGTATATACCATATACTATGATGCATCCAGAGTTATACTGAGAGTTGTTTTGATGTAGGTGGTTCAAGTTGTTTCCCATGGATCCAAGGAGCTAGGACTACATGATAGAAATTACCCTACTCATGATTTGGTCTTAGAAGATGAGGTACATTCCCTATGATAATTAATATCCTCTCTCATGGGTGAGAGGTTTATGGTATACACATCTCACAAAATCATTAGGTACATCATTTCATTGTGAGAACTTAATCTTCAATTGAGATTTTGGGTCAAGTATATACAGTCCCTGGACATTGAAAAAATTCTTGGAAATAGAAATGTTGTTTCTAATTCCTTGAACTGGAATAAATAGAAAAAATAATTATTTGATTCCAATTGAATGTGGAGGATAATGGAATTCCTTTGAGACATCCATCAGGATATTCCTAAAAACTAGGAAATGTATCTCTGAATCCGACAACTATATTGACTTTTCCTTTGGACCCAATTAAGACTCATATTGTTTCTGATATATATATATATTATGAGTAAAAAATTATATGTTGGTGATATTCCATCAAGATAGTTTCTCATTCATATAAATTCACTAATTTTCTATGGTCGAGGATGTGTTTCTATGAGCTTACATGATGAGATGATGAGGTAGTTTCATTGTTCTTGATGGGTAGTGAATCCCTTTTTTAAAAATATGTATCATGATCAACATTGAAATTATTTTTCGTCAAGAATGACGAAAGATTTAGTGGTCTTCATTGCTAGATGATTCATGTATCAGCAAGTGAAATCTGAGCATTAGTGGTTAGATGGGTTTTTGCAACCATTACTCAATCCTGAGTGGAAATGGGATGATGAAGCAATAGAATTTGTTATAAGAGTACCAAAGATGACTTAAATGAATGATGGTGTCTGGGTTGTTCAGAATCTACCTACTATGGTTTCCATCTTATAACTTATTATGGAATTCATTATAGTAGATTATATGTGATATCACTACACGAACATGGTGTTTCAGTTTCATAATGTTATTAGGAGTATCATTTGAAATAGAGAATCTTATTTGAAATCAAATTTTTAACAGGTTCATATGAAATATTTTGGATCACAATTTCATTTATAAAAATCAGGTCTAATATAGACCAAAGGTAAACATAAGTGGTCTATTTAGATACTGGAGGATATTTTATTTGATTGTGTTTTGTATTTTGGTGGTTCATTAGAGAAGAAAGTGGAACTAATTGACTTTATCATACAATAATAACTTTTATCCATAAATAAAAATAGAATAATCGAGTATTTTTATTGAATTTTAAATTTTTAACTATTTTTTATCTTGTGATTGGTGATTCAGCACTTGTTGGGCCTATTCTTATACCTGATAAATCTGTACATGTTCAATTGATCAGATAGTGGTTGATGACCATGTAGAGCTAAAATAAATCATATCCTAACCATTATAGTTAACCAATGTAATTTGAGGTTGGTCATTATGTTTTTCATTCAGGTTTTGACTTGTTTAAAGAAACATTTTATCAAGAAATAGGAAAATATAGAGTCCATGATTGATGTGAAATTTCAAATAGTGTCAAGGGATGGTCCATTACTAAATAGAATATTCCTACTACTATGCTAAAATGTCATGCACAATGTGAAAAATATGTCACATATAATGATTTATCATATAGATCCTTCCCAATAGATATACATAGATGATGTTGATCTTTATTTTGATGCATCCTTTGAGAAGCATCTTAATGGGTTATGAATCACAGTGAAAAATTTTTTGGTTGGGACTATATCATTTTTTCAGGTGCAGTGGAACAATGGGATATTTTAGGAGGAGACCTATGAGTGAGAGATTCTAATATGAGAACACAATTTCTAAACATGTTCACTAATACCACACAGGGGTGCTCATAGTATCTCGAGGGCTGAGCTGTTATAAGGTGGGGATATTGTAAGATACAATATTTTTTCAGGAACGTCTTTCATAAGATATTCATCTGAGTATTAGTAGATAACATTTTTTCAGATACATATAGAATATATTGGGAAAAATAAGCTAAGGTTTTTGGATGTATTCATTTTTAGGTAATGGTTTTTGGGTTATAATGGATTCATGATTTGTTGAGAAGATTTGGAAGAGGTTCAGAGAGTTTAAAGGGAAATGGGATGAAAATAAAACTCTAGAACATTCACATGTGATGTAATGAGATTACAAATTGTGTAATTATTCATGAGTTTAATTAAATAAATCCTAGTAGAAAAATTTTTCTGTGAATAAAATAAATAACATTTACACATCATGTATCTACATGATTGTAATTTTAAATACTCAAACTTCTATTTTAAACATTTTGTGTAGATTAATTTTGAGACATTTCATCAGAAAATTCTATTTTATTAACCCTAGGGAATTATCAATGTGATTTTGGAGTGCCAAACTCCCTTTTGGACTTCCAGTTTGTGTGAGATAGCCCTATTATGTTCTTTTTTTAGGTTTCATCCACATCTCCCTTCTTCCTCAAACAGTTGTGTTGAAATCCATAGACTGACTGTGTTTTTAGTTTTGATCTTGATCTGTTTTGATCAAGTAACTTCTTCAAAATCATATCCACATTCATCCTATAATGTGTTGGACATTGGAAGCATTTTTGGATCATCTTTTAAATAAAGGGGTCAAAATCAAAACCATATGGTTTGATAATTTGAATGTTTATACAAATAGTGACTACACCCTCGTTGTGGACAACCAAATATCCTGAATATAAATATGATTGATAATGTATTAAAGCATCATTATTTTGACATGTGACCTAGGTTTTTTTCTATAAAATACATAAATTGTTCCTTAATACAAATTTATATAATTATTAATCAATTTTGAAGTGTATTTAAATGTGTGATATTAAAGTGTAATGGTAGTTCACATAATTAACCATTGAGATATTGTAACACCCATAGATTTTATGAGATATATTATTTTTAATCTCTTTGATTTCTTCTATTATACACTACACCAAGATTAGCATGTACTATATGCAACAACGTATTAGCTTGAAGTATACACAACACTATTCCTGGCTCGTGTTACACACAATTTAAAATTCGTTTTGTGGAAATTATTCTACGCAACATTAAGTATAGATTTTTTTAATATATAAATGAAATAAGTTTTGATTATGTTATACGTAACACCAGACATAGCTTTCACTACACGCATCCTAGACTTGGCTTGCATTACATGCAATCAAGACCTTCCTCGATAGTGTGTGTAGTACGCAATACCGAGTTTCACTAAACGAGATTCTATTATAATATTATTATGAACTAGACGATATGAATAGTAATACCAACTTTTTGAAATTTTATAAATTTTATCTTTCAAAATGGACTTCATTTTTGGAATTTTAATATCGAAATTAGCCTAGGGTGAATTTTTGGTATTTTTCTGAAAACATTTAATTTTTGATGAATAGTGAAAACACTGAGTTATTGGTTAAAACAGAATTTTTATTTAAATAATCAGTTATTTTATTTAAATTTATATTATGTCAAAGTAGATACATAATACTTATATAATTTCAATGTAATACATTGGAGTCATTTTATAATAATTTTAGATATATAAAAAGTTTATTGAACTGTTCACCGTCTTTTACCCACCTCCTAGGAGCATTTGCAATTGTACATAAAACTTAATTTTACCTCTTATGTTAGTTTAATTTCTAAAATCAGAGAGTCATGGTTAATATCAAGGAGTAAAATGTCGTTAAATAAGATAAAAATAATTTTTGGTGAATAGTAACTTTTTACTTTTATTTACCACTGTTAAAAGTCAATAGGGTAATTAAGGGTAAAAATGATATTATTATTACCCTAAAACATGTTATAATTCTATTGGATAAGTATAAATCAACCAAAAATAACATTAGGAATATAATATTATCATTTAGGTCCACTTGGAGTAGATTAAGACATTTATTATTATTTAATTCAAAGAAGAGTTAAAAGAGTTAAAATCAATGTTTAATAACTAAAATATTTTTAATATAGGGTTATACATATGTTAAATTTGACAATAAATATTCCATATAAAGATAAAAGGATTTAATACATAATGGTATATAATTTATAATTTTTAGACCTCAATTATTTTAATTTATTTATGACACAATGATGATGTAGTAATTACCTTATTAATGAAATATTAACATAATTGTTGTTATATATACCCAAATAAATATAATTTGATAGTTTTTATAAATTCCAATAATTTTTTTGGTTAATATGAAATGATTTTATTGATTTAATAAACTGTTTTCGAACTAAACATGTTGTTATGATTTTCACAAAAATGAATTACAAAATAGTGTAAAAATTGACATAAAATATTTTTTTAAAAAAATATTATATTATTAACTATTATTCTATTCTTAAAAATATATGGTTCGTCCAAATGATGTAGATAATGTGATATATATTAATAATGAACCACTTGGTTGTACTTTGGGCTTGTTTTACTATGTTTATTAGCCGTATAGTATAAGAAAACAACAAGACACAATAAATGTTAAATTATTTAACATAGAGTTAAATATAAATGATAATGTCAAACTAGTAACCTAAACATGTCTAAAACCTATTGGTTGATAGTATTTTGACCCATACCCACTTTAACTTTGAAATTAATCAATTTGGAGTTATTGTAAACCGAATATGACTTTATTATAAAATAATATTTTATGTTTTTCCTAAGGTTCCCCTCTCCTCCCTTATAAAAGTGCACCTCCTCTCTTATCCCTTTACAAAATTTTGAGAATTCTAGCTCAGCCAAACCCTGAACATTTACCTTATAAACTTCCCTATAAACATTATTGAGGATTTTTTCTCTTCAAAATACAAACTCTACTGCCATAATATGAATCATTAAAGAGGTGCGTCGAAAAAGAGGTAATCCCTTCTACTGATTCTTTCAAGTTTCTTTCTTCTTTAACTTCTTATTCATTAGTTTTTTAATCATAAATTAAAAACATAATTATCACTCATAAAATTATATATTATTATAAATATAAAACAACCCTATTTCACATTTTTTCTGTCCTACAAAAAAAGAAATCACTGCTCGAGCGTACATACAGAATACTATCTCCACGTCGTGGTGTAATCTTTTTTTCCACCACGACCATTTTTGGATGGGTATAATGGTGTAATGAATAACTATATATATCTATTATAACATCATACTGATTATGAGATATTATATCAACTACTCCAATTCAATGCAATAATTATGGGAACAATATCATCGCTCCTGCGTACGTACGGATTACCGTCTCCACGAAGCGATGAGATTCATTCTCCATGTTAGCCACTAAAAAATTATTATAAATTATATATAATCAATAATAATCAAATATTTGACATAAAAATTCTATTTTATTTATGTATATATATATATGTCATGTACTTACTTACATTCAAGCCTATAAGGAAAGGAAAACACTGTTCATGTGTTCGTACGACCTACTGTCTCCATGAACGGTGTATTGCATTTCATTTATCTATCTATTATATATATATATACACTGAATATATATGATATATAAATCACTATTTACATTATTTAAGTAATTAAATCATGATATAAGTAATAATAATATAATGAACAACAAGTCCAAACACGTACGATAAATAAAACGAATTAACCCAAAACGCTGCTTTAACATGGAATTTAAAAACACGGGTAATATAAAGTCAAAAGTGAACCATATATGATATCATAACAATTAATATGATTCTGTAATAAGTCAATTACATTATTTAAATCATTATATTGAAGTTTTAGATATGTACGAAGCATAATGGATCTAAGGTAAGGGATAACTTTTCTAATCTCGTTTTTATATGAGATTGTTTACACATAAGTATTTACTGGGGTTATATCCATAATTAATGTCCATATTTTCTAAAAATGGATTCATGTATGTTTAAAGTCCTTTTTACCCATTTTTTACTTTTACTACATGGTATGTAACAAATATTTCTTTAGTTTACCACACGAGGTACTTTTTTACTTTTCTAGAAATAGTACAAGAAGAAAGTTTTTTAACTTATATGGCATGAACGGATTTTTTTACGGTTTCATAACAACTATTTTTCATGAAGATTCCTATACAAGATTTCATTATTATTTTCAACAAAATCATTTTCTTTTAAAATTTCATGGCATTTTGTGAAAAGAAAATGATTTTGAAGAAGAACGGATATTTTCCCCAAGAATTCATTTCATGTGTTTTAACAAAACTATTTCCCATCTAAGATGAAATTATTCCGTATGATTATGATTCATCTATAATGTCTCAATGATTAAATGGTTTCACTTTTCTAATGATGAAATTATATACATTTGTTTTATATGGATTATGTTATGATGTGATGATTTTTATGAAACCCATTTTACACTTTGGGTTATGATGAATGATTTATGTTTATGTTGTGGCACGTGTAAAAATGATTTCATTATGAGATGGATGTGACCTATATCTCCATCAAATTCATTGTGTAATGATTTATATCTCATGAGATAGACATGGATGTAATTGTAAGTTAATCTAGTTCAGTGTTACAGGACTGAAACGAGGAGTGAACTCAGTTCAAAAAGGGAATTTTTCCACAAAGATGGTCTTAGAAGCAATACCTTGGCTAATATTGAAATCATATCATGTTCTTAATGGTTTTCCACAATTACTTGTTTTATTCTCAGGAAATTTTATCATTATTGATGTTTCTTTGTGATATATTCCTTACGTTCTTCCCATATTTATGTCTTTGCTCATGATTTTGATGTTTAGATTTTATGTTCAAGTTTTTTCATTCAAATTTTTGTGGATTATTATTTGTTCTCTATGTATACCCTTACTAAGCATTTCATCTCACCCTTTTTTGTATGTTTTCTTTTCCCCAGGATTTAAAGAAAGTGTTTAGGTAAGAAAACTGTTGGGAAAAAATCCCTCAAGGTATCATTGAAGCATTTTTGAGGTGATTGTGTTTGTTGACAAAGTAGACATCTGAGTTGTGCTTGTTGACAAAGAAAAACAATGACATACAAATTTGTTGACAAAGAGGATTTCATGGTGGAATGTCGAGTTCAAGATATGAGGTCAACGATCCATGTTTGATTCAAGAACGTCGATAAAAGTAATGGATGATCTGGAGGCGGTACAAAAGATCAGATACAAGGTGGCGGCGTTTTGCAGTGTTTGCCAAATTTTTGGGCCTGAAAATCGGCAAATGAAAAAAAGTGTTTTTGGCAAAGGGACTTGCGCGACGTGAACTTGTTGTACAGGAAACTTGCGCGCCATATGTTTTTCAAGATCAGAAGATCAAAATATGGCTAAGGAAATAGGTTCGCGCAAGTTTGGGAGTTGGTCGCGCAAGTGTCTAAAAGGAGAGAAGACTTGCGTGCCGAGATTGGGTCGCGCAGGTGACTTGTGCGCCGTCGCGCAGGGTGGTCGGATTGCCTATAAATACTGGACCACCACTCCTCATTTTCTACTGGAGTTCAACTCAGAGCTCCTGTCGCGCAGGTGTGGTGGTCGCGCAAGTGGTGTGTGTGGTCGCACAGGTGGGACTTGCACGCCAGTGGTTGAAGTTGTGCGCCGGTGTTAGAAGTTGCGCGCCGGTTTGCAGTTGCGCGCCAATAGTGGTTTGGGCGTAAAAGGAAGAGAGTCGCGCAAGTTTAGAGTTGAGGAATCTTGTGTCGCGCAAGTGTCAGAGGAGGGCTTGCGCGCCCGTTGTGACATGCGCGCCGATACTTGCGCGTAGAGGTTGACTTGCGCGCCAAGTAAGGTTTGTTCCTGTACTGTTTTTCGGACTGCGTGGAAGCTAGAAGTTTGCCTGATACCTTCGGTGCAAAGATATATTCATCTACGGGTGAAAGTTGTACTTCAACAGAGCATCTACATACAAGAGAAGATGCATTCATTCATGCAAATGAAGAGACCTACAGGTCTATAAACTGTGAGTGGATTCCTTCCAAGAGAAGTGAGCTTAGGAAGGGGAAGAAGGTGATCCTCTCCACTGGCAGTGAGCCAGAGAGAGAGAAATAGGGAGTGACCCTTGGGAAAGCAGTGAGATGACCCTAAACTTGTAAAGGCAGTGAGCCTGGTCATAGAAGTGATCTATCCCAATCCTTGTAATCCACAGCTAGTGAAGATTAGTGGAATTTGGTACGACCGGAAACCTGTCGGCGTATGCTCCTTGGATGTAGCCCTTAGCGGTGAACCAAGTAAAATTGTCGTGTCATGTGCTTTCTTTACTTTCTGTTTATATTGTGTAGCAGGAAAGAGAGAGAAGAGTGTTTTGCTTAACAGCGAAACAAGATTAGAATGTGCATTAATTTTTAATTAGTTATACCCCGATTTACCCCCCCTCTCAGGGTATTCAGCCTAGTGGACCTAACAAGTGGTATCAGAGGGAAGGTTGAAAGTTGTTCTTCTCTCAATGGAGGTAACCAATCATAAAGGGATTCCGATCTTCGACGGATATAATTTTCAGATATGGAAGAATCAGATGCAACACTATTTCCGATCCTTGGGAATGGATGTGTTTTCAGCAGCTATACATGGCATCACAGCTGATATTAACAGTGGTGCCTTATCAGAAGCTGAGCATAGAGAGTTGGATGTTGATTCCAAAGCAATCAATGCCATAGGGGGAGCCCTTTCCAATCCCATCTACACAAAGGTTATGTCATGCAAAACGTCACATTCCATGTGGGAAAAGCTTTTGAATATATATGAAGGGGACACAAAAGTCAGAGAGTCAAAGCTGCATGTGTTGTGGAACAAATATGAAGATCTGAAAATGAACCCGAATGAGTCTGTTGACGCATTCTTTGATAGGGTAAACATTGTTGTGGAAGATATGCGAGGTCTTGGAGAAGTCATTGAAGACATAAAGACTGTAAAGTGCATATTGAGGAAACTTCCACCTCGGTTCAATCCGAATGTTTCAGTACTAGAAGATAAAGATCCAAAAGAGCTGACATTGGACAATTTGCACAGTACCTTGGTTGCATATGAAATGAGGAACGATGATAATGAGGCTGTGGAAAAGGGGAAGTCTAAAGAGGTGGCATTTAAGGCCATGAAGAAGCTCACCATTGAAGATTCTAATGAAGAAGAAGAGACAGATGAGGTGATGTCATTCCTTTATTCAAATCTACAAAGAGGAAGAGGAAAATTTAAAGGTAAAATTCAACTAGCATGCTTTAGATGTGGAAAGGTTGGTCATATTACGGCAAGATTCCCCAAGAAGTTTCAAGATGATGATGATGATGATGACATTGAAATTCCCAAAAAGAAGACATCAGCTTTTGTGAAAGGGAAGAAACAATTCAAGAGAAATTTCTTCAAGAAAAAGAATCTTCTTTCACAGGAATTTGAAAGTTCAGATGAGTCTGAGGATGAAGAAGTTGAGGAAATAGAAAATTGTAGAGATCGTGGGGTAAATGCCTTGGTGGAAATTGTTGGTAGTTCTCAAAAGGGAGAAGAAGCTGATGCTAAAGAAGAAGAATAAATTGAAGGGAGAATTGATATGGAAGCTGAATTGGAAGCCGCTCTTGAGGAGATAGATGTTTGGAGAGCCAAAACGAAGAAAGCCAATAAAGTGGTTCGTGATGCCAAACTCTATATGCAACAACAGGATGAAGAAAAGTCTGAGCTTTTAGAAGAAATTGAAAGACTAAAATCATCAACACCAGAGAGCTCAGAAAATATTGTTGAGTATAAGCTTAAAATTGAGGAACAAAAGAAGGAAATTGATTGTTTGACTAACACAGGAAAGGAGCGGGTTAGATGTATCAAAGAGCTTGAAGAAGAAGTGGTCAGTCTGCGACAAAAACTTAAGGATCAAGATATACTTTTGACCCCCAATGTGATATCCGAAAATCAGTCTATTCAGAAGACAGAGAAGATGAAAGAAGAGCCTAGTAGTTCAGTAGGGAAGAAACATCAATTGAGATCAGATGTTAAGGTCGTTTCTGGGATTAGTCAAGATAAAAAATTTGCGACAATTGCAGTCAGACCGCAAGCACTCATCTCGAAAGTGATGGTTGATTTGGGAACAAAACAGAATCAGAATATTCAGAGATCCCAAAGGGGAAATCATAGTGCTGAAATATCACGAGGGAATGAATCCTATATCAGGTGTTATTGCTGTGGGAAAATGGGACATTCGCAGTATGTGTGTTCCATAGCCAAGAGATACAGAAGGGAACATGAATAGAGATGACAGCCAAACAGACAACGGTTTTCCAGAACACATTTTGGAGGACATTTATTTTGGTGCGGAGGATTTGGACACATGTCTAGGTATTGCACTTCAACCATTCAGATAAATGTGTCAAAGAATAATCAAAATGTTCGCAAGCAGCAGATCAATAAACCAACAAGTGAGTTAAAAGTTCAGAACAGATTTGCAGCTCTGCAAGATGAGGGTGGTCCATCATACTCTGAGAAAGAACAGAAGCCTCAATCCATGCCGAGTGTGAAAGAAAAAGTATGGACCAAGAAGAAGAAAAATGAGAAGGCTGTGGTGGCACAGATTTCCCTTAAAGCGTCAGATCGATCTGGTGTTTGGATCCTTGATAGTGGTTGCACATCCCACATGACGGGTAATAAGGATCTTGTTACAGGCATCAAATATGAAAAAGAAGGAGTTGTCAAATTTGGAAATGATGAAGGCCTAAAGATTGTTGGCTCAGGGAAAGCCATGTTTGGGGGCAAAGAGATGAGACATGCTGATGTCTTGGTAGTAGAGGGTCTCAGTCATAACCTACTCAGTGTCAGTCAACTATGTGACTCTGGGCACTCTATCCAATTTACCAAGAAGATGTGTGTTGTGAAAGGAAAAGACGGAGCAGCTGTTCTGCAGGGAAAAATGTCAATGGGAAATCTCTATCTTGTAGGTGGGGAAGAAGATACTTGTCTTTTATCCAGAGAGGAAGAAAACCAGCTGTGGCATAAGCGACTTGGTCATCTCTGCCAACCATATATGGAGGATCCCGTTAAATGTGATGCTGCTAGAGACCTTCCCAAACTATCACGTGATCGCACTCATACGTGTGATGCTTGTCAACAAGGGAAAATCATCAGAAAGACATACAGGCCAAAGGAACAGAAATCAACTCGAGTGCTCTAATTGGTGCATGTTGATGTATGTGGACCTATCTCACCAAGAGATATAAATGAGAAAAGGTACTATGTTCTTTTCATTGATGAATATAGCAGAATGGCCTGGGTATTCATCATAACCCATAAGACAGAGGTGTTCAGTTGCATAAAGCAGTACATGAGGGAATCAGAAAAGATGCTTGGGCAGAAAATTCTGAAGTTTCGTACTGATAACGGTACGGAATTTACAAATAGTCAGGTTGAAAACTATCTCAAGAAACATGGGATAAGGCATCAAGTTTCATCAGTAAGAACTCCCCAACATAATGGAGTAGTTGAAAGGAGAAATCGGATAATCAACAATATGGCCAGAACAATGCTTATTGATAAAGTCCTGCCAGAGAAATTTTGGAAGGAAGCAGTTTTGACATCGGTCTATGTTTCAAACAGGTCCCTGTTATGTCCGAAGCAAGGGAAGACTTCGTATGAACTGTGGTACGGAAAGAAGCCAACGTTGAAGTACTTTCTAATCTTTGGAAGTAAGTGTTTCATTCTCAACAAAGTACAT